>JAMPIV010001917.1:0-40142 GCA_024509875.1 Oreohelix idahoensis
GACCACAATGTTTCAAAGATACTTAACATTTCTGTCCCTAAGACGAAGAAACAAGTACGGAGTCTCTTAGGTTTGATCCAATTTTACGGACGATTCATTCCGAATCTGTCCTCCATTATGGCACCGCTTTCTACTTTATTGAAGAAAGGATCGCCTAATCTGATCCGCTGGTCTCAAGAATGTCAATCCTCATTGCACCAGGTTAAATCTCTATTTTCATCTCCACCTATCCTTAGGTTACCTACTATTGAGAAGACTTTTGTTCTTTGAAGTGACGCCTCGTCAACTGGGATTGGGGCAGCACTTATGCAGGAGTATTCTGATACTCTGCATCCGGTGATGTATATCTCTAGGAAATTAAATGCTGCAGAAAAGAATTACTCGGTTTTAGACCGTGAATTATTAGCTATGGTATGGTCTATTCTGAAGTTACAAAGATTTCTTCTAGGCGCACATTTCATTGTGGAAACCGACCAGAAAGCTCTTACTGCTATTCAGAGCAAAAACTTGAAGAGCTCGAGGTCCACTCGATATGCCATAGCTCTTCAACAATTTCATTTCACGGTGCGAGCTATACGTGGTTCGGATAATGTGATGGCAGACTTTCTGTCCAGGTGCCCACACGATTCCACATAATTCTTCTGTCATATATATTTCAATACAGTTCAATACTATATTAGCACATATTTTCTCATTTTTTGGGAATTTATAACGTTGTACCATGTAATTTCCTTTTTTCTGTTACCAATTTGATCATAACAGAAGAAGGCTTAGTTAGCGATATACGGGCCAAAAGATCACATGGCCACATTTAGATATTATATTTTAATGATTATATTAAGAGATTTAACATTTGTCTTAAAGATTTGTGTTATTGATATTTTCGCTGCACATCATTGAAGTCTGCGAGATTTTGTACATTGTGGAACTTTGAAGTTATCAAGTCCTGTCCCGGATTGGGAGCGGATGATGTCCACATCTTCTTGTATCGATTGTATTTATGTCTACGAGGAACAGCACATGTATTAGTAATGATTAATAATGCATTATTTAATGTACTCTTTGTTTGAATATGTGTAATATTATAGTGCGGTATATCAGTATATTACACCGCTGTTTGCACAACACTTCATTGTATAATACTATGATAATATATTTAATTTCATAGATTTATATGAGTATAATTTGAATTTCATTATGATGTTGCCATCACTAAGGCGTGTGTTGGTGGCACCTTCCTGGAATATATACGCGTATACTTAGGTAAATTTTTGTTTCTCTAAGGATCTGAGATATAATCTCAGTTTCGCTCCATGCGTCGAGCAAGCCTCATTTTTAGGCAATATATCTGCGAATCATACGTGCGTTAGGAGCCTAGGGTTTTTCCCGGCTCCAGGATTCAAAAAAAAAAATGTTTCATTTTTTTTCCCGGGAGGTTGCGGTAATGTTACGCACAGATCTTCATTTTTTCTAAAGTCATTATATGATCATTTTTACTAAAGTCATTGTATGATCATTTTTTTCTCAAGACATTGTATGATCATTTTTTGCTAAAGACATTGTGTAGTTAGATTGACTGAAATGTACACTTTAATTTGTTTCGGTCAAAGCTACATAACTCTGGATAATTGAGATTATCATTTAATATGATGTTACCTCCTCTTGTGTCGAGACACGGTCGGTCCATATTTTTATTAACGAAGTGTGACTATTCTCCTTATTTGGTAGTATCGGTCAACTGTTGTTGGAATGTCTGAAACCTGTGTTGAGGTCTCTGTTCATGTCCAAATAAGGCTCGATCTAGTTAAATCTTATCTGGAATGTTCCTAGATCGTCTTGTTTGATTGCGATTCAAGTGTATGGGTTCTGCGCATGTCCGGACGCGGGGCGTCTGGGAAGTTTCTTTATCTTTGGAGACGATGTAAATTTGTGAAGCAGAGAGGACGCGTTTTGGCGTCTCTGTGATTTTGTTAGGGATTAGGAGCCTTATTGTGAGATAGTTAGCTTACAAGGTCCTTCCCTTGAGTATTCTAAAAACGCCTGGAGGCGTATGTTTTCTGTGGTGTGGATTTTCGAACGAAGGTAATGCCTCATTTACATCCAATCTGTAACTTTACTTTATGTTTGACAATGGTCGATCTCTGCTCACGTATGCATTACAGAAAGGAAGGTTCTTCTAATAGATGTCTCACCCCAGGTATCTTCATACCTGAGATCTATATGTAAACGGGTCATACTCAGCTCGAAGGACAGTTCTTTGTTCTATGAACGTCGCTGTGTGTCAGCGATTATGTCTACGTCAAGGTTAGAATTAGGAATGCCTGTAAAGATCAGTTTGACCTGCACTCCTGGAATGCCATCCTCGTGCGACTTATGATTTGACTCGTTTAGCACATCTGAACAGTAAGAGGATTTTTCGTTGATGTACTTTTGTATTTGGAGCCAACCATATAATCCCTTGGCGCCATATCGTCATCTTTAGAATATGCCAAATGCATTGATAAACTATGTATGCTGATATTCGTGAATGTCATGACTTTGCTCTATTGTGAACTGGATGTACGTACTTGTACCTGTGACGTCAAAATAAATGATGAAAAAACGTCCAGAGCAGTTTACCCATTTATCACTTCACATGTCGTACCCTACGTGCTGTAACTCTGTGAACTACATCACTACTATACACAGCAACAACAACAACACAAAACCAGATAAGACACCCTACATCTTGAACTATAATACCTGGTGTCGATAGGGGTGGTATTGTGACGGGGCTGAAGATTTGCAACGAAATTGGACCTATACCTACAACGTCCATGGTGGTCAGTTCTGCCATTAGCATTTCATGGAAGCATCGCAATAGCGGCCTTATCACCGAAGAGGAGCGAGCCCTAAATCCACCCTTATCAAACAGTAGGTTTATAAAAGACAGAGGTAGTAAAGCCAGTAGGAGTAATATTGATAGTAAGGTCAAGGAAGTTAACTGAAGTGGTCGAAATCTGAGAAGTGAATTTGATGGCAGGATGGAAATTGCCAACATAGTCAATGAATCTACGGAGGTTAACTTCAGACATGTCTGTTACTCCAATACCATCGTCGATATAACGACGGTATAACTCAGGTAATGGTCCATCGTAATTTTGAAGCACCAAATATTTAAAGTGACCCATGAAGAGGCATAACTCGGGTCCATTTTGATGCCCATAGCCACTAATTTAATTAAAGAACTGGCCATTGAATTACAAAGAGTTGAGAGTGAGAATCAATTCCGCAAGGCGAAGAAGAGAACCTGTGCTAAAAGTAAGGTCAGTGCGTCTGTCGAGAAAAAATTGTAGTGCTTTAAGGCCATCAAAGTGTGGAGTGGAAGTATAAAGCGAACAAACATCCAGAAGGAAAAGACGGTAAGTATGGTCAGGTGTGAATTGGATGGAATCAAAAGTAGTGATAGCATGGGTGGTGTTCTTCAAAAAGGAAGGTAGATTGGCCACTAAGGGTTGTAAAATACTATCCAGGAAATCAGAGATCCGTTCAGTGGGACAAGAGCAGAGTGGTTGGCCGAATACCATCACCAACCAAGAACTGATTTCTCACAAGAACAGCTATGCTATGGACCCCTGAAGGAAAGCGAAAGAGAGGCCTACCAAAAAGAACTTGGCGGAGAACTATGGGGCCAAGATGCAAAGAATGAACCAGAGCTGGGGCACTGCAAGAATGATGGCCACCGACCGAGCAAAGTAGAAGCAGTTTGTTGCTACCCCACAAGTCCCCATATTTCTAGGTGGTCACAGCGACTATGGGTAGAAAGCACAGAGGCAAAAGAGTGTCAGAAGTGGGCCATGATGAAAAAAAAGATTTAAGAACGCCATGCGTAAACAAATACATTATCCCTTCTGCTAGCTCACATATGTCATAAACTACAATAACACAACAGGTACTAACACAACTAATAACACTGGACAACAGCCAAAATGTATCCGAGACAAAAGTAGCTATTCGTAACTAATTTGGACATGCTGATCATGAATATGAACTTAAAAATCGCGAATTAGCTCTAGTTTTCAAGATCCGGGGGAGGGGGAGGGGGGTTAAAGAAAGCTTACAGCTTTTATTTTGGTTGTGAGATCGGTGACCAGGACCGGTGTTGGGCCCCACATATATGTTGTCAATCCCGTGCAACGAATCTGCGCTGCTGGTTGAACCGAAAAGGACGATCGATGCGTTTTGCAGTTCCAATGGTGTGGAAGGAACCGACAAAACATCTTAATGATTGTTACTTTTGCTTGACTCCTCCAATGGGACATGTTATTTCTAATAAGAAAAAGCGGCCTGTGACCTATCCGAATATTCCCTCTGCTATACGGCCAGCGCATCACGGGGGAGGTCTTCCTGTTCCTGACCCACCAGAATCTTATACTCTGGATGATGAAGAAGATAATAAGGCCAGTAGACATCCGTCACCCCTGAAAGCCTCTACATCAAGAGATCCTGGTTTCGTGCCTATTGAAGAGTCTGTACAGCCACATACAATTACCCAGAGTGAATTGAATGATTTAGTGAGAGATCTGGAAAAGCCAACAAATAAAGCAGAGCTGTTGGGGTCCAGACTGCAGCAATGGAATCTTCTAGAAGAGAATGTGCATGTGCCTGTGTTTCGTGCTCGGCAAAAAGGTCTGCTTCCATATTTCAAAATAACAGATAACCTCATTGCTTGCGTTGGTATACTGGGTCTGATGGCAGCACTGCACATCAACTACAAAGACGACAATTGAAGGCTGTTCATTGATTCGTCCAGGTTGAGCTTAAAAGCTGTGCTGCTCCATAATGGTAACATTTTACCACAAGATCTTGGCCCCTCCTCTCCACATGAAACTTGGACTAATGACGAATTTTGTAAAGGCCATGGATCGAAATGGGGCAGGATTTTTATACCTTCTGATAAATTTCCCAGACGTAGTGAGGTCAAAATCAAGGAAGGTGTATTTGTCAGTTCACAGATACGTCAGCTCTTCAGAGATCAGCGTTTTGATGATATCCTCACAGGTGATAAAAAGTTAGCTTGGAATGCTTTCCAGCAAGTGGCCACAAACTTTCTAGGAAACAATAAGGCTGACAATTACCAGGAGCTTGTAGAAACCCTCTTGCAGCGCTACGAGAGACTAGGGGGCAACATGTCTTTAAAATTACACGTTTTACACTCTCATCTGGATTTCTTCCCTGCTAACTGCGGTGCTGTCAGTGACGAGCGTGGGGAACGATTTCATCAGGACATTACTACATCGAAGAAAGATACCAAGGGAAATGGAATGCAGCAATTCATTCATAACCCTCCACTCCCAAAGGAGCATAGGCCTTCAACAAACACATGCCAAGTCCTCCTGTCCCGTGCCATCATCTCAAGTTCTTTCCATGTTCTCCTCATCATTTTCACCTCTGTTTCCAACTCTCTTCTCCGTGTACTTCTTGGTCTTCCTCTGCCTCTCTTGCCCTGGGGGTTCCAGAACAAGGACTGCCTTGTAATGCTATCAACAGGTTTCCTCAGTGTGTGTCCTATCCATCGCCATCGTCTTCTTTTCATCTCTTGTTCCACTGGCACTTGTCTAGTTCTTGTCATCAGTTCCACGTTGGTAACCTTGTCATACCATTTTAATCCCTCTATTCTACGCAAGCACCCATTTGTGAAAGTCTTTAGCTTTTTGGTTGTTGTCTTTGTTGTTCTCCATGTCTCCGAGCCATACAATAGGACTGACTTCACATTTGAGTTGAAGATTCTTATTTTCGTGTTGGATCCAATTTCTCTTGATCTCCATATATTTCCCAATGCAATGAAAGCTCCTCTTGCCTTTTGTATTCTTATTTTGATATCGCTGTCTGTCCCTCCAACTTTGTCTATATTACTGCCAAGATATGTGTATGATTCAACATCTTGAATTGGTGTTTCTTCAAGTTCAACCCTGTTATCATTACCTGCATTTATTCTCATTATTTTTGTCTTTTCCTTGTGTATTTTCAGACCCAATTGCTGTGACCTCTCATCGAGTGTTTTCAATTTGTCCTGCATCTGATTACGGTTATGGGACAGAAGAGCCAAGTCATCAGCAAAATCCAGATCATCCAACTGCTTAGTCAGAGTCCACTGGATTCCATTTCTGTTGTGTGTTGTCGATGATCTCATAACCCAATCTATTGCCAGCAAGAAAAGAAATGGAGACAAGAGGCATCCCTGTCGCACTCCTGTTCTTATCCCAAACGGTTCTGTAAGCTGTCCTTCGTGAAGAACTCTGCATGTCATGCTAGCAGACTATTGTTGGAACCTTGTGAGAGATGCCCCAGAAACTCATTACAAGCGACAGGCAAAAAGGCGTCGCTGTGAATCATTTCTGCTATGAGCATTATTATCATATGGTATGTATATGCAAATGTGTACAACTTGATTTACAGATATTTAAAAAAAAACTAGAGCTAATCTGGTGTTTTAACGGCCATTTTCATGTTAAGCAGCCCAAACAACATAAAGGTAACTTGGTTTAATCTCAGATACACACAAAAAGTCAAAATTTGATGTCCAGTATAACTCAACTTAATATAATCCATGGGTGGTCATCTAGGCCATCTCTAAGACCGTAATACTGGAGGTTATCTCGACAACAGATATACATTTTTACAACAACAAAAACATGGTTATGTATGATTATATGTCAAAGAAAACAGATTTATTATAACAAAATTAATGCCACTGGTATCTCACTTTACTAGTAATGTTTTTGTAGCATCTCTATGGTAAACATATTTTTTAAGTATCTTTTCCCACCATTATTCAGTTATTCAGCAAAATGCGTATAGAATTTCAGGTCCGTAATTGCAGCCTTATAAAAAAAGTCTATTAAATAACTAAAACCATCCATAATCAAAAGCCACAATACTAACTTTACATGTAGTGTTGGGCAGAGAAACCTAACTTTTGAGTTGAAGACAGGAGCACGACGGGATGCCCCTTATGAACCTCTTTATTTGTGACAGTCTTAGACTGGGTGATGCGCCAGACCACAGAGGACAGTCCAAGAGAAATATAATGGACAAAGTTTTCTACATTGGAAGATCTATAACACGCAGATAACACTACTCGCACAAACACATCAACACATCCTAGAAAAAACAGATAGACTGAATAATTATAGCCTAGAGGTGGTGTTACGTGCACTTTGAATAATTATAGCCTAGAGCAAAATAGTGTGACATATTGGGTTTACGTGTCAGTCCTTTGATATCTTACAATATTTTATACAATTTAAAAATGGTATTTCTAAATGTTATATTTTTTTTGGCATATATAATCATGTTAAATATTTAATGGAATTTAATTAATAGACTGTATTAAAAAAAATTTTTATTAAGCTTTTTTTTTTTTTTTTTAAGTTTATATTTTTTTTTTTTTAAAAAAATTAACCTTTTTTATAAAAAAAAAAAGTCATAAAATATTAACCTACCAACATCATTAAGTTTTTTATTACGAATATATTTTAGTTGTAGAAAAAGTTTAATACATAATTTTTGAATTATAAACTTAAAGACCAAAGTTTTTTTAAAATTTATTGTTAAAAACCAAAAATTAAATTTTTTTTTTTAAACATTAAACAAAAATTATTAGAGATTAAAACCCACCGAACCACCTAGGCTTAATTTTTTTTAAATGTAATTAATTAAATGGGTAACCTTTTGTTTTAAATTTTACTATAAAAAAGTGCTATTAGAAAACAAAATGAAAAAAATTTTTGGATTTTTTTAAAATTTTTTACCTTTTATTCTAAAGTTTGCATATTAGGTGAATTTTTTTTGATGTCCGGCTCTTATTTTTTTTTTTATAAAATGCAGATTTTAACTATAATTTACATTATTAATTTTTGTTATTACCATAATTTTTTTTTTTTTTGTGTCAATTTTTGGTATTTTTTTTTATACTTTTTTTTTTTTTTATTTTTTTATGGTTAAATTTTTGCATTTTCACTGATTATCCTTTTGCACCTCGCAACTTAATTTTTTTAATTTTATTTATTTTATCTTAATTTGAACCATTTTGGGAGATTTTATTTTTTTATATGGACACTTTTTTAGGTTATTAGGATTATATTTATGTTGCAAGAACGTTTTGCATTGTTAACTACCCACTTCTTATTATCACTTTGAAAGATATCAAGTAGCCTTAATACTTTGGAAGAACAAATCGGTAGGGATGATAGTTAGACTATTAATACACTTGTCCTTAACAATCGAATAACCTGTGCCCTTACCTAATTTTTGTTGGAGTTAGTTTATTTATAAAATTTCTAATTTTGTTTAATTTGTTGATAAATGGAAATTTATAAATAAATATCTTAAAAACTAAAAAGAAAAAAATCTAACTGGTTACTAAATTTTTTTTTTTAAAATTTTCATAAGAAAACAATTTTTTAACTTAAAAATTAAAATATTTTTTAAACTATTTTAAAAAAAAAAAAAAAACTTTATTTTTTTTTTAAAAAATTATTTTTTATTTGTAAACTAAAAAAAAAAAAAAAAAAAACTTAAAACTAATAAAAAATATTTTTTTAATTAAATTATTTTTTACAATTTTTTTTTACTTTTTTTTTTTTTTTTTTTATTTTAATTATATTAAAATTTACCTTTTGATTTTTTTTTTTTATTTTTTTTTTTTTTTTTTATTTAATTTTACTTATATAAAAATATTAAATTTTTAACTTTTATTTTAGTGGGATTTTTATATAAAATTGTATTTTACTTTTTACTTTATTTTTTTTTTATTTTTAAAAATTTTTATTAAAAATATTAGGGACTCCAGTACTGTATTTTTACTTTTTTTATTTTTATTTTTTTAATATAATTATTACTAATTTTAATATTTTTACCTGCGATTTATTCGTATGTTTTGGTAATAAAGTGTTAACTTGATATCAGAATATCTATGGCCTGAATTTATGTGTATTGTTTGTCTGAGTAGGACGAGTCTTTCTTATATCTGTATATCTTTACATATCTAAGTCGAACTATATGTTCTGTTGTCTCTAGATAGGTCAAAGTCTATTCGGCGGATGTGTCGCTAGAGTGTGGTGTGATTTGGCTTCGTCCTGATAGGGACTGTGTTTCCATGTCGGCCTGTCGCCGGGGGAAAAGTGATCTCAGTATTTGTGGGGAAGGTGATAGTCGTCTAAACCTATCGTGTATGCTTTACCCCAGTGTTTATTCGTATTGCCAAGGAATGGCAGTTTCATATTTCCTATACCAAGGTAATCAAAGATACTCTTATGAACTCTCGATTGAAGCCACCATTTTCGATAGTTACGATTTGAATGTCTAAGAGAATATATTTGACTCGATGAAAACGACTTCGATTCCTAGCAGCACAATATCCTGTAGATTGCAGTCAATTGTTCATGATCAAATCTACAGAGCAATGAAATGTTTTATGAATGACTAACTTTAGGACAGATTCATTATCTGTATCCAAACGTGAGTGACAGCTCACGAGTGAAGCCATCTTGGAACCAAAACATGTAGTGACTTTCAAGAAGAGAAAAGGGATGCCCGTATTATCGCTTGATCAGTCCAGAGATCACTGCTACACATGAGAACCCATTGCTAGCGGTTCAATATTATTATATGGAAAAATATGTGCTGAACATTATGTTGAAGAATCGTCGCTAGACGAGATTAGGTTTAGAAGCCATCTGAAATATTGTTTATAAGCTGACGTGCTCAGTCAGTGAAGTCAGATGATATGTATGTATGGGCGATACTGAGTGCTTGGCTACTGACAGTCCATTATACACTTATTCTACATGAGTGCCCATGTAACATTGCAAGACCATTTATCCACTGTACTATGATGTATTATGGCAACCTGTGATTTGTCACTATCTGTGCTGTCGAGTGTGTACGTCCAATTAAACTTTAGAAAAGGTACACAGTCGTTGGTGTCGATGACTTCCAGCCATACATGAGTGTGAGAAAAGAACATTTTTTTGTCAACACCACGAACCTTTATCATCATTCGCACATTATACACTCAATCCATGTCTATACACCACTGCGTAGGTCAAGTTGACATTCCATACACTACAGTGGAGCAAACAACACCATAGAGATCTTATCAACTGATGATGATGATGATGTCTGCTTCCATCCACTTATATCTATCTTTTGGTGGATATCATTAACGGGAATAAAAATCCAACGTTATCAACTTTATCAACTGGTGGACCAGCTTTCTGGGTTTGACCTCGCAGAAGTTCAGAAGTCAACAGATTACCGATACCAGACCGTTTCCTGTGGCTGATACGACACACTTGCAGTATTGGTTTGCTCTTTGTCAACACTTCGTCACGTGACCTGTCAAGTGAATGCGGTATGTAGGTCAGCGTTGTTGACATTTTTTACATTAGACATTACAGAGTTTCACAGAACAGTTGGATCAATTCTTGTCAATGTTAACAGGAAGACAGTATTTGTGAACTAAGAAGTCCTATTTTCATCGATGGATCTTCTTGTTTTCCATATATGAACTTTAATATTTAAGGCCAGAATGTTTAATTGAATAAAGTGGCAGTTTGTTTGTTTTCATAAAAATAACTTTGCCATTACTGTAAGACTGAGCCTATTTTGCAACACATACTATCATACACATAATTTATATATATTTATGTTTACATGTTATTTGTTTGTATAGTATGTTAGTTTCTATGTCAGCGGGTTGTGTTTAAGGTTGGGCGGCGTCCTCACAACAGAATATCCCACGTCATAGAGGGTCCGTTGTGGGCGTTTTCTATAGGTGCAATTTTCTTGATTGAAAATTTGCTGCGACAACTGTTGCTTTTGTGTTAGCTGTGAAGTCTGTAATTATTGTTATTTTTGTAATATTTCTTTGTTCTTTAGTTTTGTTTTGATTTGTTTGTAATTTGTTGGTCTAACCTTTTCTATCTTTCAGTTCTATTCACAATTTATATTCATATATTGTGACGTCATTTGTGTTGTTATTCTTTGCAGATTCAGTGATTATTTTCATTGATTTCCCTATTTGATTTATTTTGATTTCTGCAAACGTTCTTGTATTGTCAGTCCTATTTGTACTTTATGTATTCTGTTGGTTGACATATGTTTTATATAGGTATATTTCATAAGACACAATTGCCTGTGCACTGCACTTGGATTATGGTATAAACCAGTACCTGATTATTATTACTATTATACAAGACCTTATTAAAGGCTTGTGACCCACAGATATTGGGATAGTATACTGATTAATCAAGTCATTGAGAACTTGTGGTATTATTATTGATTCAGGTGATTAGTATTATTGTTAGACATCATGTCTACTTTAGATTACTTCATTACACAAGGGAAAGCCCTTGATAAGACTGGTCAACAATTAGAACAATGGGCAGTTGCTCAATATGACAAAGCATTAGCTGCAGAAGAGAGAAGAGCTATGGCAGAAGAGAAAAGATTAGCTGCAGAAGAAAGAAAAGCTATGGCGGAAGAGAAAAGATTAGAAAGAGAAGCTGAGGCTGCTGCTGAACAAAAGAAATTGCAGATGCAGGTAGAGGAAAGGAGATTTGAAGCTGAACAAAAAAAATTGGAAAGAGAAGCTGCGGCTGAACAAAAAAGATTAGACAGTGAAGCTGAACAAAAAAGATTAGACAGGGAAGCTGAACAAAAAAGATTAGACAGGGAAGCTGAACAAAAAAGATTAGACAGAGAGGCTGAAGAAAAAAAAGCAATAAGAGAACATGAATTTGAGTTGGAGAAATTAAGATTGACAAGTATGAGTAATGTTAATCAGGCATCTAGTGGTAATGATAAACCTTCTACTTACAAGGTTAAGGTTCCACCGTTCAATCAGTCCAGTGACGATATTACATTCTGGCTGGATAGATTTGAACGTTCTTGTCGTACACATAATGTGGATAAATCACAATACGCTAATCAATTATCAGAAAACTTGAAAGGTGAATCTTTGACTAGATTATGCCTTGTAGGAGAAGCAGATAAGGATAATTATGATGTCATTAGGGCGGCTTTGATAAAAAAAAATCAGCTAAGTGAGGAAGGCTATCGCCTTTTATTTAAAACGATGGTACCTGAGACGGGTGTAGAATTCTCAGAATTCACTGCAAAGGCACGTCTCACAGTTGATCGTTGGATTGAGCTTTCCAAAACAGAAAAAACGTATGAAGGACTTATGGATTTGTTGCTCAGAGATAAGATTATGTCATGTGTGAACAAACCTTTCCTTGAATTTATACATGAGCGTAAACCTAAATCTCTAAAAGAAATGGAAGAATATTGTTCCCAATATGTCACTGCACACCCCGACGTGACTTTTGGCAACACTAAGATTAAGGAGAGTATGCCAGTTGCTTCAGCAACACCATACAATCCCAATTATTCACACAGATTTCAGGGACCTCAAAACAGATTTGATAAAAAAGGTAACCATAATAGTTATCAAAACCAAGGTAACCAATCATTTCAGGGTTCTTCTTCAAAGAACTGGAGACGACCTGATAGCTCTCGACACAGGGGTGGTCATAATTATAGGAATTTCCGTAGAGGAAGTAATTATAGAAACTATCAGGGTTATCCGTCTTGGAGTCAACAAGATCATAATTACAGAGATACTCATTATAATGAATATGATAATGGTAACCAAGGGAACTATGACTCAAACCCAAATAGGGGTTACAATAGAGGTAACAATAACTACAGAGGTGATAATAACCGAGGTAGATCTCAAAACAAAAGACATAAACCACATTTTCAGGCAAACTCTGCACAACAAGAGTCCCATGAAGCCTATAAACAGAGTAAAGATAATAATGATGCTAGTAATATGGCATGTGCCGCTTTTGATTTTGGGAGAGCATCTCAGTGCCCCCAATGCAAAACGTTATTTGAGCCAACCACAGTGTCTACTTTAAGCTGTGGCCATCCTCTTCCTGCTCTTCCAGCATCAGTCGCGCATGATGGAAGAGGTTCTCTTGTCTTACATAAGGGTTTAGTGAATAACAATCCAGTCTCTGTGCTATTTGATTCTGGATGCACCACAATTGGTGTTAGGCAGTCACTCGTAGATCCTTCCCGTGCCACTGGACAAGTAGTCAAATGTGTAACATTTGGCGGCACATTAGAGAAATACTCTACTGCTATCATTAGGATTGCTACTCCTTTCTTTACAGGAGATGTACACGCATGTCTTCTTCCGAATCCGATCGCTGACCTCATCATCGGTCGCATTCATGGAGTCAAGGAATGCACTCCGCAACAAAATTTCCACGTGGGAAAGGCAAAACATGCAGATTGCTAACGCTGTAGTCACTAGAGCTCAGGCTCTTAATATGCCTCAAACTTCATCTATTGAAGATAATGAAGTGCATAACCAAGATAATCCCTTGGTAATTTCTCGTGACTCGTTTATAAAACAGCAAGAAGATGATCCCACTCTGAAGAAATTCTTCATTCTTGCAACTAAAGGTGATCCGAATAAAGACACAAGTCGTAAATCGTGGATTACAAAGAAGAATGGCGTACTTGTACGTATGGTTCAAGACTCCATTACGTCAAGTCATTCTCAAATCCTGGTTCCCAAGAATTTGAGAGTTAAAATTTTGCAGCACGCTCACGACTCTCAGTGTGCTGGACACATGGGTTTTTCCCGTACTAAGTCAAGAGTCCTTGCGGCTTTCTTTTGGCCATTGGTAAACAAGGACATACGTATTTATTGTCGATCTTGTAAAGTATGTCAGGAAGTTAAATCCAAAGGTCCACGGCATGCTGCACCCATTCAGGCGGCGGACATTCCTATTCGGCCGTTTCAAAAAATGGCCATAGACATTATTGGTCCATTTAAGATCAAGTCTGCCAGAGGACATCAGTTTATCTTGACGTGTGTTGATATGTGCACACGTTGGCCAGAGGCTATTCCTCTAAAGAGCATTACTACTGCTGATATTGCAGATGCTCTTTGGCTTATATTTTCTCGTCTGGGGTTCCCCGGAGAGATATTGTCAGACCATGGCACCCAACTAATATCAGATACCATGTCTCAAGTAATGTCTACTCTGCAGATAGATAGATCTTTAAGTAGTATCTACCATCCAATGTCTAATGGTATGGTCGAACGCCTTAATAGAACACTTAAAAACTTACTGGGGAAGATAACTGAGGATCATCCTCAAGACTGGGACAGAGTTTTACCTGCGGTCCTCTTCGCTTACAGAGAGGTACCCAATGAACATACAGGATTTTCTCCCTTTGAACTCGTCTTTGGCGCGCGTCCGCGTGGCCCTATGTCGTTGCTTCACGATCTCATAACATCTGACAATATTGACGATGACACAAAGTCATCCTACGAATATGTCATCGCGTTGAGACAAAAGATTATCGAAGCATGCAAATTAGCAACTTCTTCTTCTGAATTTGCGAAACAGAAGGCAAGGCAATTTGCCAATAAGAAGAGATGCTTACGACAACTTTGTCCTGGTGACAAAGCATTTGTATTACTACCTTGTAGGGAAAACAGATTACTTATTTCTTGGAAAGGTCCGTACGATATAATATCGAAAATTTCCGATGTCGACTATATTGTCGATATTGATGGGAAGCATAAAACCTTCCACATCAATATGCTTACTGAATTCCATGAACGTCCGGATTATTTGCAACCCATTTTCCAAGCAACGGACAATTCTCCAGTACAACATGGTCATTACTCATCACTGTCCGTGATACAGGATGAGGAAACAAGTTTTTCAGATGTAAATCTTCCTCTTCCAATGATCCCACTTCATTCCAGTGAATCATGGAAGAACGTTACTGTCTCTCCTGATTTGTCTCTAGGAGAACAGCGACAAGTTTCAACTATGTTGCAAACATTTCAGGATGTACTCACTGACATCCCTGGACAAACGAATGTCATTCAACATGACATTGTTCTAACTGACCATACTCCTATTAGGGTTAGACCTTATCCTATACCTATACATTTTCAAGCACAGGTCGAGAAAGAGTTGGATGAGATGATAGATTTGAAAATAATCGAACCATCCACCTCTGCATATTCTTCGCCGATGGTTATTGTGCGTAAAAAATACAATAACATACGTCTTTGCGTTGACTATCGAAAATTGAATCAAGTAACGAAGTTCGATGCCGAACCTATGCCTTTACTGGAAGAGCTACTTACTCGACTCTCCAAATCTCATTTTTTCACTAAACTTGATTTGTCTAAAGGATATTGGCAAGTTCCTTTATCTGAACGCGCCAAACCTCCCACGGCTTTTTCAACACCTAGAGGTTTGTTCCAATGGAATTTTATGCCTTTCGGTCTTATGAACGCACCAGCTACATTCGTACGCATGATGCGCCGAATCCTATCTTATCGGTCAGATGTCATTGCATATCTAGACGACATCTGTCTTTTCAGCGATACTTGGGAAGATCACTATTCAGGGTTAGATGAATTGCTGTCTACTTTGCGTGAGCACAACCTGACAGCGAAACCCTCTAAAGCCTATATTGGTTTTAGCGAAATTTCTTTCCTAGGCCACCGAGTTGGTCATGGTTTCCTAAAGACAGAGGACCATATACTAGTAAGATACTTAACATCTCAATCCCTAAGACTAAAAAACAGGTGAGAAGTCTGTTAGGTCTTATTCAATTTTATGGCAGATTCATTCAGAATCTATCCTCTATCATGGCACCTCTCTCAACACTTCTAAAGAAAGGTTCGCCTAATGTGGTCCACTGGTCTCAGGAATGCCAATGCTCTCTGGATAAGATTAAAACATTGTTTTCAACACCACCTATTTTAGTGCTACCTACTCAAGATAAGACATTCGTTCTTCGTAGTGACGCTTCATCCACTGGGATTGGAGCGGCACTAATGCAAGAGTACTCTGGAACTCTGCATCCTGTAATGTATATTTCCAGAAAACTTAATGCGGCAGAAAGGAATTATTCGGTTTTAGACCGTGAGCTATTAGCTATGGTTTGGTCGATCCTCAAACTACAGAGATTCCTTCTAGGCGCACATTTCATAGTAGAAACCGACCAAAAAGCTCTTACTGCTATACAGAGTAAGAATTTGAAGAGCTCGAGGTCTACTCGATATGCAATTGCTCTTCAACCTTTTCATTTCTCTGTGCGAGCTATTCGTGGATCAGATAATGTGATGGCAGACATTCTGTCAAGATGCCCACATGATTCCACATAACTATTAGGGCTTAGACTTCTTGATATGTCTAGTTCTATAGTAGTTCCTTTTCTATATCATGATAGATACACATTTGTAATTTAATAATATAATGATTGTATCACTACATAGCGGTTCATTGATGTTTATTCACCGCTGTGCTTTGATGATTTTTTCTTCATAAATCATAAATTTAAGATATCTAATACGAAATGATGATATGAATTTTTTAGGCATTGTGTAATTGCCAGAATTGTATTATACTTTGATGACACCTTCCTGGAAAAATATACTTGTAGAGAAATAATTTCTCTCAGTTTATGAGACACATTCTCACCAGTCGCTCCATAAGTCGACTTAGCCTCATATTAGGCGTTATAGGTATTCCTGATATTTTCATCTGCGCATTATTCATGCGTTGTGAGCCTATTGTACGTTGCTCCTAGATGTGGAGGTGTGGTAAGACTGTTACGTGCAGTCTTTGATATCTTACAATATTATACATTGGTATTCTTGTTATCTTCGCAAATATTTTGGAAGCAAAATAGTGCTTAAGGGAAAGTCATTATTGAGTTACTTCCCTTGAAAGTTGTGTCGGCTCTTTCGATCAAACTCCGCGGATAAATCCATTTTACTGCGATTTATTCGTTGTTTGGGTAATAATAGATTGTTCTTGCTTCAGAATATCTATGGCCTGAATGTATGTGTATTGTTTGTCTGAGTAGGACGAGTCTGTCTTATATCTGTATATCTTTACATATCTAAGTCGAACTATATGTTCTGTTGTCTCTAGAGAGGTCGAAGGCTATTCGGCGGATGTGTCGCTAGAGTGTGGTGTGATTTGGCTTCGTCCTGATAGGGACTGTGTTTTCCATGTCGGCCTGTCGCCGGGGGAAAAGTGATCTCAGTATTTGTGGGGAAGGTGATAGTCGTCTAAACCTATCGTGTATGCTTTACCCCAGTGTTTATTCGTATTGCCAAGGAATGGCAGTTTCATATTTCCTATACCAAGGTAATCAAAGATACTCTTATGAACTCTCGATCGAAGCCACCATTTTCGATAGTTACGATTTGAATGTCTAAGAGAATATATTTGACTCGATGAAAACGACTTCGATTCCTAGCAGCACTATATATCCTGTAGATTGCAGTCAATTGTTCATGATCAAATCTACAGAGCAATGAAATGTTTTATGAATGACTAACTTTAGGACAGATTCATTATCTGTATCCAAACGTGAGTGACAGCTCACGAGTGAAGCCATCTTGGAACCAAAACATGTAGTGACTTTCAAGAAGAGAAAAGGGATGCCCGTATTATCGCTTGATCAGTCCAGAGATCACTGCTACACATGAGAACCCATTGCTAGCGGTTCAATATTATTATATGGAAAAATATGTGCTGAACATTATGTTGAAGAATCGTCGCTAGACGAGATTAGGTTTAGAAGCCATCTGAAATATTGTTTATAAGCTGACGTGCTCAGTCAGTGAAGTCAGATGATATGTATGTATGGGCGATACTGAGTGCTTGGCTACTGACAGTCCATTATACACTTATTCTACATGAGTGCCCATGTAACATTGCAAGACCATTTATCCACTGTACTATGATGTATTATGGCAACCTGTGATTTGTCACTATCTGTGCTGTCGAGTGTGTACGTCCAATTAAACTTTAGAAAAGGTACACAGTCGTTGGTGTCGATGACTTCCAGCCATACATGAGTGTGAGAAAAGAACATTTTTTTGTCAACACCACGAACCTTTATCATCATTCGCACATTATACACTCAATCCATGTCTACACACCACTGCGTAGGTCAAGTTGACATTCCATACACTACAGTGGAGCAAACAACACCATAGAGATCTTATCAATTGATGATGATGATGATGTCTGCTTCCATCCACTTATATCTATCTTTTGGTGGATATCATTAACGGGAATAAAAATCCAACGTTATCAACTTTATCAGGTGGGTCTAAACATCAATCTAAAGAAGACAGAGGTCATGCAGAGGACAACAACCTCCAGCATGAGAATGAAGGTAGAGGCAGCCCTAAGGTGGCTGTCTGAAACTTCATTAACAAGGGCAGTTATTGAGTCAGAAACTCTGTCCATGCTTCGGAAAACCCCAAAATGGATGGCTACAGCATGAATTGAAAACTTCCATAGAAGATTCGAACTTTTACCAACTGGTCTGGATCTACTGTCATGGTCAAGCAGCAACGATGGAGCTGACAGACTAGCTTCAAGAGCAATCAGATTGGGTTCATTGGATATGGACAATGGAGAGATACTGGCGACTATTAATGATCGCCTATTAGAGAATGACACTACAATCAATCGATCATCAGGTCTAAGATTGCTGGAGTTTGGCATTAGCCGTAACACAGGCAGGGATGGACGTATGAAAGGATGACACTACAATCGATCGATCATCAGGTCTAAGATTGCTGGAGTTTGGCATTAGCCGTAAGACAGGCAGGGATGGACGTATCAGAGGATGTATCCGGCGTGTATACAACCATGGTACAACAGGAACAATCAACATTCATACCCTTCGACATTTTCTGAGGGAGACTGAGCACATATGGGTTTGCCCGTAATGCAATGACGTCGATTCTGAATAATAATAACTACAATTATAATTAAAATGATAATAATAATGAGAAGAAGAAGAAGAAGGTATAATTATTACATATTGACAGTATTATGTATTCAAATATCAAATACATCAGACATGGAATTATGTGTCTTTTTCTTTTTTGATCATTATCCGCCGATTGTCAAAGCAGTCAGTGACCAACACGCCTGGTGGCGCCTTGTAGGGCAGCAACAAACTGCTTCTTCTTTTCTCGGTCGGCGGCCGTCCTTCGTGCAGTAACCCAGCTCTAGTTTATTATTTGCATCTCGGCCTTTAGAGTTCTCCGTCAAGATGTTCTTGGTCGGCCTCTCTTTCGCTTTCCTTCAGGTGTCCATAGCATAGCTAATCTTGTGATGGCATCGGGGTCATCTCTAAGGACGTGGCCAATTCAACTCCAGCTTCTACCATCTATGATGGTGTGCATGTTATCTTGGTTGCTCTGAGTAAGCAGTTCTTGGTTAGTGAAAGTATTCGGTCAAAAAAGTCGGAGAATTTTCCTTAGGAAAATTGGGTGGAAAGAGGACAACTTGGACATTTCCTTCTCTTGTACTCTCCAGCATTCCGCACCGTAGAGAAGCACAGAAAGTACGCAGTTCTCATATAATCTTAATTTAGTGCTTGTGTTGTACTGAGAGGACTTCTAGATGTTTGTTTAGACTGGCAAAAGCTGTTCTCGCTTTATTCATTTTGTTGTTGATGTCTTTACTTGTTCTGCCGTCTGGTGTTACAATGCATCCTAGTATGTACATTTGTCTGTTCTAGCTTCTGGATCATTATTGATATTGGCTCAGGATTGCCCACATTGAGTGGCATAACCTCTGTCTTCTTTAGATTGATGTTTAGACCCACCTCTAGGCTATAATTATTCAGTCTGTCTGGTTTTTCTAGGATGTGTTGATGTGTTTGTGCGAGTAGTGTTATCTGCGTATTATAGATCTTCTAATTTAGAAAACGTTGTCCATCTTATTTCTCTTGGACTGCCCTCTGTGGTCTGGCGCATCACCCAGTCTAAGACTGTCAAAAATAAAGAGGTTCATAAGGGGCATCCCTGTCGTACTCTTGTCTTCAAATCAGAAGTTAGGTTGCTCTGCCCAACACTACATGTAAAGTTAGCATAGTGGCTTTTGATTATGGAAAAAATGCAGCTGGGGATTCCATAAACCCTCGGTATTTTCCATAACTTGTCCCTGAGTATGCTGTCAAAAGCCTTTTCCAAATTAGCAAAGGTAATGTAGCCATTCTGAGCCCTGCTGTAAAATGTTCATTTGGGTGATTATATGAAATGCACATTTTTCTTTTTGAACCATGCTTGTTCTTTCCTCAGTCTATGGTCTACTGCTTTTGAAATTGGCTAAGATATCTAGCCTGCCTAGTGTTTTACTGGGAACTAAGAGGAGAGTAATTCCTCTCCAGTTGTTGCAGTCTGTAAAGACGCCATTCTTGGACAAACTGACAATTATTCCTTTATTCACCTCCGTTGGTTTTGTCACTGTTGTCCATACTTGTGCAAATGGTGGTTCTAATAGTTCTGCTGCTAGTTCATTCTTCTTCTTCTTTGATCCTTAGCCGCCAACCGTCAAAGCAGTCAGTGGCCATCACGCCTAGTGGCGTCTTGTAGGGCAACAACAAATTGATTCCACTTTGCTCGGTCGGTGGCCATCCTTCGTACAGTGCCCCAACTCTGGTTCATTCTTTGCATCTCAGCCTCCACAGTCCTACGCCAGGTTGTTTTTGTTTGGCCTCTCTTTCGTTTTCCTTCAGTTAGCTGCTAGTTCATGGTCTGTCTTAAATAACTCAGCATTTAAATATCGTGACCAGGAGCTTTTCCATTCTTTAACACTTTGATAGCTGTGATTATTTCTTCCCTTCGCGGACTGTCTGTATTTACGTCTAGATCATTTTCAGCCTCAGGTACATTCAGCTGCATCTCTGGTGGTTCCTTACTCAGTGTTTCTCTGAAGTGCTCTGCCCATCTTGTTTCCTGCCCCTATACTGTGGTGATGAAATTTCCTTGCTTATTTACTACTAACTTAATATTGTTTGCACCCCGTTTTCCGTTGATGGTTTTAGTTAATTTATATACTTTTTTATAAGGCCACAATTACGTACCTGAAATTGTGTACGAATTTTTCTGAATAACTGAATTACATGAGGATGAAGAAATAAATAACAGAAACACTGGAGCGAGGGAAGAAACAATTGACACTTGTCACGGACGACATAAATATTTTACATAATTATCTCTCTGTCATCAATGACTAGTTAGGGGAGGTAGCCTGTTTGCTTTCCAAGGGAAACAATTAGATTATGAACAAAATATCTGACTGAGTAAAAGATGTTCATAATTTCTAACTTGTATAAATATATTATAAACAATTGCATTAGTCATAACATTTCGTTTTAGATACAATATTTCCTATTGTTTCATTTTTAAATTTTCTTTTTTTTCTATGCACAAATTCAAAAAATTTAAAAGATTTTCAACTTAATGCACGTTTTAAAGTATTGAGCACTTATCTGTTCTACCACGCTCGATTATAATGGGATCATAGCTTCTATATCCATGTCTGTTTGTTCTAAGCTCGGCCATTGAAACTCAGCATAATAATGCTGCAAAGACTCCACGGTGACAGTAGTGTTCAAATGTTATTTCACAGTTTTTCGTGCGGATTACCACTTGTTGAAAGAGCGAGGAGTTGCCAAAGAGGACTTCTGAGAGGATATTTTCTTTTCTATCTGAACAGGAGCTAAGGAAATTGGACAATGACTTGGGCACAGCCAGCTAAAACAAGTCAGCCCGGATTATAGGGGCTTGTGCAGATATGCTGGTTCCTCAGGATCTTAACGATCTCCTCCATTAACAGGTTACGGTATTAGGATCTGTTATCCGTCAAAACTTGTTGAGGGAATCCCAACCGTGTAAATATCTGCACCAGGGCTTCTGAGACATGCTTGGAATACGTGCATGTTAGCGGTATAGCTTCTGCCCACAAAGTGCATGTGTCGAATAAGGTAAGGACAAACCTGTGCCATCGTTTAGTCCTTTCTTTGGGTCCTAAAATGTTGTACCGCGCTGCTGTTACTGGTTACGGTGTGTTATCTCACTAGGTGGCAGATGGCAGGCCCAGTGATATGATTTAAGTTTACAACTTCTCTTTTTATCTTCTTTCTTTTATCTTCCAAGTTTTTTAATTGATATCATTACTGGCCATCTCAGCCAGAGGTGTAAATACCTGGATGATACTCTAATCTTTTTCTTGTATACTTAATGTTCGTTCAGTTTCTTCTTTGATGTTAATAGTGACTTCCTATAGTGGTAGTTCAAATATACATGGCATACAATCAGCAACTCATAAAGATGGAATCAAATTCACCCTGATCCTTCAAAACTTTTAATAACTTAATAAAACAACACGTATAATGAGTTATTCAAATGATAGAGTTCGCATAGAAGCCTTTACTGGGTCTTTGTACTTCAGGTTAACTCATACATGAATTCTATGTCTTGTAACTTCCGTATTACTCTTTAACTTATTCTTTTCTCCTGTAGACTTCCTTAGTCTTCCCAAAACCTGCTCCTATTTCCTCATTTACCAATTCTCTTTATTAGCATTCCATACTTTATTTGTTACTTAAATATCTTCCTCGACGAACTGGTCAGACAGGTCTCTATAACTGCTTCTAGCAACAAAATTCATCTCATGCATAAATAATTGTATGTAAACACACCTTTCTTAAACAGTTTGCAAAAAAAGATTACATCATTCGAAATGAAATGCTACAGAAGGATGTTGAAGAATACCCTGGACAGAAAAAAAGACCAACAGAGAAGTACTGCACTCACTAAACGTACAGGAACATTGGCTCCTAAATACCATCGCAATAAGGAAGCTGAAATTTTTCGGTCATATAAAAAGACATAATAGTCTGGATAAAAACAGTGATGGAAGGCATGGTCCCTGGAAAAAGGAGAAGGGGTCGACCTAGACGACGGTGGACCCAAGACATCACAGAGAGCCTGAACTTGTCTTTGGCTGATGCAGGTCGACTTGTCCAGAATCGTGATGCGTTCAGAGCAGCTGTAATGGAGACAACGTTCTGGAGAGAATACGGCACATGCTGACACCTGTCTGAAACTTACAAGTGAGAGGGTGAGAAAGCCTATTTGAATTTCTTCTATACAAGTCGACATTCACGTTTTCCTGAAAATCATTTAGCCACACCAGATAGCTAATCGCAATTCGCAGAAATCTTTCAAGAAATGGCAGAAACAGTCGTCTCAGCAAGCAAATATATGTCGGAGCAAATTTCATGAGTCGAAATTGGACCACGAAGAAGAGGATGAAACTGAACACAACAATCATCTGCAAGCTACTGATCAAGAGAGCTCTATTGTCATAAAGGAAACATTAAAAATGGTTTCATGTCTTCAAGCGAGGACGAACTGTCACAGATGAAAATCGAGCATATTGATCGGTCCACTTTGCTTTCACCGGCACCCCTCACTCTTTTTCAATCAAATCGATCAACGTGTTTTCCCACCCGCTTCCTTAATTAGCATGCACTGATTATCACGCAAAAAGCCATGCCTTTCGCCATCTGTCTGATTCCTAATTTAGCCATGCCTACTGTTACGATAGGATTTATGATATTAGCCACTATTGTAGTGAGCTCGGGTAAAAGTTGCACATTTTTTAATGTAATTAATGTATAATATGTTTCCGCGATTCACGGTGTTGAAAGCGAAGCGCATAAGTTGCTTAGTTTTAGGATGACGTGTCGCGTTGATAAGCTAGCACGTGACATCATTGTAATTGTACCCTTATTCTGTTAACCTTGGTCCCAGACGGACGCAAGTTTGAAGTCTCCCGTGATAATGATATTTATGTAAAGGATTTATTTATGATAAGGCACGAGGGTCTGCCTATTTTGATGTGGATACGACTGTACGTCTGTCTTATTGAGAAAATGGAGTACGTTTAGGAATTGGATATAATGGACAGGGAGCAATATTTATGAATAAGTATCCAAAGTCACATTAATCGCATCAGTCAAGTTATTCGTTACCGGATTGCCTATCCACGGAATCACGTGTAAATAACCTGACGGTATGACGACTGGAGGAGGTAAACTAAAGTGACGATTTATTATGTTTTGGCATTTATGATGAAGAACTGTATTTTAATGGATTGTTTTGCCGTAATTAAAATGGTGTTCGTTGGAACTCTGGAATACCAACGGACTTATCCAATTGATTGATGTTGTAGGTTATACAAGTTTGCCCCATCATTCGCGTTTTACCAACTAGGCACAATACGCTCTAGACCTAGATAGTTTATATTTATAATCAAAGAGCACAAATCTAATATGGACAAAAATAATGAACATTGATGTGGAAGCTAACAGAAACCCCACTTATGATATAATAACACTGAAATCAACTTGCACTAAAATATGGTAGCAACAACAGAGAAGTTTATACCGGCAACGAAGTGAACCAAATATATAAATCACCGGCAACCACGTCGGTAACCACAAGAGGGACCCAAACCGAACCAAACCCAAAACAAGAACGGTAACACCTAAATAGGTTTGTTTCAAGCGCTATTTATTCAGCTATTCATATCTCAAACTGCCTTTCGTTCAAAAGGGAAAGGGCAAAAGGGGTCTGCCGGCTGTCAGATTACGTCATTACGTCAGCGCCTTATCCCTGAAACACGGGGGGGGGGGGCGGGAGCAAGGAAACGGGTTTTGTAGTTTCCTAAAACGGGCCAGTAATTGCAGAATAAAGGGGCAAGTAAGCAAAAGCAGAAAGTTGCGATAACCACTGTTACCGACTGCCTCCCCTTGTTCGCGCTCCAAGGGAAGCAATTTGCGCACCGAGTGAAGGGACTTTAAAGGCGCTCGCCGCTAGCGAAATGAAATTGCGGTCGGCGAACGCGTGAAAATAGACTTTCATTCACGAAACGACCACAGTTTTGCCCAAAATACGGTAGACGTGCTAAATCTAACACGAGATGGCGATCTTTTTCCCATTTCATATATATAGACATCTCTTAAAATTCTGTTATCAGTAGCGCCAGAGATTTTGAAGAAAGTACCTAACTCGCATTATAAAGAGCCATTATTTGGACCACTTATATATGCGTGGAGATTAATTCATTTAAAGTAAAAACCCCAGACCTACGGGTTTTTTTATATTTGGACATCCGCCCTAATACAACCGACAAGGTTGAATGGGACGCGTCTCGCCAAAACGAGGCAAAACTTTAAAAAAAAAAAATTAATTCCTTTTTTCAGTGCTGCGTTAATATATAATATAAATTTTAGTGATTTAATTGTTAAAGTGTTTCCATTATATTTCACTAGGTTCTTTCTGTGTTAATTAAGTAACGTATTGCAAATTTCACCCGCTGTAAACGTTAATTTATTATTCGCTTGTTCCCAAGTAAGAAATACTTTAAATAAATTAATAGACGTTAGGCGGTGGCTACTTTAGAGAACGCAATTTATTTCTATTCCATCATGTGTAAATTCTAAGTGACTAGTGTTCATATCTTGTGTTAAAAGCGATGGGATTAGCTAGACTCGGGTGGGTTTTAAATTTAATTTAATAATAATGGAGTGTTTAACATTTCATATCTAAAACGTGTGTTAGATTAGGATATTGATAATATTGTTAAAACGTTGTATTCTCTTCCATTATAATATAGGCGGATCAACCCTGCAATCTAGCGGTCTGTATGGCTCCAGAAACATTCTAAAAATATTATCGAGTCTTATATTTTAACCTGTGCGGTCCTATTGTCTCGTCCGGAGAGAGAGATAGAGTTCCCACATATAAACTTTTGTTTAAGAATAAATCATAACGGGACAAGAAATTACCCAGATTGTTTACATCAAATATTATCAGCCTGCGGTGGTCAAATATCTGTATAACACTGGTTCCAGAATACTGACTATCGTGGTTATTATTTTCTCTAGTGGATTTATTCAGAAAAAAAGAATACTTGGGTCCATAACCGATACTCAACCTAGAGAGAGATAAAAGGAGATAGGAGATTCTTTCCCTATATTTATTGGGTTCTACTAATCTACCCACCAGACAATTTTTTCTTTAAATAACAGGACTGCTGTGTACGGTCCACTGTGAACACTTGATCGCGTTCTTATAACTTCTACATGAACTACCTGACGTGTACCTTACCATAGATTATAAACACTATCTAAGCGGGGCGTTTTCCCGATTACGAACATCAATCATTTTTTTGAGGAACGGGGGCCCACTTGGACAAGCACCATCCTGGACTATGTTACATATACACTGATGTTACTTTTCAACAGGAGTAGGTAAGCGTGAATGAATGTGACCACAGATTGATTGGTATGAAAGAATAATGAACATTTCATAATTTTTTTTATCATCACAGTACTCACTGCTGTCATGTCTTGTTCGCTAATACTGATTTCTTTTTTTCCCAGGATAGATTAATTAGAGACTTTGTTCTTTGCTTTATCGTCTATTCCTATACTCTAGTATTACTCTATTTATCCTTTGGGTTAATTACCTCTGCTGGGATCTACTTTGGGTTTTTTTTCCTTTACAAGAGGGGAGGGCCTATTGGGTTAATTGCATTTTCTTTTTTTTACGTCTGTAAACCATACTTTTTTCTTGACGTTGTGAGATTTCTATTGAATAATAAACAAAATAAACCTTAATAGATAGTGTTGGTCAAACCCCTGTCCAGATATATATGTTAGCCATAGTTTGTTTTCACGTCTGTACGTATATCTGTCACAAAATTGTGTGTACGTGAGTGTTGCGTAACTTGTACTTGTGCAAGAAGAGAGAGAGAGCGTCTAATTTAAATATTGTCGTGAGATAGGCTGGATTCGAGCAACTACTCAATCCAAGACTAATCTTTCTCTTACCCTCTCACCCCACTCGTGAAACTGAACCTTTTTCTTACAATTTTTCTCACATAACTATCACTATCACCTCTGCTCAGACGGGACCATGTGTTTCTTCTGTGTCTCAAGTTGTCTTCTCCATGTGTTTCTTCTGTGTCTCAAGTTGTCTTCTCCATGTGTTTCTTCTGTGTCTCAAGTTGTCTTCTCCATGTGTTTCTTCTGTGTCTCAAGTTGTCTTTTCCATGTGTTTCTTTTGTGTCTCAAGTTGTCTTCTCCATGTGTTTCTTCTGTGTCTCAAGCTGTCTTCTCCATGTGTTTCTTCTGTGTCTCAAGTTGTCTTTTCCATGTGTTTCTTCTGTGTCTCAAAATGTCTTCTCCTTGTTTTTCTTCTGTGTCTCCTGTTGTCTTCTCCATGTGTTTCTTGGTCTCCAGTTGTCTTCTCCATGTGTTTCTTGGTCTCCAGTTGTCTTCTCCATGTGTTTCTTGGTCTCCAGTTGTCTTCTCCATGTGTTTCTTGGTCTCCAGTTGTCTTCTCCATGTGTTTCTTCTGTGTCTCAAGTTGTCTTTTCCATGTGTTTCTTTTGTGTCTCAAGTTGTCTTCTCCATGTGTTTCTTCTGTGTCTCAAGTTGTCTTTTCCATGTGTTTCTTCTGTGTCTCAAGTTGTCTTCTCCATGTGTTTCTTCTGTGTCTCAAGTTGTCTTCTCCATGTGTTTCTTCTGTGTCTCAAGTTGTCTTCTCCATGTGTTTCTTCTGTGTCTCAAGTTGTATTCTCCATGTGTTTCTTCTGTGTCTCAAGTTGTCTTTTCCATGTGTTTCTTCTGTGTCTCAAGTTGTCTTCTCCATGTGTTTCTTCTGTGTTTCAAGTTGTCTTTTCCATGTGTTTCTTCTGTGTCTCAAGTTGTCTTCTCCATGTGTTTCTTCTGTGTCTCAAGTTGTCTTCTCCATGTGTTTCTTCTGTGTCTCAAGTTGTCTTCTCCACGTGTTTCTTGGCCTGCCTCTCTTACCATGGGGATTCCAGAACTGGTAACACTATCTACAAGTTTCCTCATTTTGTGTGTCATATCCATCTCCAGCATAATCTTCTCATCTCTTGTTCCACGGAAATTAGCATTGTTCCACGGACATTAGCATTGTTCACGGACATTAGCATTGTTCCACGGACATTTGCATTGTTCCCCATTATTGATCTTGTATCACTTCAACCTTTCATTTCTATGTTCTGTGGGTCTTTGTTACATGTTAGTCATGTGTATGAGTGTTACGTGATAATGAGATGTGTGGGTGTTACATGTTTGTGAGATATGTAGATGTTACATCTTAAGGAGATATGTAGATGTTACATCTTAAGGAGATGTGTGGCTGTTACTTGTTTGTGAATTAATCAGACGTATAAGGGAAATAATAAAAATAATATTAAATTAACGCCAGCTGTAGTCATTAGAAAGGAAATACGACCTCCAGAAATATTTATAACACACTAAGCAGTAGTAGGAGGAAATACAATAACCAAAGGAAACAATCACAGCAACAAAAAGAAGGTATAAAATTATATATAATAATATATACTAAACAAACCTTATCAGCAAGTGAATACAGTAGATAAATAGATGTACAAAACAGTTTCAAAGTGTCACAGATTGCCTCCCCTGCTTTGCAGTAGTGGTCCAACAGTGGCCAAAACTCAAGAGTATCTAATATGGGTCTTCAAAGGTGTCTACCTTCGCACATGATTACTCTTGGCAGAGTAGTAGATAGAAGGATAATGAATTTCTATCTCAAGGGAGTGTTCACAAGATATTCAGAAAAGCGAGAACAATGTTGCATTGGCTGAGCACGTTAACTATGATCTGCTGACAACTTTTGTGAAGGTTTAAGCAATGATTAATTTTAGCTCGGTTAAGCCTCCAACCCTGATTTACTCAGTGGAATTCATCTTATTATGGTAAAGCACTGTTTAGAGTGCATTTAGTAAAGTGACTGAGACAGACATGTAGTACATTTAAAATGATTAAATCAAGATTAAATTTGTATAATTACAAATAACACAATTTAATAATCACGTTGGTTTTAACAGTTTAAAAAAATGAATAGCAGTTTTCAAATACCGCCATTTTAATCCACATATACTTTTACAGGTATTTTTGCAAAAAGCACTGACAATTTCACCTGATTTTAATGTACAGCGGAGCAACACTCCTCTGCTCTCTTCATCTTAATTCCCTTCTTCTCTTCATGTATCGGTAAGTACGGGCTAGCCACTTGAAAGGCGACTCAGAAGTGTGTTCAACTGTTACAAGTTGAAGCCTGCACGACTGAGAATAAAGCAATCCGTAACACATACCGATCTTACTCCTACCCGGGGCCTTCAATAGATGGAGGATGGTAGAATGTTTAGTTCAGAAGTCACGAGGCAGGTAATAGAACTACTTAGCTGTCAGTGACGGTTCTGTTCCTTCTAATGGGTTGGTTCCTGGTAGACTGATCATGCTCGTAGCTGGTCAAGGTTGTAGGGTGTAGCACGTTCCCAGACGTGTCAGGAAGTGTCTTCAAAGTAATGCCTCGTCTTAAGCTCAGGCCACTGTTCCCTTCTTGTTCTAGTGATAGTACCTTCAAATGGTACCCCGAACTACAAGTATGGTGAAAGAATAGAAACGAAACGCTTTCCTGAGTATTGCGTTTCCCGACACATACTTATGCGTCCTCTTTCTCTTATTCCACCATCCCAGCTACTCATAGTTTACCCTCGATGAGAATTAAACGTAACCCCTCGAGAGAAAACTTTCTTTACATTTAAATTGAATAGCTTTATCTTTATTTTATATTTAAATGAAATGGTTAATAGTACAGATAGAATATGTTTACATTTACATCGCCACAGTTTGAAAAGTGTTCACAATATAAATTGAATATGTTGTCATTTACATTAACACTGATTGAAAAGTTTGAAACTTTCATTAGTTTTAAAGTAAATATGTTTACACAGATATTTAGTCTGGTATGAAACTGAACGTACTATAATTGGAATGTACATTATTTCTTCATTTTTCCCTACCTGCTCCTTATGGAACCTGAGACTATTTATGCTTTTAGTTGTCTGTAGGAAGCTAGCAATAAAGAAGTTACCAGCCCCTTGCAGTTGTGGTTCATAAAATCATTCTACACGCTGAGGTTGAAAGCCTAAATTGACTTGGACATTCACTAGCGATTTTCACATTTTAATATTCACATAGAAATATATACATATTAGTTCACATGTTAGTAATGAAAAATATAGAATGTAAAATGATAACTTACGCCAATCCTGGCTCACAGATCTTTTGCTCAGATGAATAAAGTTACGGCACTTGCAGATGCCTTTTTCACGTGTTCTTGGGGTCGTTACGTTTATAAGATAATTCCCTCTATGACTCCGCGTGTTTCAGTTTCGTCAGTCTCGGTTTCATCTTTAAATTGATAGTTTTCCTGGGCTATTTTGTAGGTGCTTTAAATACTTCAATAAAAGGTGTCCGGTCTGATAAGATAGAATTCTGATTCTAACTTCTGGCAGTCTGTTGTTGTCTTGGCAAGCGTGAATTTTCACAGTGAATAAACCTTGCTTAAAAAAAGGCAGGTTATATTGCACGTCCTCCCCCGCATATGTTTGTTATAAAGCTAATAAGGGCTCCAATCATTTTCAAACATGCGTAGCGTGTGGGGAAAGTTTTAAAAAAATCGGACAAGGAATAATTTTGGGAGTGATGCAAAGGTTACGTCTCCCATATATGGCAATTAAACCTCCGATGCCTTGTGTACAAACTCACAAACACATCGGTAAACTCTCTCAGCAATGTGAGAAAGATGTAACATCTTAATACTTTATCTAAAGTAATCTTGTCAGTCCTGTCTGTCCATAAGGTGTCTTTCTGTATTACCAGCCTTGCGACGAGCGCAGTCTGATCATATATGTGAGTAAGCAATTACGCTGGCGATTTGTAGGGCTAATCTGTAGTCTGATGTCAGCTGCACCCGTGATTAGCCAGCATGGTTGTCGTTAATATTATCTCAGCCGCTCCTTGCAAAGCAGGGAGAAATAGGTAACAAAAAGACATGACGATTTATCCCCGAGAGGAGTGAAAGAATGTAGATACATAATATCTGCTACATAGCAGAGAAAGAAAAAAGTGCTGACCATGGAAAAAGCACGTAAATAGTCAGTCCAACAATGTAACTGATACTGCCGTAGTGAAAGAGAGGTCAAGAAGAGGTCGCCCCCAAATTCATCTTGTGACACAAAGTCCAAACGCTAATCATATAAATTGTAAAAATTGAAGGATAAATCAATGAAGCAATTAAATTCAGAGGCTAATATATATCACTCGTTGCATGTCCTATCATGTTTAAGTAACTTTATTTATAAATTTAACACAAGTTGAAAATAAATATTATAATGAATACCATAATTGTAACAAAAGAATATGTCTCTCCTGAAATAGTTGATGAGTGGAGGCAAATAAAGCTCATCTGATGCTATTGCTATCTCCTCGTTAAAACCAACTAAAGAGGGTTGTGCATGGGGCCAGATACCCCATGCAGAAGAAAGTCAGATGTGGGAGTGTTGCTTGTTTGCAAGAGTTGTGGGTGTTATTTGTTAGCAAAATGTATGGCTGTTATGCGGTAGTGAAATGTTTGGGTGCTGTTTGTTAGTGAGAGGTGTGGCTGTTACTTATTGGCGATATGTGTGGGTGTTACCTGTTTGTCAGAAGCGCGTGTGTTACATATTAGTGAGATGTGTTAATAAAATTTGAAAAAATAATCGCACCAGTTTAATCATTAGTGAGGAAAAAAATAGAACTTCCAAAATTACCCCACACACTATAATCAAAAGGAGGAAGAAACATACTAATGTCAAAAAGATTAATAACAGCAACATTACAATAATTGTATACATAATACCATTCAGGTAACTCTGATATTCATGTCACTGCCATCCTTTCATGTATCGGCGATGACCGAACTCGCTTCTCGTTGGAGAATCGTCTCATTTTTCAAATGGGCGTTTTATCTCCTGCTGGCCTTAATGTCCAGCATCATTTTGCATAATTCTGGTGGCTTCTGTCTTTGTTTCATACTTTATTTCTTCTATCGTTATTTTCCTACCTATCTTTGTTTGTGCTTTGGTTCGTTTCGTTTCCTCAATTATCTTCTCTTAGCCGTCACTAGCTCATACATCACTTCCGTATGATGCCTTGTTTTCTCAGCCATCTTGATTGTTTCTCTCTTGGATCCAGCTAAGTGATTTTTTTACTTGTTTTAATTGTGTTGTTCATTTCTGTCTTCGTTTCGTTGATTATTTACTTTCTTGTTTCGACATGTTTTTCTGGTTTTACGATTTTCTTGCATTATCATTGTTATCGTATCGCTCAACACCATTGTTCCATCTGCTTGTATCGCTCATTTGATGTTTTCCTCATCATCATAGATTTTTGTAGCACCGATATGTAGTTCTTGTCTTTGTCACTTTTTGTAACTGAGGCTGACGAAGGGTAAAACCCGAAACGTCCCTTGCTTAATGTGTACCGTACCGTTAACTTGTAAAACTGATTTCATATGATATTTTTTTTTAATTTATATAAACATTGCTACCCTCATAATGGAGCATTAGGAAACATTGGAGCAAAATATCCAATATTACTGTCCATCGTTGACTACAGAGAGATTCGACTGGGTAAGAAATCCATTTTTGCCTGTTTCATCTGACTTGGATTTTACAATAATAGAAGAAGAACAGTTAGCTTCTATTTCAACTGATCGCAGTCTTAAACTGAAATATACTGAGATACACCTGGACGCATCATGATTTCTGTTAAAGACGAGTATTCTGTTATTGTAAAACGAACTTTAATTATGTTGTTGTAGTTGTCTCCGTCATATTTATGTCAGTTGTCTCCGTCATATTTATGTCAGTTGTCTCCGTCATATTTATGTCAGTTGTCTCCGTCATATTTATGTCAGTTGTCTCCGTCATATTTATGTCAGTTGTCTCCGTCATATTTATGTCAGTTGTCTCCGTCATATTTATGTCAGTTGTCTCCGTCATATTTATGTCAGTTGTCTCCGTCATATTTATGTCAGTTGTCTCCGTCATATTTATGTTAGTTGTCTCCGTCATATTTATGTCAGTTGGGATTGTCAAAACTTACAAGCACTGAATTAAAAAAAAAAAGTATTGAATATAAAATAAAAGTTTGCTTAACTGAAATGCACTAAAATGTCCAAGAAATTACTCTAAAAGCATCAAGCCCAAGTATCGCATTAGAACCACCAGGTTTGTATGAAAAACAGTTCTTTGTTGTTTTTGTTTGTGTCAAAGATATGTTCTAATTATTTTAAACAATTTAAAGAAAATCGAATTTACAGTTGTCTTGTTTTCTATAATACCCCAAATTAGTGTATTTAACTTTGTACATATCACTAATTTTTGTATTCAGGCACGAGGCCAGATAGGTGTGCCGCATAGTTTGAGAAAATTGAAAAGTGTGCAGTGAACACAATGTTAGAAAATCCCTTAAGGACCGAGGATTAGTTTGGAACCAGGCCGGGTGGAAGACCGCCGATAGGACAGTATGGAGTTCTCTCTGGCAAACCTCTACACTCCAGGGTAGAAGAGGAACGACTAAGTAAGTAAGTAAGGCTTTCTTTCATTTCCCGCCGTGTCGTTTTTTAAGTGTTTCTCCTTGGCTTCATAGCCAGTGCGTGTAGATAAATTTGACTACATCGAAGGAAGGTAAAATAGAATGTAAAGGAGTGAAATGACTGCAGAAGAAATAGTGATATCATCAATACATGAACCAGAAATAACCCGCTGTAATTCTAACTCGTCATGTTGTTTGGGGTTACTGGATAATAAAGTACAATTTTTGTATATGTTGCCGTAATTGAGTTAGGGCAGATAACTTCCAAAACTTCAAAGGAAACAATTTAATTAATAAACATTTAAAATACTTTTTTTAAACTATTCCTGTTTATTTTACATTTGCTTAATTAAGTTTCAAAATTTTATAATACAAATAAATATAAATTAGTTTCTTTAGTACGTCTGGCAATTGCTATAATATTTTGCTTTTTTATTGGCAACATTTTAAATAACAGATTAAAGAACTGCACTTAATACACAATCTGAAGAGCTGACACTATAGAGTGCGGTATCCTTTCAATGTCAGCATTCAGAAATTGCCCTGAGCAGAATAATTCTTCAGCGCAAAAATACGCTCTTCATCAATCTCTGGAACATACTTTATTACAAAACAAATCAGACAACGGACCTACGAGCACTGGTCTTTTAACTGCGGACCTACATACATATTACACTGGAAGAAACATAGCAGTGACAGATTATAGCAAGCTTAAGTAAGTTTCTGTTTGAATGAACAAGTTCTTTATTTACGTTTTTTTTAAAACAAAATTTTGCCTCGTTTTGGCGAGGCGCGTCACGTTCAACCCTAGTCGGTTATATTAGGGCGTATGTCCAAATATAAAAGAACTTTAGGTCTGGAGAAAGTGTTGTTCTAACATGTACGAGATCGTCCAAATACCAAGAGATGTTTAAACCGCCAGATATTAACTTGATTACTTCACAGATGTTGTGTTGTTCTAACATGTACGAGATCGTCCAAATACCAAGAGATGTTTAAACCGCCAGATATTAACTTGATTACTTCACAGATGTTGTGTTGTTCTAACATGTACGAGATATTAACTTGATCGTCTAACAAATCCACTTACATAAGAGATGGTTTAAAACCACGAATGCGCCCCTCATGAGACATAGTAATAAGTAAGTGACAGGAAGCCTTCGGTCATAACTGACGAGTGCGCCCCTCATGAGACATAGTAATAAGTATGTGACAGGAAGCCTTCGGTCATAACTGACGAGTGCGCCCCTCATGAGACATAGTAATAAGTACCGTAAAATCTCGCGTATAATACGCACAATTTTTACTCATTTTTGCCAGCTAAAACTCGGGTGCGTATTATACGCGAGTACTAAAAAATACGTCATTTTCGATTTCGAAAGTAACCTACATTGGAAAGTCTGTCAAGTTTTTGTCACAATTTAACAGTGAAAATGGCGCGAAATTGAATGTGCCCTGTGTTTTCTTATGTGTAAAACATTGCCGCAAAACGCATTTCGCACTCTTGGTCTTCAATCCGTTTTGATATTAAGCTTGGTTGTGAAGTTTGTCGTTTTATTATTTTGAGCCCTAAAAATGAATTCGAGAAAATGTTATACTGCAGCAGAAAAGCTCTTAGTGGTAAAATATGCAGAATCTAACGGCAATCGGGCAGCAAGTCGACATAGTGCAACATTCGATTATGGCGAAAAAACAAAGAGGCGCTGCAAGTGTTGCCTAGTAAGAAAAAGGCGAATCATGGGTCACCGCCAGATCTTCCAGACCTAGAAAAAACATTATTGGAGTGGGTAGGGGATAGAAGGCAACAAGGCATCGGTGTTTCATGCATTGAAATACGACTTAAAGCTCTGGAACTTACAAAATCTCGTACAGGCACAACAACATTTAAAGCGTCATATGGATGGGCAGTTCGTTTTATGAAGCGACATGGTCTTTCAGTTCAAAGTACCTAAAATGTAGGTGTTGCGTACCTATTTCTGTATGTTATTATACTTTCAATTTTTTAAACAAATGTTTCATAAAATAAAATCTTGAAAAATTATGATGCGTATTATACACGAATTTACATTTTACCAGAAAATTGTGGGCTAAATCAAGCATGCGTATTATACACGAGTGCGTATTATACGCGAGATTTTACGGTATGTGACAGGAAGCCTTCGGTCATAACTGACGAATGCGCCCCTCATGAGACATAGTAATGTGACAGGAAGCCTTCGGTCATAACTGACGAGTGCGCCCCTCATGAGACATAGTAATGTGACAGGAAGCCTTCGGTTATAACTGACGACTGCGGCCCTCATGAGACATAGTAATGTGACAGGAAGCCTTCGGTCATAACTGACGAATGCGCCCCTCATGAGACATACTAATGTGGCAGGAAGCCTTCGGTCATAACTGACGAATGCGCCCCTCATGAGACATAGTAATGTGACAGGAAGCCTTCGGTCATAACTGACGAGTGCGCCCCTCATGAGACATATAGAATAGGTCTAGTGTACTGCCATGCATGTCGTAGAAGGCGACTAGTATGAGGTTGTGCATGAGACTGCAGCTTCATCACGTCAATCACGTGATACAAGAACCTTTGATGATTTGTACATGATTCCTGTAAGGTTAGCCGCTACAAGAACCTTTGATGATTGGTACATGCTTCCTGTAAGGTTAGCTGTTACAAGAACCTTTGATTATTGGTACATGCTTCTTGTAAGGTTAGCCGCTACAAGAACCCTTGATGATTGGTACATGCTTCCTGCAAGGTTAGCCGCTACAAGAAACTTTGATGATTGGTACATGCTTCGTGTAAGTTTAGCAGATACAACAACCTTTGATGATTGGTACATGCTTCCTGTAAGGTTAGCCGCTACAAGAACCTTTGATGATTGGTACATGCTTCCTGTAAGGTTAGCCGCTACAAGAACCTTTGATGATTGGTACATGCTTCCTGTAAGTTTAGCCGCTATAAGAACCTTTGTTGATTGGTACATGCTTCCTGTAAGGTTAGCCGCTACAAGAACCTTTGATGATTGGAACATGCTTCCTGTAAGGTTAACCGCCACAAGAACCTTTGATGATTGGTACATGCTTCCTGTAAGGTTAGCCGCTACAAGAACCTTTGATGATTGGTACATGCTTCCTGTAAGTTTAGCCGTTACAACAACCTTTGATGATTGGTACATGCTTTCTGTAAGGAGACCAGTTACAAGAACCTTTAATGACTGGTACATGCTTTCTGTAAGGAGACCAGTTTCATGAACCTTTAATGACTGGTACATGATTTCTGTAAGGTTAGCGGCTACAAGAACCTTTGATGATTGGTACATGCTTTCTGTAAGGAGACCAGTTACAAGAACCTTTAATGACTGGTACATGCTTTCTGTAAGGAGACCAGTTACAAAAACCTTTAATAATTGGTACGTGGTTCCTGTAAGGATAGCCGCTAAAACAACCTTTGATGATTGGTACATGCTTCCTGTAAGGAGACTGTCGTAAATTTTGATAAGATAGGGCTGAGATATTTATGGTCCCGTCTGAGCAGAGGGGATAGTGATAGCTATGTGAGAAAAGGTGTAAGAAAAGGGTTCAGTTTCATGAGCGGGGAGGGGTCGAGGGGGGTGAGAGGGTAAGAGAAAGAACAGTCTTGGATTGAGTAATTGCTCGAATCCAGTCTATCTCACGACAATATTTAAATTAGACGCGCTCTCTCTCTTGCACAAGTACAAGTTACGCAACACTCACGTACACACAATTTTATGACAGAGATACGTACAGACGTGAAGACAAACTATGGCTAAAACACACACATATATATATATATATATATATATATATATATATATATATATATATATATATATATATATATATATATATATATATATATATATATATATATATATATATATATAGGGACAGGGGTTTGACCAACACTATCTATTAAGGTTTATTATGTTTATTATTTAAGAGAAATCTCACAACATCAAGAAACAAGTATGGTTTACAGACTAAAAAAAAGAAAATGCAATTAACCCAATAGGCCCTCCCCTATTGTAAAGAAAAAAAAAACCCAAAGTAGATCCCAGCAGAGGTAATTAATCCAAAGGATAAATAGAGTAATACTAGAGTATAGGAATAGACGATAAAGCAAAAAACAAAGTCTCTAATTAATCTATCCTGGGAAAAAAGAAATCAGTATTAGCGAACAAGACATGACAGCAGTGAGAACTGTGATGATACAAAATTATGAAATGTTCATTATTCTTTCATATCATCTGTCAATCTGTGGTCACATTCATTCACGCTTACCTACTCCTGTTGAAAAGTAACATCAGTGTATATGTAACATACTCCAGGATGGTGCTATTCCAACTGGGCCCCAGTTCCTCAAAAAAATGATTGATGTTCGTAATGGGGAACGCCCTCTTAGACAGTGTTTATAAGCTATGATAAGGTACACGTCAGGTAGTTCATGTAGAAGTTATTAGAACGTGATCAAGTATTCACAGTGGACCGTACACAGCAGTCCTGTTATTTAAAGAAAAAATTGTCTGGTGGGTAGTCTGGTAGAACCCAATAAATATGGGGAAAGAATCTCGTATCTGCTTTTATCTCTCTCTGGGTTGAGTGCCGGTTATGGACCCAAGTATTCTTTTTCCTGGATAAATCCACTAGAGAAAATAATAACCACGATAGTCAGTATTCTGGAACCAGTGTTATATAGATATTAAGCCACCACAGGCTGATAATATTTGATGTAAACAATCTGGGTAATTTCTTGTCCCGTTATGATTTATTCTTAAACAAAAGTTTATATGTGGGAACCCTCTCTCTCTCTCTCTCTCTGGAAAAGACAATAGGACTGCACAGGTCAAAATCTAAGACCCGATAATATTTTTAGAATGTTTATGGAGCTATGCAGACCGCTAGATTGCAGAGTTGATCCGCCTATATTATAATGGAAGAGAATACAACGTTTTAACAATATTATCAATATCCTAATCTAACACACGTTTTAGGTATGAAATGTTAAACACTCCATTATTATTAAATTAATTTAAAAATCCACTCGAGTCTAGCTAATCTCATCGCTTTTAACACAAGATATGAACACTAGTCACTTAGAATTTACACATGATGGAATAGAAATAAATTGCGTTCTCTAAATTATCCACCGCCTAACGTCTATTAATTTATTTAAAGTATCCCTTACTTGGGAACAAGCGAGTAATAAATTTACGTTTACAGCAGGTGAAATTTGCAATACGTTATCTAATTAACACAGAAAGAACCCAGTGAAATATAATGGAAACACTTTAACAATTAAATCACTAAAAATTCTAATATAAATATATTAACGCAGCACAGAAAAAATGAATTTATCTTCACTTATATATAAGTGGCGTCTGTGGCCTAATGGATATGAACGCAGTTCCATAATCCAGATATACCAGGTTCGAAACCTGCTGCAGGCGGTTTGGTAGCAGATCGCTTTGTGTGGATTTTTAACAATGGTATAAGCGCCGTACCGTTCAGAAAGCAATGGCAAACTACTGAATGAAAAATATTGCCTAGAAAAATCACAAACAGCCAATAAAAGCTGGGGTTGATTGCCACGTCCTGTAAAGGATAAGCAACTAACTATATATAAGTGATCCAAATAATGGCTCTTTATAATGCGAGTTAGGTACTTTCTTCAAAATCTCTGGTGCTACTGATAACAGAATTTTAAGAGATGTCTATATATATGGGAACAAAGGAAAAAAATCGCCATCTCGTGTTAGATTTAGCACGTCTGCCGTATTTTGGGCAAAACTGTGGTCGTTTCGTGAATGAAAGTCTATTTTTACGCGTTCGCCGACCGCAATTTCATTTCGCTAGCGGCTAGCGCCTTTAAAGTCCCTTCACTCGGTGAGCAAATTGCGTCCCTTGGAGCGCGAACAAGGGGAGGCAGTCGGTAACAGTGGTTATCGCCACTTTCTGCTTTCGCTTACTTCCCTTTTTATTCTGCAATTACTGGCCCGTTCTCTTTTAGGAAACTACAAAACCAGTTTCCTCGCTCCCGCCCCCCCCCCCCGTGTTTCAGGGATAAGGCGCTGACGTGATGACGTAATCTACCAGCCGGCAGACCCCTTTTGCCTTTTCCCTTTTGAAGGAAAGACAGTTTGAGATATGAATAGCTGAATAATAGCGCTTGAAACAAACCTAGGTAGGCGTGGCTAAATTAGGAATCAGACAGATGGCGAAAGGCATGGCTTTTTGCGTGATAATCAGTGCATGCTAATTAAGGAAGCTGGTGGGAAAACACGTTGATCGATTTGATTGAAAAAGAGTTAGGGGTGCCTGTCGTGGTTGAGTTGGAGTGTAGAGTATTTGTCGAGTTGGACAACAGTAGTGAAATCGACAAGGGATAGTGGACTGACAGAGTTATAGATTATACTCACAGAAAGGTGTAAATAGGAGATGGACTTGAGACAACCTGGAAGAAGATTTATCAAAATGATCTCTCTCTCCAAGCCTCAACTCACTTATGTCTGTCTAAGCATCTCCTGCTCTCTCTCTTTTCTCTTATCATACATAGAGATTATAGTAAAGAGCTAAAATACAAATATGGATGGAAAGGTCGTGAACAGCGCATTAATAAATGTGTAAAATTTATTAAAGAAGAAAAA
>JAMPIV010001918.1:0-66227 GCA_024509875.1 Oreohelix idahoensis
AAAGAACAAAACACATCAATGAATCAGTTCAACGAATGGTACAGGCCTACAGGACAACGTGTTTTCTAAATCACGGATCTCAGCCACGCCACACACAATCACAGAGTTTAAAATAAATCTATTCGTTCCCCGTCCTGTAATTGTATTGACTTCGTTCGATCAAGCCTCTCTATCCATTGGCTGTTCAATAAAGGTCGAAGTTCACGACGCAGAAACCCAAATATGACAGGTTGGCCTACAAGTGGAAGTGGAAGTCCTAGAGTGTTGTTGAATTACAAGATTGGAATGTTCACAGTCTCTTCGATTTAAATTGTTTCTATTTCCATTTTCAGTATTTACATAACACGTCACCATAAATCTACGCGCATGCATATGCTGAATTACGCAATTTGGTATTACGGAGAAATACCTGTTATAAATCTATAACGTTGAAGACAAATTTATTGAAATATATTTATAATCATTCACTTCTCTCGTTCCCCGCGGAATGCGCTCAGTATCTGCTTGTCACATATTTTTATTTCGGTTTGCTATCTTCAGCTCTGCTCATGTTTGGCTACACAGAATATCTAGCATTGTTCGGGGGTGAACACAATATCGTATGGTAACACTTCAATGTACACATATATTTTTTTGAAGACTGCTCGCAGATTTACCCCACGCCACATAAGTAAAGTCCAGTGATTTACGCTATCGTCCCGCTTGTCTCACGCTGTTGTCCCGCTTGTTTCACGCTGTTGTCCCGAAATTTGAAACGGGTCGATATTTATAGTGTTGTTTTCTACTAGTTTTTATTAAAGACGGAAAACTTTCCAACTGAACCGACGGATTTTGTGTCAAGGTTGAACGGGCCGCGCCTCGCCAATACGAGGCAAAATTTAAAAAAAAAAAAACACTGGCTCAAAATAGTGGTAGAAAGTTGTTTTTTTTTATTTTTGTTTTAAGTAGATCTGGCTCTAATTAGCATCAGGTACTATGCAGTGGCGGGTCCTTCTTGGCTGGTCAGGATATCTATACAAAATGTTCTAGTTACACACGTGACTGCGCGCGCGAGCATATAACAAAACAAGGGTTCAGATAACAATATACACAGCAAAAACAGCATTGATTATTTATCGTCCAGATTAAACAAACAAGACAAAAACATTTAATCGTTATGCGATAACAAAATGAAATATTACCATTTATAAGAACTTTGTTTAAAAATATCTGCCCACCAGTTCATATTCGCCTACAAAATGCTCAGTAAATAAATTAGTAAATAAAGGTAATTAACAGGTACTCGTTGGACATAAAGGGTGGCAGTAGACAACAGAAAAGAAAATATAAGTGATAGGCTTACCGGGAATCGAATCTAGGACCAACCAAACGGCGCCATCGCCTTGCTGTGACAGTACATAATGAAAGGACGCTGAGACAATTTTGCACCCCAATAAAAGTGCATTATTGGCTGAGGTCATTCTCATAACACTGACACAACTATGGTATATAGGACCCGTGGACGACCCAGACAGTTTAAAGACGCAATCACTAATGTAACTTTCCTATCAGCAAGTATAGACTAAATAAAGGCCGAAATACTTGTGTCCAGTAATGTGTAGTGGAAGGCGAACAACACAAGATAGACGAGTAGGTTTAAAGTCACGGATGGGTGAACTCTTAAATAAATAATGTAGGAAAATCTTGAGTCTTGTGAACAGTAAATAAATTAGTAAATAAAGGTACTATTGCCTAGTGTCCATCCTTTATGTCCAACGAGTACCTGTTAATTACCTTTATTTATTTTTTTACTAATTCATTTACTGTTCACAGGACTCAAGGTCTTTTCCTCTATTATTTACAAAATGCTCAATGACTTTGCTGTTGAAATCTAATTTTAATTTCATTAGTTAGTTTTCTATCAACAGTATTGTATAAAGCTTGTTTTCTTAACAACATCAGCAAGCCACACAGGCCATCACTTCTGCTACTGTGTGAATGTTTGTGGTGGTGGGTGTGTAATGTCGAGTCACTGACAAGGACAAAGTCAGTATGGTCGGGCTTACAGGTGGCCGACAGTTGTAACAATCTAACAAGACGTGGATGTCTTGGGTTCTTCAGGTGTGTTGTATTCTACTTTCCTCTCACCCACACAACAGTAACGTAAGGTCATGAAACAGACCAACTAGTTCAACTTTACACAGTTTACTTACGACACAGTAACATCGCAAAGTACACGAAGGAACATCAACATTGTCACAGGTTACTACAGGTACAAAATCCATTGCAAATAGGTTGCAGAACCCAGTAAATCACAGTGTCGTGAAACATTCTAATTCCACATATATAAATTAAAAAGTAAATGTAAAGCCTAACACATAAATTCAATAAAAGGAAAAGAAGAATGGTAAAGAACAGTGCTGTCACAATGACTGTACTCGAGATCCCCCTTTTTCTGCTTCGTCTGCATATTCTCACGCTTTCTCGTTTACTAGTAAAGCCTACAGCAGCATACACGCGTTTCAACAAAACAATAAAACGTGTACTGTATTTCTTAGAAAACCTTGAGATACGCAAGCTGATTAATGACCTAAATTAATACTAGCATTAATTTCATTTTATACACTACGTAATGAAAAGACAGATGGACTTAGGATATAGAGAGAGAAGGAGGAACGCATGCAATACTACCACAGTCTCGCGATATAAAATTAATGCCACCCCCAAGCGTAAGGCATGAAGCACTAACTTTTTTTTCAAATAGACAGTGATAAAAAACACTACCAATACACGGTTAGGTTTTAAAAAACATGTTTAATGCTTATTAGGAAACATGACATTCTACTGTTTTATGTCTGAAATCCTGACATTAGTCTGACAGAACAGTCGAAAAGGCAGGACAGGTGGCGGTTCTAAATCGAAAAAAATAAAAAATACACGACTATCCTAGAAAATACATATTTTGAACGCAGCCACTTAGCTCCATTAAATTTATATATTTGGGTTCCTTAGGACTTGCTGACAAAGAATATGTTAAGTGTTACGCAAATAGTCTAGGAATTAACAAATTATAGCCAAAAGAAAATAGTGAGGATGTCTGACAGCACCAAATCATAATCGCACAGTGGCATGTTTTGAAACCACCATTTTACGGGAAATAGGCCACCATGTTAAATCCGATTTGATTGGAGGGAATGATATGTAAGGCTAAACATGATTAGTCGGATTGCAAATACTATTTTTGGTTGTTAGGGGAAACGTAGGAAGGGTAAATTTTTTCAAAAGCTTTGTAAACATGGCCCTATTGGCTAGACCCCGTTGATATAGTCAATTAGGAGCGTCTGTTCAGTGCCGCATTTTAGAATAAACTTACTAAGAAACAGTGCGTTGAGATCCAGCTCATATTTTTTCTAAATAAAAGCCTGGGACAGAGGCAGATCGGAATTTGTGCCATAATTCATCGCCAGTCAACGTATTTGTTTATTATTTCCATGAATTGTGGTAAGATTGACATATTTGATATCTTTTTGATGAAAATTGAATGTGAATTGATAATTTATGTCTGTATATGTGTGTGGTTCAGTAGCAAACATGAGGCAAAGCCTAGATAGTGCTCCAACCTGAACAAACTTGTCGGAGAGAAGTATAAATGCATGGGATCACCAAATAGTACACTGACACCTATCTTATTGACTAGAAGGAACTAATGCTGGAATTGCAGAGGCGTAGTAACCATTAAGGAGAAGAATACTGTTGTAAATTGTTTCAGATGAAGCTAGCAGTTGGCCTACCGCTCTGAACTCAGTGTTTGTTATGTATTGTGTTCAGTGTGGAAATAGATTATAAATTAGTTCTGAAGTAGGAGGTACAACCTTCTTGTTTCAGGGACCGTGGTCCTAACTTATTGAAGCAGCACCTGGTCTGAGTTTTGCTGAATCCAGAGGCTGATAGCATACCCCTTGGTCCAGATAGCGACAGTGAGGTGTCTCAAGAACACAGTGAAGCAAGCGAGCAGAGGATACTGGTTTCCTGCCGCCATCACAGAAGATAAGATTCTGTGGCCAGAGCAGCTCAATTTTATGTGCCCCCTCTAAAAATTGACATTATAGTAAATAAAGAGGGACAATAAATTGTTTCAAATGACAGGAACTGTGAACTTTTCCCAATACTATTTCAACCATAAGCAAACACTTGAAGTCATGATGACAAACAACAACCTAGCTTGAAAAAGCCAGTATTACCTCATAGTACTACTTCACAACTTACACACATAGAATAATAATAATAAAATATGTCAATACAAAGATCATAACTATAAATTGTGTACATATAACTTGTAATTACATTTGATTGTGATTCCTGGTTCACTGTGTAGTTGAATCAGGATATTTATTATTGAAAGGAATTAATACATATATTTTTAAACTTTACACTTGACTCATTTAAGATAGTCTTATAGAGTGTTATATGTGTGTGAGTGTCATAGTGTTGTAAAGTGTTGTGGAATAAATTAAATTGTTTATCTGTCTGTTGTTGTTGTGACTTACACTTCATCATTTTCATAACCCTAGACATTCAACGTAGTCATCACAATATTCCAGAATAATTCTGACTGAGGTATAAATGTGGTAGCAAGTAAGGTCATCTGTAATACACCACACTTATTAGATACAGATACCTTCACAGCTGATCTCAGTCAGTACACTAAGTCCCCTATAAATATTTATATCATCCCACTTTACCACATATATTGGGGTCTCGCTCCCGGGATATTGAACTTTCTCCTATTATATATATTGGGAATAATAAAAATTTAAAAGGTATCCTTGGGTGAAAATAAATAAGGTTGAGCTCTCAGTGCCTGTGGTTGTCCTTAGATATTTAGTTAGAGATTGAATTGTTTAGTTAGATATTATTTACATTTGCCTGTTAGACAATGGCCGACCTGGCAAAATTTCGATCTGCTGCTGTGCAGACTGCGAAAGAGTTAGGAATGGAGGGGCAAGTTATGATTGCTTATGTCACTACAGAATGTGACAAATATATTGAACGTGAAGAAAGAAAATTTGAGGCTGAAAGAAGGTTAGAGGCTGAAAAAGAAATTAAGAGGTTGCAGATTGAGGCTGAGGCTAAGACATTGGAGGCAGAAAGAGAGGAAAAAAGATTGACTGCCGAAAGGGAAGACAAAAGATTAGCTGCAGAAAGAGAAGCCGAGGAAAGAAGATTAGCTGCAGAAAGAGAAGCCGAGGAAAGAAGATTGGCTACAGAAAGAGAGGAAAGAAGATTGACTGCAGAGAGGGAAGCAGAGGATAAGAGATTACAAAGGGAACATGAGTTACGACTAAGGGAGTTTGACTTTCAAGGCCATGCTCCTGAAAATGGTGCCAGTCCCTTTGCCTCCGATGCTACTGCTAGTCAGGGAGCCTCAACCTCAGCTATGAACTTTCATTTAGATCATTTTGTTGAGAAAGACGATGATATCGAGAGCTATCTAAATAGATATGAACTATTAGCTACCACGTATGGGTTAGAGAGAGAAAGGTGGAGCTTAAAGTTATCTCAAGGGCTTCGTGGGGCAGCTTATGAAGTTTTTGCCAAAATGAGCAGAAATGATCAAGAAAATTATGACATGCTAAAGCAGGCTCTTTTGTTAAGATATGAAAAGAATGGAGAATTTTATAGGAAAAAATTTAGGAATGCTAAACTACTGTCAGGTGAAACCTATCACCAGTTCTCTGCACGGTTAGAGACATACTTGGAGAAATGGACTTCTCTGGGGAAAACCCAAGATCTTAAGGAAATGATCCTTATAGAACAATTAAGAGAGTCCATGGCTCCAGACCTGAGAAAGTTTCTCATGGAACAAGGTGCAGAGAGACTGGGTGAGTTACTAAATGTTGCTGAAAGGTATCAAGCAGCTCAGGCAGAGGTATCAGGTAACAAAAGGAAACAGGTAGACTATTTTAAGGCACCACAGAACTTTAATAAATTTGATCCTAGAGATCATAACAAAGGTAAGCACCAGTTTGATAGGCCACGGTATGACAATAAAAATAAAACCCCACAATTCGATGAAAGGAAATATGATGAAAGAAAATCTTTCAACCAAGGAAGGAGGTGGTGTAAAAATTGTCAGATGGACAATCATGACACTGACCGTTGTAGAAGGAAACCTGTGTATATGGCCACCCTTCAGGTCAGGTCGACCTCAAGAAAGGAGGAGGATATTCTGATAGATACCACTCCAGAAGAGATGAGGAAGGCACAGGCTGGGGATAAGACCCTCAAGCCTTGTTTCAGGAAATTGTCAACTTGTCATACAACTCCAGGCAAGGGAGATTTTTACATGAAAAACAAGTTGATTTACAGGAAGGCCGGAACTAGATCCAATGGTCACGGACAGTTGGTTCTTCCAAAGGCATATAGGGCAGAATTAATAAGGAGCCTACATGTGAAAAAAGATGGGGACCATGAGAAAATTGGTACCATCATCCAAAAGGTGGCTCACAATTATTATTGGCCCAAGGCAAGGTGGGACATTGAGAATTTTGTAGAAAGGTGTAGCATAGCACATGAGGGAACACCCACAAGTGGGAACATTGATCAGGACCTGGACACGCCACGGGGCAAACGCAGGCCTGACATTGAAAAGAAAAATAAATTAAAGTGGACCAAATGGAATGGGAAGCCCCTTTTCACGGACAAGCTTCAATTAACTGTTTTACAATGGCCACTATGCAGCGAGTGCAAAAAGATGTCTTACCCCAGGATAAGCCGAAAATCCCTCAATCGGACTTATGTAAACTGGAGGAAGAAGATGTAGAGAGGAAATCTCTCATCAAGAATTCTAAGTGGGGAGAAAGCCCCAAGAAAAAAATTGGTAGCGGTCGTTTTGTGCATGATAATTCTGGGAAGAAAAATCATCACTATAGAGCTTCGAGTGGAAGAGACCATACCGGTGCATGGACAAATAGGTCCACAAAATTAAAGGTCCATATGAAGCGCTGTTAAAAACGTGGACTGATGAAAAGGCAGAGGAAAATATTACATCCTCATACCAATATGTGAATGAGCTGACCACTCGTTTAAAAAATGGCTGGAAACTTGCCAATGAAAATTTGAGACAAGCCAGGAAAAAACATGCTGCCTATTACAACAGGAAAGCTAAAGACAGAGATTTGGCTGTGGGAGAGAAGGTACTGCTTCTTCTACCCGGTAGTCAAAATAAATTACAAATTGGATGGCAAGGTCCATATACAGTTCTAGAGAAGGTGTCTAGAACCAACTATAAGATAGATAAGAAGGGGAAAGAAAAAATCTATCATGTGAATCTCCTGAAGAAATATTTGGAAAGAGAAAATCAGGAAGAGACACACTTGTTGACCTTGTCCATTGCCATGGAGATGAAAAAGGAACCACTTTCATCATTTGAATATCCATTACACCCCTGTGAGACAGCGGCACAGGTGAAAATCAGTACACATTTAACGAAAAATCAGAAAGAGAGAGTGCAACAGGTTCTAGATAATCATACAGAGGTGTTAACAGACCGACCGGGGCATACAAACTTATTGGAATATGATATGAAACTGATAGACCCCACACCTGTCTGTATGAAACCCTATTCGATTCCTTTTGCTAAGGAGAAAGCTTTGAAGGAAGAGATAGACTATTTGTTGAAGGAAGGAATTATTTCACACAGTGAATCTTCGTATAGTTCCAGTGTGGTGCTCTTAAGGAAACCCTCTGGAGAACATAGACTCTGTATAGATTACAGGAGACTGAATGCTATCACAGAAGGACAGGTGGATCCATTGCCGGATACAAATCAGTTGTTTGCCAGGCTAAATAAAGCTAAATATTTCTCAAAAGTGGATCTGAGTAAAGGATACTATCAGATTCCAGTAAAGCCTGAGGTTAGACCATACCTAGCTTTTAGTACCTCAGAGGGACACTATGAGTTTAACAGATTGCCATTTGGATTGAAGAATGCGCCTAGTGTCTTCTCTAGAATGATGAGAAAATTGTTGGATCCTCTGAATAACCCATGCATCACAAATTTCATGGATGATATCCTTATAGCAACAGAAACATTTGAGGAACACATTGACTCTCTGAACATGCTGTTTAATCGACTTAGAGAAGCGAATTTAACAGCCCGACCAACCAAATGTTGCGTTGGATGTAAAGAATTAGAATTCTTGGGACACACAGTCCATCAGGGAAACATGGCCCCTGACCCCAAGAATTTAGAGAAACTAAAGAAAGCCCCGAGACCACAAACTAAGAAAGACGTGAGATCCTTTGTCTCATTATGTGGTTTCTACCAAAAGTATATCAAGAACTTTAATTCCATATGTGCACCGTTAACTGATTTGACACGTAAAGGAAATCCAGATCGAATTACATGGACATCACAATGTGAATTGGCTTACCAGGAATTGAAGGAAAAGCTCACAAGCAAACCTATTTTGAAATTACCTGACTTAAGTCAAGAATTCATTGTAAGGACGGATGCCAGTAATATCGGGTTAGGTGCGACCCTGTTACAGAAATCAGATGCATTGGATGGGGAATTAAGCCCAGTGGCATATGCTAGCAGAAAGTTGAATAAAGCTGAAACCAATTACTCAACTAGCGAAAAAGAATGTCTTGCAGTAATATGGGCGATAAAGAAATTCAATATTTATCTGTATGGGAAGGCATTTAAGTTGCAAACGGATCACAAACCCTTGTCGTTTCTAGCGCAGGCTAGGCATGAAAATTCTAGGTTACTCAGATGGTCCTTACTTATGCAGCCATTTGAGTTTAGCATAGAGTATATTTCTGGAAAAACAAATCTGGGAGCGGATTTTTTAAGCCGCCATCCATGTGATGAGAATCACCGTAAGCCCCAGAAATAATAATAAATTTCTCTATGTGTATATAGAATTATAGACTGACATATAACGTCTGTTTTAAGAGGGGAGAATTTGTCGTGAAACATTCTAAATCCACATATATAAATTACAAGGTAAATGTAAAGCCTAACACATAAATTCAATAAAAGGAAAAGAAGAATGGTAAAGAACAGTGCTGTCACAATGACTGTACTCGAGATCCCCCTTTTTCTGCTTCGTCTGCATATTCTCACGCTTTCTCGTTTACTAGTAAAGCCTACAGCAGCATACACGCGTTTCAACAAAACAATAAAACGTGTACTGTATTTCTTAGAAAACCTTGAGATACGCAAGCTGCTTAATGACCTAAATTAATACTAGCATTACTGTAATTTCATTTTATACACTGCGTAATGAAAAGACAGATGGATTTAGGATATAGAGAGAGAAGGAGGAACGCATGCAATACTACCACCGTCTCGCGATATAAAATTAATGCCACTCCCAAGCGTAAGGCATGAAGCACTAACTTTTTTTTCAAATAGACAGTGATAAAAAACACTACCAATACACGGTTAGGTTTTAAAAAACATGTTTAATGCTTATTAGGAAACATGACATTCTACTGTTTTATGTCTGAAATCCTGACATTAGTCTGACAGAACAGTCGAAAAGGCAGGACAGGTGGCGGTTCTAAATCGAAAAAAATAAAAAATACACGACTATCCTAGAAAATACATATTTTGAACGCAGCCACTTAGCTCCATTAAATTTATATATTTGGGTTCCGTAGGACTTGCTGACAAAGAATATGTTAAGTGTTACGCAAATAGTCTAGGAATTAACAAATTATAGCCAAAAGAAAATAGTGAGGATGTCTGACAGCACCAAATCATAATCGCACAGTGGCATGTTTTGAAACCACCATTTTACGGGAAATAGGTCCCCATGTTAAATCCGATTTGATTGGAGGGAATGATATGTAAGGCTAAACATGATTAGTCGGATTGCAAATACTATTTTTGGTTGTTAGGGGAAACGTAGGAAGGGTAAATTTTTTCAAAAGCTTTGTAAACATGGCCCTATTGGCTAGACCCGTTGATATAGTCAATTAGGAGCGTCTGTTCAGTGCCACATTTTAGAATAAACTTACTAAGAAACAGTGCGTTGAGATCCAGCTCATATTTTTTCTAAATAAAAGCCTGGGACAGAGGCAGATCGGAATTTGTGCCATAATTCATCGCCAGTCAACGTATTTGTTTATTATTTCCATGAATTGTGGTAAGATTGACATATTTGATATCTTTTTGATGAAAATTGAATGTGAATTGATAATTTATGTCTGTATATGTGTGTGGTTCAGTAGCAAACATGAGGCAAAGCCTAGATAGTGCTCCAACCTGAACAAAACTTGTCGGAGAGAAGTATAAATGCATGGGATCACCAAATAGTACACTGACACCTATCTTATTGACTAGAAGGAACTAATGCTGGAATTGCAGAGGCGTAGTAACCATTAAGGAGAAGAATACTGTTGTAAATTGTTTCAGATGAAGCTAGCAGTTGGCCTACCGCTCTGAACTCAGTGTTTGTTATGTATTGTGTTCAGTGTGAAAATAGATTATAAATTAGTTCTGAAGTAGGAGGTACAACCTTCTTGTTTCAGGGACCGTGGTCCTAACTTATTGAAGCAGCACCTGGTCTGAGTTTTGCTGAATCCAGAGGCTGATAGCATACTCCTTGGTCCAGATAGCGACTAGTGAGGTGTCTCAAGAACACAGTGAAGCAAGCGAGCAGAGGATACTGGTTCCTGCCGCCATCACAGAAGATAAGATTCTGTGGCCAGAGCAGCTCAATTTTATGTGCCCCTCTAAAATTGACATTATAGTAAATAAAGAGGGACAATAAATTGTTTCAAATGACAGGAACTGTGAACTTTTCCCAATACTATTTCTACCATAAGCAAACACTTGAAGTCATGATGACAAACAACAACCTAGCTTGAAAAAGCCAGTATTACCTCATAGTACCACTTCACAACTTACACACATAGGATAATAATAATAATAAAATATGTCAATACAAAGATCATAACTATAAATTGTGTACATATAACTTGTAATTACATTTGATTGTGATTCCTGGTTCACTGTGTAGTTGAATCAGGATATTTATTATTGAAAGGAATTAATACATATATTTTTAAACTTTACACTTGACTCATTTAAGATAGTCTTATAGAGTGTTATATGTGTGTGAGTGTCATAGTGTTGTAAAGTGTTGTGGAATAAATTAAATTGTGTATCTGTCTGTTGGTGTTGTGACTTACACTTCATCATTTTCATAACCCTAGACATTCAACGTAGTCATCACAATATTCCAGAATAATTCTGACTGAGGTATAAATGTGGTAGCAAGTAAGGTCATCTGTAATACACCACACTTATTAGATACAGATACCTTCACAGCTGATCTCAGTCAGTACACTAAGTCCCCTATAAATATTTATATAATCCCACTTTACCACACACAGCATCATAAAAAATCCAGAGATAGGTTGCGTACACCGCAATGCGCAGTACAGTTCATATAAGCCGACATAATCCATGGCTTTAGAATGATAAATCGTGTAAGTACAAAAATCCATCAAGAAAGGAATTGCATACATCATAATACTAGGTACATCAATGAGCCGATGTAATCCATGGCATTAGAATAATAAATCTCCTGGAAGAAAGAACATTCCCTTCAATAATCTATCTATCTTCACTTCAATAATATTTTCTCTTCAAAATATCCTCTGGTCACACTAACGAGACTAAACAACTGTCTCGAAGCTCTGCCAGGTACATACTAAACCCGAGATCACAGTCTCTCAGTACAACTCAGTAAAAATTACTCATGCGCGAACTAACCGCTTGAGAACTGAGCTCAGTTCATCCGTATCTCCCCCCAAACTACCACTAAGAACATTCGAACACTTTCTTTATTTTATTTTTAACAAAGACTAACACCTACTCAGTTGAGCAATGTTCGAGAAAAACATAGCGTACAAAAAGTACCCAAACAAAAATCAACTCATTACTTTAAACGTGCTTACCAGAAAAAACAGCCCCGTACATAAAAATCTTTAACACTTAACTCTGACTCAAAATATGACTTAACAAGTATCTACAGAGAATTAAGCTTTTTTTTTTTTTTTTTTTTAAGTTAATGAAGAAAAATATCCCGTTCAACCTCTGATGGGTTATAATTAGGATATATATTGTTTTCAATTCCAAATAATATGAAAAAAAAAATGCCGATATGAGAAAGTGGCATCACATTTGTCAAATCATTGTAAATAGGGACAATCACAATTGTGCTTATACATTAAATAAATTAATTAAAACAATAAACAAACAAACAAAATCAAGAAGAAACACTGAACAAGAACAATATTAAAGGGAAGGGGTGTAAAGGCCTGGCAGTTCCAGTTATATAACTGACCCTAACAGACAACTAATTGACCTTCATCTGTTAACAGTCATAAGCATTGTAATAACAGCATCAGACCTTCACCTTCCCAGCCACTATATATTAACATTTGTTCGTGTTAAATATTGTTTTACTATATTATGCATTTCCCTAGGTCTGTCTACTCTCAACGCCTCATCTATATTTATAGGTAAATTGGATGCCTGCAAATAATCCAATATTGGTATTCTCATTTGTTCATACCTCTTACATTTTAACAAGAAATGTTCTATATTATTGTCTTGAAGACATACTGCACAGTAAGGTTCTTCTATTCTGAAATAGCCTTTTCCCAGCTGTAGTCTGTGTGGTAGACTTCCTTCAAATCTAATGAAAAACTTCATTTTTGTTTTTAAATGTTTTTATGAAGCCAAACCATTTCTCTCCACAATACATAGGTTTATATTGTCCAGTGATGCATAGTTTTTTACTTTTTAAAGGATAAGTGACCAGAGGGTGATATTAATTTTCCTTGACAACGCATTGTTTACCTCTGGTTACTAACCACTTTTTTAAAACATTATGATTCCCACACTAAAAAGGCGAATTGATAATGATTCCATAACTCTTCTGTACCAGAAAAACTCCAGAGAACCATTTATGAGAAGGGACATTACTCTCCTTAAAGTCGATTGTTTATGAATCATTTTGCCACATGTGATTTGAAAATTTCAAAGTTGTCGGAGTTCAGCCATTCATATTACACCTTTTTGAGTGAAAAAGTTACGTTATTGTGGTAAGCTGTACAAACCAATTTAACAAGAACGATATGGGTGACAAAAAAGGGGTAGGAAGCTAAGAAAACGCAAGTTTTTTGGCAACAAGGGCCCTGGTGAAGTTGTTAGCACAACAGAAAATAATGAAGCAGCTATTATCGATAACGAAGTTAAACCTTCTTCTATGAAGAAATTGAGGAAAAGCAGCACCCTCTCAACTCATACAAAAGATGGACAAACAAATAATGCTTTTATTCTTATGAGTATGGAGCACTTGAATAACTTCATAACGGCAAACATGAGATGTGTAGAATGTTGTGGGTTTATAGTGTCATGTAGGCTCAATGGAGATTCAAAGCAAGGTTTCTGTCACACAATCGTTGTCAAATGTAGCAACTGCTTGTGGGAAACATCTTTCACAACATCAGGAGATGCAGAAAACGTAGAGGAGACAGGGATAAAAACAACAAAGAACAAGGAAAGCAATGTAAGGATGGTAATGTTTGTACGATCACTTGGCCGAGGCCAAGCAGCGCTTGAAAAGTTTAGCTTGCACACTAGTGCCCCGCCACCAATGACAAGACATAGTTATTGTCATGAAATATTCTAATCCACATATATAAATTATTAGGTAAATATGAAGCCTAACAAATAAAATTAATAAAGAGAAGAGCAATGGTAAAATGACAGTGCTGTCACAAAGAATGTACTCGAAATCCCCCTTGTTTTCTGCTTCGTCTGCAAATTGTAACGCTTTCACGTTGATATAAAAGCTTACTGTATTATTACCCGCCTTCTTCAATGAAACGTGTGCTGCATTTCTAAGAAAAACATTGAGAGACTGCGTAATGACCTAAATTAATCCTAACATTAATTATATTACGTTACCAAAACGAACGAACAGATGGACAAAAGGATAGCGAGAGGGGAGGGCAACAAATGAAAGCCTAACCACGATTGGTCGGGCTATAAATACTATCTTGGTTGTTAGGGGAGACGGGAAAAGATAACATTTTTTCAAACACTTGTCGAAACGTGGCTCATTGGCCAGTCTCGCTGATATACACACTTGGGAGCGTTAGTTCGAGACCACTTGTTTAAAATAGCTTGATAAAGCATCAGTGCGTTGAAGCCAGCATATATTTGGCTAAATAAAAGCCTGGAAGATAAGCAGAAGGAAATTTGTGCCAGTTTGTGCCAGAATTCATTGCTAATCAACGTATCTGTGTTATTCGTATGAATTGTGGGACAGTGGTCTTGATGGTACTGAGCAGCACCTGGTCAGAGCTTTGCTGAATCCAGTGTCGGACAGCATACTCCTTGGTCCTTTTAGCTATCAGTGAGGTGTCTCCACAGCCCAGAGGAGAATTCGAGCAGAGGAGTCCTTTCCTGCCGCCATCACGCCAGATAAGCTAACTTGGCCAGCTGAGCTCAACATTATGTCCCCTCATCTTGAACTGACTTTGTAAAAATAACATTCAGAGGGGAATTTAATTGTCTTAATATCAGGAACTGAGAACATCTCCCCCCCAATACTGGTCCCTAAAGACAAACTATTGAAGTCATGATGACAAATACCAACAGAGCTTGAACAAAACAAAACCAGTATTACCTCATTTTACTACTACACAACTGACACACATAGAACATTTGTACTAATATATGTCACTACAATATTCATATTAAATACATTCTGTACATAACTTGTAATTTAAATTGATTGTGATTCCTGGTTCCCTTGTAGTTGAATCAGGACACATATTCATTCATGCTAGTAATGAATACATATTGTTATTTGAACCGTTACGAGTGACTTCTTTAAGCTATTCTCATAGAGTGTTATATGTATGTGAGTGTCACAGTGTTGTTAAGAGTAGTGGATTAAATTAAATTGTTTATCTGTCTGTTGTTGTGACTTACACTTCATCATACACATACCCTAGACACATAACGTAGCATCACACTATTCCAGAATAATTCTGACTGAGATATATAGATATGTGGTAGCAAGTAAGGTTATCTATAATACACTACTTTTAATAGATATAGATACCTTCACAGCTGATCTCAGTCAGTACACTAAGTCCCCTATAAATATTTATAACATCCCACTTCACCACATATATTGGGGTCTCGCTCTTGGGATTTGAATCTTTAACTATTAAAAATATTGGGGGTAATTCACTTCAGGGAATATAAGAATTAAAAGGTATCCTTGGGTGGAATTAAATAAGGTTGAGCTCACGGTGCCTGTGTTGTCCATTAGAGATTGAATTGTTGGTTAGACATTGTATAAATTTACATAATAGACAATGGCGGACCTGGCCAAATTTCGATCTGCTGCGGTTCAGACTGCAAAAGAGTTAGGATTAGATGGGCAGTTATGGTTGCCTATGTCACGACGGAATGTGACAAATTTATTGAACGCGAAGAAAGAAGATTAGAAAAAGAGGCCGAAAGAAAGTTAGAGGCTGAGACTAAGAGGTTGCAGATTGAGGCTGACAAAGAGGCTAAAGCATTGGAAGCCGAGGAAAGAAGACAAGCTGCAGAAAGGGAAGAGAAGAAATTAGCTGCAGAAAGGGAAGAGAAGAAATTAGCTGCAGAAAGGGAAGAGAAGAAATTAGCTGCAGAAAGGGAAGCAGAAGATAAAAGATTACAAAGGGAACATGAGTTACGACCAAGGGAGTTTGAGTTTCAAGGCCATGCTCCTGAAAATGGTGCCAGTCCCTTTGCCTCTGATGCTACGGTTACTCAAGGAGCCTCAATCTCAGCTATGAATTTTCATTTAGATCATTTTGTTGAGAAAGACGATGATATTGAGAGCTATATAAATAGGTATGAGCTATTAGCTACCACGTATGGGTTAGAGAGAGAAAGGTGGAGCTTAAAGTTATCTCAGGGACTTCGTGGGGCAGCTTATGAAGTTTTTGCAAAAATGAGCAGAGGTGATCAGGAAAATTATGACATGCTAAAGCAGGCTCTTTTGTTAAGGTATGAAAAGAATGCAGAGTTTTTTACAGAAAAAAAATTTAGGAATGCTAAACTACTGTCAGGTGAAACCTATCACCAGTTCTCTGCACGAATAGAGACATACTTGGAGAAATGGACTTCTCTGGGGAAAACCCAAGATCTTAAGGAAATGGTCCTTATAGAGCAACTAAGAGAGTCCATGGCTCCAGACCTGAGAAATTTTCTCATGGAACAAGGTGCAGAGAGGCTGGGTGAGTTGCTAAATGTTGCTGAAAGGTATCAAGCAGCTCAAGCAGAGGTAACAGGTAATAAAAAGAAACAAGTGGATAACTTTAGGGCACCACAGAACTTTAATAAATTTGATCCTAGGGATCAAAATAAAGGTAAGCACCAATTTGATAGGCCACGGTATGAAAATAAAAATAATTCCCACAATTCGATGAAAGGAAATATGATGAAAGAAAATCTTTCAACCAAGGAAAAAGGTGGTGTAAAAATTGTCAGATGGACAATCATGACACTGACCGTTGCAGAAGGAAACCTGTGTATATGGCAACCCTTCAGGTCAGGTCGACCTCAAGACAGGAGGAGGATATTATGTTAGATACCACTCCAGAAGAGATGAGGAAGGCACAGGCTGGGGATAAAACACTCAAGCCTTGTTTCAGAAATTGTCAACTTGTCATACAACTCCAGGCAAGGGAGATTTTTTATATGAAAAACAAGTTGATGTATAGGAAGACTGGAGCTAGATCCAATGGTCACGGACAGCTGGTTCTTCCAAAAAGATATAGGACAGACTTAATAAGGAGCCTACATGTGAAACCAGATGGGGACCATGAGAAAATAGGTACCATCATTCAAAAGGTGGCTCACAATTATTATTGGCCCAAAGCAAGATGGGACATTGAGAATTTTGTAGAAAGGTGTAGCATAGCACATGAGGGAACACCCACAAGTGGGAACATGGATCAGGACCTGAACACGCCACGGGGCAAAATTAGGCCTGATAATAAAAAGAAATATAGATTTGATAAAGTGGACCAAATGGAATGGGAAGCCCCTTTTCACGGACAAGCTTCACTTAACTGTTTTACAATGGCCACTATGCGGAGAGTGCAAACAGATGTCTTACCCCAGGATAAGCCGACAATCCCTCAATCGGACTTAAACAAACTGGAGGAAGAGGATGTAGAGAGGAAATCTCTCATCAAGAATTTTAAGAGGGGAGAAAGCCCCAAAAGAATTGGTAGCGGTCGTTTTGTGAATGATAATTCTGGGAGGAAAAATCATCACTATAAAGCTTCAAGTGGAAGAGACCATACCGGTGCATGGACAAATAGGTCCACACAATTAAAGGTCCATATGTAGCTTTGTTAAGAACGTGGACTGATGAAAAGGCAGAGGAAAACATTACATCTTCATACCAATATGTGAATGAGCTGACCACTCGGTTGAAAACTGGCTGGAAACTTGCCAATGAAAATTTGAAACAAGCCAGGAAGAAACATGCTGCCTATTATAACAGGAGGCGAAAGACAGAAATTTGGCTGTGGGAGAGAAAGTACTGCTTCTTTTGCCTGGGAGTCAGAATAAGTTACAAATTGGATGGCAGGGTCCATATACAGTTCTAGAGAAGGTGTCTAGAACAAATTATAAGATAGATAAGTAGGGGAAAGAAAAAATCTATCATGTGAATCTCCTGAAGAAATATTTGGAAAGAGAACATCAGGAAGAGACACACTTGTTGACCTTGTCCATCGCCATGGAGATGAAAAAGGAACCACTTTCATCATTTGAATATCCATTACACCCCTGTGAGACAGCAGCACAGGTGAAAATCAGTACACATTTAACGAAAACTCAGAAAGAGAGAGTGCAACAGGTTCTAAATAATCATGCAGAGGTGTTAACAGACCGACCAGGGCATACAAACCTATTGGAATATGATATGAAACTCATAGACTCCACACCTGTCTGTATGAAACCATATTCGATTCCGTTTGCTAAGGAAAAAGCTTTGAAGGAAGAGATAGACTATCTGTTGAAGGAAGGAATTATTTCGCACAGTGAGTCTTCGTATAGTTCCGGTGTTGTACTTTTAAGGAAGCCCTCTGGAGAACATAGACTCTGTATAGATTACAGGAGACTGAATGCTATTACAGAAGGACAGGTGGATCCATTGCCGGATACAAATCAGCTGTTTGCCAGGCTAAATAAAGCTAAATATTTCTCAAAAGTGGATCTGAGTAAAGGATACTATCAGATTCCAGTAAAGCCTGAGGTTAGACCATACCTAGCTTTTAGTACTCAGAAGGACACTATGAGTTTAATAGATTGCCATTTGGATTGAAGAATGCGCCTAGTGTCTTCTCTAGAATGATGAGAAAATTATTGGATCCTCTGAATAATCCCTGTATAACAAATTTTATGGATGATATCCTTATAGCAACAGAAACATTTGAGGAACACATTGACTCTCTGAACATGCTGTTTGATCGACTTATGGAGGCAAATTTAACAGCCCGACCAACCAAATGTTGCGTTGGATGTAAAGAATTGGAATTTTTGGGACACACAGTTTATCAGGGAAACATGACCCCTGACCCAAAGAACTTAGAGAAACTACAGAAAGCCCCGAGACCACAAACCAAGAAGGACGTGAGATCCTTTGTCTCATTATGTGGTTTCTACCAGAAGTATATCAAAAACTTTAATTCCATATGTGCAACTTTAACGGAATTGACACGTAAAGGACATCCAGATCGCATTACATGGACACCACAATGTGAAATGACTTACCAAGAATTGAAGGAAAAGCTCACAAGTAAACCCATTTTGAAATTACCTGACTTAAGTCAAGAATTCATAGTAAGGACGGATGCAAGTAATATTGGGTTAGGTGCAACTTTACTACAGAAATCAGATGCATTGGATGGGGAATTAAGCCCAGTGGCATATGCTAGCAGAAAGTTGAATAAAGCTGAATCAACTACTCAACTAGCGAAAAAGAATGTCTTGCAGTAATATGGGCAATAAAGAAATTCAATATTTATCTATATGGGAAGGCATTTAAGTTGCAAACTGACCACAAACCTTTATCGTTTTTTAGCACAGGCTAAGCATGAGAACTCTAGGTTACTCCGATGGTCTTTGCTTCTGGCTCCATATAATTTTAGCATTGAGTATATATCTGGAAAAAAAACCAATCTGGGAGCGGATTTTTTAAGCCGCCATCCGTGTGATGAGAATCACCGTAAACCCCAGAAATAATAATAAATTTCTCTATGTGTATATAGAATAAAGGACTGACATATAATGTCTGTTTTAAGAGGGGAGGTGTCATGAAATATTCTAATCCACATATATAAATTATTAGGTAAATATGAAGCCTAACAAATAAAATTAATAAAGAGAAGTGCAATGGTAAAATGACAGTGCTGTCACAAGGAATGTACTCGAAATCCCCCTTGTTTTCTGCTTCGTCTGCAAATTGTAACGCTTTCACGTTGATATAAAAGCTTACTGTATTATTACCCGCCTTCTTCAATGAAACGTGTGCTGCATTTCTAAGAAAAACATTGAGAGACTGCGTAATGACCTAAATTAATCCTAACATTAATTATATTACGTTACCAAAACGAACGAACAGATGGACAAAAGGATAAAGAGAGAGGGGAGGGCTGAAAATCAGGAACGCATACAACACGCGTCGCGCGATACACAAATGCTGCCATCACGCGTGTAAGTCTACATGCACTAATTTTTTTTCAGACGGACAGTGATAAAATACACTACCCTTTCCCAGAGTTAGGTTTATAAATCATAGCAGACTCTTATTAGAAAAGATAACATTAGATGGGTTTACGGTTGAAAACATAACAGTACCCAGACAGCACATCTTCCAAACAGGAGGTAGAAGAAATTGCATATTTTGAACGCAGCCACGTAGCTCCTTTAAATTAGTATTTTTGGGTTCCTTAGGGCTTGCTGACAAATAATATGTAAAACGTTACGCAAATAGTCCAGGAATTAATAAATTATACCCAAAATAAAATATTGGGGGTGCCTGACAGCATGAAATCATTTCTGCTCATAAAATTTTTTTATAACGTGTTTTAAAAAAAACCTTACGGTACATAAAGATCCTGCCATGTAAACTCCAAGTTTATTGGAGCGCAACGAATGGAAGCCTAACCACTGTGGGTCGGGCTAGAAATACTATCTTGGTTGTTAGGGGAGACGGGAAAAGATAACATTTTTTCAAACACTTGTCGAAACGTGGCTCATTGGCCAGTCTCGCTGATATACACACTTGGGAGCGTTAGTTCGAAACCACTTGTTTAAAATAGCTTGATAAAGCATCAGTGCGTTGAAGCCAGCATATATTTGGCTAAATAAAAGCCTGGAAGATAAGCAGATGGGAATTTGTGCCAGTTTGTGCCAGAATTCATTGCTAATCAACGTATCTGTGTTTATTCGTATGAATTGTGGGACAGTGGTCTTGATGGTACTGAGCAGCACCTGGTCAGAGATTTGCTGAATCCAGAGTCGGACAGCATACTCCTTGGTCTTTTTAGCTATCAGTGAGGTGTCTCCTGAGCCCAGAGGAGAATTCGAGCAGAGGAGTCCTTTCCTGCCGCCATCCCTCAAGATAAGCAGAGTTGGCCAGCTGAGCTCAACATTATGTCCCCTCATCTTGAAATAACTTTATAAAAATACTATTCAGAGGGGAATTTACTTGTCTTAAAATCAGGAACTGTGAACATCTCCAATACTGGTCCCTAAAGACAAACTATTGAAGTCATGATGACAAATACCAACAGAGCTTGAACAAAACAAAACCAGTATTACCTCATTTTACTACTACACAACTGACACACATAGAACATTTGTACTAATATATGTCACTACAATATTCATATTAAATACATTCTGTACATAACTTGTAATTTAAATTGATTGTGATTCCTGGTTCCCTTGTAGTTGAATCAGGACACATATTCATTCATGCTAGTAATGAATACATATTGTTATTTGAACCGTTACGAGTGACTTCTTTAAGCTATTCTCATAGAGTGTTATATGTATGTGAGTGTCACAGTGTTGTTAAGAGTAGTGGATTAAATTAAATTGTTTATCTGTCTGTTGTTGTGACTTACACTTCACCATACTCATACCCTAGACACATAACGTAGCATCGCACTATTCCAGAATAATTCTGACTGAGATATATAGATATGTGGTAGCAAGTAAGGTTATCTATAATACACTACTCTTAGTAGATATAGATACCTTCACAGCTGATCTCAGTCAGTACACTTAAGTTCCCTATAAATATTTATAACATCCCACTTCACCACAGTTTATAGAGCCCATTTTTATGTAAGTTGCATTGACAGTGCTGAAGAGAAAGTATGTCTGAGGCTGCTAAAGAAATTAAAATGCAAAGGAAGTGGGATATGTATACTGATAAACTTGATATTTTTTAATATTTTATTACGATTAATGATATCCACCAAAAAGATAAATATAAGTGGATGGAAGCAGACATCATCATCATCAGTGATAAGATCTCTATGGTGTTGTTTGCTCCACTGTAGTGTATGGAATGTCAACTTGACCTACGCAGTGGTGTGTAGACATGGATTGAGTGTATAATGTGCGAATGATAATAAGGGTTCGTGGTGTTGACAAAAATGTTCTTTCCTCACACTCATGTATGGCTGGAAGTCATCGACACCAACGACTGTGTACCTTTACTAAAGTTTAATTGGACGTACACACTCGACAGCACAGATAGTGACAAATCACAGGTTGGCATAATACATCATAGTACAGTGGATAACTGGTCTTGCAATGTTATGTTACATGGGCACTCATGTAGATTAATATTATAATGGACTGTCAGTAGCCAAGCCCTCAGTATCGCCCATGCATATATATCATCTGACTTCACTGACTGAGCACGTCAGCTTATAAACAATATTTCAGATGGCTTCTAAACCTAATCTCGTTTAGCGACGATTCTCCCACATAATGTTCAGCACATATTTTTTTCATATAATAATATTGAACCGCTGATAAAGGGTTCTCATGTGTAGCAGTGATCTCTGGACTAAACAAGCGATAATACGGGCATCCCTTTTCTCTTCTTGAAAGTCACTACATGTTATGGTTCCAAGATGGCTTCACTCGTGAGCTGTCACTCACGTTTGGATACAGATAATGAATCTGTCCTAAAGTTAGTCATTCATAAAACATTGCATTGCTCTGTAGATTTGATCATGAACAATTGACTGCATTCTACAGAATATAGTGCTGCTAGGAATCGAAGTCGTTTTCATCGAGTCAAATATATTCTCTTATCGAAAATGGTGGCTTCGTACGAGAGTTCATAAAAGTATCTTGGATTACCTTGGTATAAGAAATATGAAACTGCCATTCCTTGGCAATACGAATAAACACTGGGGTAAAGCATACACGATAGGTCTAGACGACTATCACTTTCCCCACAAATACTGAGATCACTTTTTCCCCGGCGACAGGCCGACATAGTAAACACAGTCCCTATCAGGACGAAGCCAAATCACACCCCACTCTAGCGACACATCCGCCGAATAGCCTTTGACCTCTCTAGAGACAACAGAACATATAGTTCGACTTAGATATGTAAAGATATACAGATATAAGACAGACTCGTCCTACTCAGACAAACAATACACATAAATTCAGGCCATAGATATTCTGAAGCAAGAACAATCTATTACTACCCAAACAAAGAATAAATCGCAGAAATAATGGATTCATCCGCGGAGTTTGATCGAAGAGACGGCACAACTTTCAAGGGAAGTAACTCAATAATGACTTTCCCTTAAGCACTAAAAAATTACCTATGTATAATATTGTAAGATATCAAAGACTGCACGTAACAGTCTTACCACACCTCCCGGGAAAAAAAATGGAACATTTTTTTTTTTTGAAATACATCTAGGAGCAACGTACAATAGGCTCACAACGCATGAATAATGCGCAGATGAAAATATTAGGAATACCTATAACGCCTAATATGAGGCTAAGTCGACTTATGGAGCGACTGGTGAGAATGTGTCTCATAAACTGAGAGAAATTATTCCTCTACAAGTATATTTTTCCAGGAAGGTGTCATCAAAGTATAATACAATTCTGGCAATTACACAATGCCTAAAAAATTCATATCATCATTTCGTATTAGATATCTTAAATTTATGATTTATGAAGAAAAAATCATCAAAGCACAGCGGTGAATAAACATCGATGAACCGCTATGTAGTGATACAATCATTATATTATTAAATTACAAATGTGTATCTATCATGATATAGAAAAGGAACTACTATAGAACTAGACATATCAAGAAGTCTAAGCCCTAATAGTTATGTGGAATCATGTGGGCATCTTGACAGAATGTCTGCCATCACATCTGATCCATGAATAGCTCGCACAGAGAAATGAAAAGGTTGAAGAGCAATTGCATATCGAGTAGACCTCGAGCTCTTCAAATTCTTACTCTGTATAGCAGTAAGAGCTTTTTGGTCGGTTTCTACTATGAAATGTGCGCCTAGAAGGAATCTCTGTAGTTTGAGGATCGACCAAACCATAGCTAATAGCTCACGGTCTAAAACCGAATAATTCCTTTCTGCCGCATTAAGTTTTCTGGAAATATACATTACAGGATGCAGAGTTCCAGAGTACTCTTGCATTAGTGCCGCTCCAATCCCAGTGGATGAAGCGTCACTACGAAGAACGAATGTCTTATCTTTAGTGGGTAGCACTAAAATAGGTGGTGTTGAAAACAGTGTTTTAATCTTATCCAGAGAGCATTGGCATTCCTGAGACCAGTGGACCACATTAGGCGAACCTTTCTTTAGAAGTGTTGAGAGAGGTGCCATGATAGAGGATAGATTCTGAATGAATCTGCCATAAAATTGAATAAGACCTAACAGACTTCTCACCTGTTTTTTAGTCTTAGGGATTGAGATGTTAAGTATCTTACTAGTATTATGGTCCTCTGTCTTTAGGAAACCATGACCAACTCGGTGGCCTAGGAAAGAAATTTCGCTAAAACCAATATAGGCTTTAGAGGGTTTCGCTGTCAGGTTGTGCTCACGCAAAGTAGACAGCAATTCATCTAACCCTGAATAGTGATCTTCCCAAGTATCGCTGAAAAGACAGATGTCGTCTAGATATGCAATGACATCTGACCGATAAGATAGGATTCGGCGCATCATGCGTACGAACGTAGCTGGTGCGTTCATAAGACCGAAAGGCATAAAATTCCATTGGAACAAACCTCTAGGTGTTGAAAAAGCCGTGAGAGGTTTGGCGCGTTCAGATAAAGGAACTTGGCAATATCCTTTAGACAAATCAAGTTTAGTGAAAAAATGAGATTTGGAGAGTCGAGTAAGTAGCTCTTCCAGTAAAGGCATAGGTTCGGCATCGAACTTCGTTACTTGATTCAATTTTCGATAGTCAACGCAAAGACGTATGTTATTGTCTTTTTTACGCACAATAACCATCGGCGAAGAATATGCAGAGGTGGATGGTTCGATTATTTTCAAATCTATCATCTCATCCAACTCTTTCTCGACCTGTGCTTGAAAATGTATAGGTATAGGATAAGGTCTAACCCTAATAGGAGTATGGTCAGTTAGAACAATGTCATGTTGAATGACATTCGTTTGTCCAGGGATGTCAGTGAGTACATCCTGAAATGTTTGCAACATAGTTGAAACTTGTCGCTGTTCTCCTAGAGACAAATCAGGAGAGACAGTAACGTTCTTCCATGATTCACTGGAATGAAGTGGGATCATTGGAAGAGGAAGATTTACATCTGAAAAACTTGTTTCCTCATCCTGTATCACGGACAGTGATGAGTAATGACCATGTTGTACTGGAGAATTGTCAGTTGCTTGGAAAATGGGTTGCAAATAATCCGGACGTTCATGGAATTCAGTAAGCATATTGATGTGGAAGGTTTTATGCTTCCCATCAATATCGACAATATAGTCGACATCGGAAATTTTCGATATTATATCGTACGGACCTTTCCAAGAAATAAGTAATCTGTTTTCCCTACAAGGTAGTAATACAAATGCTTTGTCACCAGGACAAAGTTGTCGTAAGCATCTCTTCTTATTGGCAAATTGCCTTGCCTTCTGTTTCGCAAATTCAGAAGAAGAAGTTGCTAATTTGCATGCTTCGATAATTTTTTGTCTCAACGCGATGACATATTCGTAGGATGACTTTGTGTCATCGTCAATATTGTCAGATGTTATGAGATCGTGAAGCAACGACATAGGGCCACGCGGACGCGCGCCAAAGACGAGTTCAAAGGGAGAAAATCCCGTATGTTCATTGGGTACCTCTCTGTAAGCGAAGAGGGCCGCAGGTAAAACTCTGTCCCAGTCTTGAGGATGATCCTCAGTTATCTTCCCCAGTAAGTTTTTAAGTGTTCTATTAAGGCGTTCGACCATACCATTAGACATTGGATGGTTGATACTACTTAAAGATCTATCTATCTGCAGAGTAGACATTACTTGAGACATGGTATCTGATATTAGTTGGGTGCCATGGTCTGACAATATCTCTCCGGGGAACCCCAGACGAGAAAATATAAGCCAAAGAGCATCTGCAATATCAGCAGTAGTAATGCTCTTCAGAGGAATAGCCTCTGGCCAACGTGTGCACATATCAACACACGTCAAGATAAACTGATGTCCTCTGGCAGACTTGATCTTAAATGGACCAATAATGTCTATGGCCATTTTTTGAAACGGCCGAATAGGAATGTCCGCCGCCTGAATGGGTGCAGCATGCCGTGGACCTTTGGATTTAACTTCCTGACATACTTTACAAGATCGACAATAAATACGTATGTCCTTGTTTACCAATGGCCAAAAGAAAGCCGCAAGGACTCTTGACTTAGTACGGGAAAAACCCATGTGTCCAGCACACTGAGAGTCGTGAGCGTGCTGCAAAATTTTAACTCTCAAATTCTTGGCAACCAGGATTTGAGAATGACTTGACGTAATGGAGTCTTGAACCATACGTACAAGTACGCCATTCTTCTTTGTAATCCACGATTTACGACTTGTGTCTTTATTCGGATCACCTTTAGTTGCAAGAATGAAGAATTTCTTCAGAGTGGGATCATCTTCTTGCTGTTTTATAAACGAGTCACGAGAAATTACCAAGGGATTATCTTGGTTATGCACTTCATTATCTTCAATAGATGAAGTTTGAGGCATATTAAGAGCCTGAGCTCTAGTGACTACAGCGTTAGCAATCTGCATGTTTTGCCTTTCCCACGTGGAAATTTGTTGCGGAGTGCATTCCTTGACTCCATGAATGCGACCGATGATGAGGTCAGCGATCGGATTCGGAAGAAGACATGCGTGTACATCTCCTGTAAAGAAAGGAGTAGCAATCCTAATGATAGCAGTAGAGTATTTCTCTAATGTGCCGCCAAATGTTACACATTTGACTACTTGTCCAGTGGCACGGGAAGGATCTACGAGTGACTGCCTAACACCAATTGTGGTGCATCCAGAATCAAATAGCACAGAGACTGGATTGTTATTCACTAAACCCTTATGTAAGACAAGAGAACCTCTTCCATCATGCGCGACTGATGCTGGAAGAGCAGGAAGAGGATGGCCACAGCTTAAAGTAGACACTGTGGTTGGCTCAAATAACGTTTTGCATTGGGGGCACTGAGATGCTCTCCCAAAATCAAAAGCGGCACATGCCATATTACTAGCATCATTATTATCTTTACTCTGTTTATAGGCTTCATGGGACTCTTGTTGTACAGAGTTTGCCTGAAAATGTGGTTTATGTCTTTTGTTTTGAGATCTACCTCGGTTATTATCACCTCTGTAGTTATTGTTACCTCTATTGTAACCCCTATTTGGGTTTGAGTCATAGTTCCCTTGGTTACCATTATCATATTCATTATAATGAGTATCTCTGTAATTATGATCTTGTTGACTCCAAGACGGATAACCCTGATAGTTTCTATAATTACTTCCTCTACGGAAATTCCTATAATTATGACCACCCCTGTGTCGAGAGCTATCAGGTCGTCTCCAGTTCTTTGAAGAAGAACCCTGAAATGATTGGTTACCTTGGTTTTGATAACTATTATGGTTACCTTTTTTATCAAATCTGTTTTGAGGTCCCTGAAATCTGTGTGAATAATTGGGATTGTATGGTGTTGCTGAAGCAACTGGCATACTCTCCTTAATCTTAGTGTTGCCAAAAGTCACGTCGGGGTGTGCAGTGACATATTGGGAACAATATTCTTCCATTTCTTTTAGAGATTTGGGTTTACGCTCATGTATAAATTCAAGGAAAGGTTTGTTCACACATGACATAATCTTATCTCTGAGCAACAAATCCATAAGTCCTTCATACGTTTTTTCTGTTTTGGAAAGCTCAATCCAACGATCAACTGTGAGACGTGCCTTTGCAGTGAATTCTGAGAATTCTACACCCGTCTCAGGTACCATCGTTTTAAATAAAAGGCGATAGCCTTCCTCACTTAGCTGATATTTTTTTATCAAAGCCGCCCTAATGACATCATAATTATCCTTATCTGCTTCTCCTACAAGGCATAATCTAGTCAAAGATTCACCTTTCAAGTTTTCTGATAATTGATTAGCGTATTGTGATTTATCCACATTATGTGTACGACAAGAACGTTCAAATCTATCCAGCCAGAATGTAATATCGTCACTGGACTGATTGAACGGTGGAACCTTAACCTTGTAAGTAGAAGGTTTACCATTACCACTAGATGCCTGATTAACATTACTCATACTTGTCAATCTCAATTTCTCCAACTCAAATTCATGTTCTCTTATTGCTTTTTTCTCTTCAGCATCTAATCTTTTTTGTTCAGCCTCCCTGTCTAATCTTTTTTTTGTTCAGCTTCCCTGTCTAATCTTTTTTGTTCAGCTTCCCTGTCTAATCTTTTTTGTTCAGCTTCACTGTCTAATCTTTTTTGTTCAGCCGCAGCTTCTCTTTCTAATTTTTTTTGTTCAGCTTCAAATCTCCTTTCCTCCACCTGCATCTGCAATTTCTTTTGTTCAGCAGCAGCCTCAGCTTCTCTTTCTAATCTTTTCTCTTCCGCCATAGCTTTTCTTTCTTCTGCAGCTAATCTTTTCTCTTCTGCCATAGCTCTTCTCTCTTCTGCAGCTAATGCTTTGTCATATTGAGCAACTGCCTCATTGTTCTAATTGTTGACCAGTCTTATCAAGGGCTTTCCCTTGTGTAATGAAGTATTCAAATGTAGCCATGATGTCTAACAATAATACTAATCACCTGAACCAATAATAATACCACAAGTTCTCAATGACTTGATTAATCAGTATACTATCCCAATATCTGTGGGTCACAAGCCTTTAATAAGGTCTTGTATAATAGTAATAATAATCAGGTACTGGTTTATACCATAATCCAAGTGCAGTGCACAGGCAATTGTGTCTTATGAAATATACCTATATAAAACATATGTCAACCAACAGAATACATAAAGTACAAATAGGACTGACAATACAAGAACGTTTGCAGAAATCAAAAATAAATCAAATAGGGAAATCAATGAAAATAATCACTGAATCTGCAAAGAATAACAACACAAATGACGTCACAATATATGAATATAAATTGTGAATAGAACTGAAAGATAGAAAAGGTTAGACCAACAAATTACAAACAAATCAAAACAAAACTAAAGAACAAAGAAATATTACAAAAATAACAATAATTACAGTCTCCACAGCTAACACAAAAGCAACAGTTGTCGCAGCAAATTTTCAATCAAGAAAATTGCACCTATAGAAAACGCCCACAACGGACCCTCTATGACGTGGGATATTCTGTTGTGAGGACGCCGCCCAACCTTAAACACAACCCGCTGACATAGAAACTAACATACTATACAAACAAATAACATGTAAACATAAATATATATAAATTATGTGTATGATAGTATGTGTTGCAAAATAGGCTCAGTTTTACAGTAATGGCAAAGTTATTTTTATGAAAATAAACAAACTGCCACTTTATTCAATTAAACATTCTGGCCTTAAATATTAAAGTTCATATATGGAAAACAAGAAGATCCATCGATGAAAATAGGACTTCTTAGTTCACAAATACTGTCTTCCTGTTAACATTGACAAGAATTGATCCAACTGTTCTGTGAAACTCTGTAATGTCTAATGTAAAAAATGTCAACAACGCTGACCTACATACTGCATTCACTTGACAGGTCACGTGACAAAGTGTTGACAAAGAGCAAACCAATACTGCAAGTGTGTCGTATCAGCCACAGGAAACGGTCTGGTATCGGTAATCTGTTGACTTCTGAACTTCTGCGAGGTCAAACCCAGAAAGCTGGTCCACCAGTTGATAAAGTTGATAAAGTTGATAAGATCTCTATGGTGTTGTTTGCTCCACTGTAGTGTATGGAATGTCAACTTGACCTACGCAGTGGTGTGTAGACATGGATTGAGTGTATAATGTGCGAATGATGATAAAGGTTCGTGGTGTTGACAAAAAATGTTCTTTTCTCACACTCATGTATGGCTGGAAGTCAACGACACCAACGACTGTGTACCTTTTCTAAAGTTTAATTGGACGTACACACTCGACAGCACAGATAGTGACAAATCACAGGTTGGCATAATGATCATAGTACAATGGATAACTGGTCTTGCAATGTTATGTTACATGGGCACTCATGTAGATTAAATTAATGGACTGTCAGTAGCCAAGCCCTCAGTATCGCCCATGCTAAATATCAATTGACTTCACTGACTGAGCACGTCAGCTTATAAACAATATTTCAGATGGCTTCTAAACCTAATCTCGTTTAGCGACGATTCTCCCACATAATCTGGTCTTCTTCTTCTTCCGTCCTTAGCCACCGACCGTCAAAGCAGTCAGTGGCCATTACGCCTAGTGGCGTCTTAGGGCAACAGCCTCAGTTTATCTTTGCCATTGTTTCCCATCACGCCTATTGGCGTCTTTAGGGCAACGGCAAATCAATCCATTTGCTGTGGTTTCCGTAATCGAATGACTGGCAAACGGTTATCGGCCCGTTGGTTCCCACATAATGTTCAGCACATATTTTTTTCATATAATAATATTGAACCGCTGATAAAGGGTTCTCATGTGTAGCAGTGATCTCTGGACTAAACAAGCGATAACACGGGCATCCCCTTTTCTCTTCTTGAAAGTCACTACATGTATGGTTCCAAGATGGCTTCACTCGTGAGCTGTCACTCACGTTTGGATACAGATAATGAATCTGTCCTAAAGTTAGTCATTCATAAAACATTGCATTGCTCTGTAGATTTGATCATGAACAATTGACTGCATTCTACAGAATATAGTGCTGCTAGGAATCGAAGTCGTTTTCATCGAGTCAAATATATTCTCTTATCGAAAATGGTGGCTTCGTACGAGAGTTCATAAAAGTATCTTGGATTACCTTGGTATAAGAAATATGAAACTGCCATTCCTTGGCAATACGAATAAACACTGGGGTAAAGCATACACGATAGGTCTAGACGACTATCACTTTCCCCACAAATACTGAGATCACTTTTTCCCCGGCGACAGGCTGACATAGTAAACACAATCCCTATCAGGACGAAGCCAAATCACACCCCACTCTAGCGACACATCCGCCGAATAGCCTTTGACCTCTCTAGAGACAACAGAACATATAGTTCGACTTAGATATGTAAAGATATACAGATATAAGACAGACTCGTCCTACTCAGACAAACAATACACATAAATTCAGGCCATAGATATTCTGAAGCAAGAACAATCTATTACTACCCAAACAAAGAATAAATCGCAGAAATAATGGATTCATCCGCGGAGTTTGATCGAAGAGACGGCACAACTTTCAAGGGAAGTAACTCAATAATGATTTTCCCTTAAGCACTAAAAAATTACCTATGTATAATATTGTAAGATATCAAAGACTGCACGTAACATATACTCTTGGAGGTCATTAAGATAAGGTAAGTGTACAAAATAACTGTTTGTTAACAAATTTTTCTCCTTTTTTCTTCTTTTTCACACTTTCCCTATTTAGCACGACCGGTACATTTTGAGACGCGATATCTCAAGAATGAATTGTTGGAAATTATCTGAAACTTTGCAGAGTGTTTCTTAACATCTTAAACCTTGTCCTGAACCAAACTTTGATTTGCCCTCTCAATTTGTTTTATTTGTACAGATGTTTTGCATACTAATGAGGTTCTTTAAATTTCCAATTTTAGTTTTTTTTACAAATGGTTACATATAGATCATGCTATATCCCAAATATTTTTGGTTTAGGACATAATGCACTCACTTGTGGACTTGTATGCAGAATTTCAACTCTATAAGTTGAGAAATAATTATGTAATGTGGGTTTAAAATAACTCTGCATTTTGTATACTGCGGCGGCCATTTTGAATAGCTAATTAGCATAATTATGCAATCACTCATATGGTTAGATTTCTCTCTTACCAAGGAACATTTTGACATATATAGGCAAAATGTAAAGTTATATATAAGAAAAATTCATGTTTCTACCACACGGCTACCTAGCTGTTATTCGATTACCGTGTTCCTAGAGAAAGTCATACACTCTTCAGTGTAGAGAAATACCTTTGTGATTCAGACGTTGTCAATGGTGTGGTGATCATTATTTCAATGAATGTGTACCTTTCAATGCATGTGATGGGATAGTGACATCACGTAGTACCACGAATAGACAACTCTAGTTATTTTGGGGACAGCCAAAAGTTTCCCTATCGGTGTATTCTAATCCAGAGGCGTACTTTCAGTATTTGGCACCCAGGGCAGATCTAACTTTTGGTACGCAGCCACAATGAAGAAACAAACTTGCAAGTATATTTTTAACAAAGAGTACTGTCATAATAAAGCGTCCTACTGACAGTGGTTAGAGCGCTAACGGTATCGACCCGTTCCAGTCCATCCAGCTGTAAATGGGTACTGTACATGACTTTGCTCTTGAGTGAGGCAAGGGAAAGATAGCGAGGAAGTGAACTGGTCGCCCCACCTCTCGATGCTGGGCCTAGAATAGTGAAGTCTCTAACACTTCACTCCCCTAGGGTAGTATCTACTACAGGACTACCTTTACCTTTGTCTTACTGTCACCCCCTTCCTGGCTGTCACCCAGGGTGAATCGCCCCCTCGCACCCTTAGTACGCCACTGCTCTAATCATAAACATTTAAACATATAATATTTAATATTAAACATATAAATATATTATAGCGACAAAATACATAGAGAAACATTACCCATGCAACACCTGGACCCATGCATACACAGATGGATCAGCAACAAATGCAACAGAAAATGGAGGTGGGGGTGTCTTTCTGACCTTAAGCACTGGTGCAGAAAAAAGGCTGTCGTTGGCAACAGGACAATTCTCAAGTAACTTCAGAGCAGAGGCAGAGGCCTTGAAAACTGCAGCAGAGTTTATATTGACAGAAGAAAGCACAGAGAGACAAGTTGCTTTCTTTACGGATGCACAGTCAGTAATTGTAACGTTGAAAAGCCAAAATAATACAGACCTTGATGACCTCAGAATAGTGCTCCACAAACTTTGTCAACGATTCAAAAGTGTTGTGATCCAATGTATCCCATCTCACTGTAACATCACCGGCAATGAAGAGGCCGACCGAATGGCAAAAGAAGGTTCACATCTACCTCAGCCTGATGCAAGCATAACTTTCGAGGAGGCAAAGAGTATTATCAGAATCAGATACAGAAACAAATGGAATGTAAAACATCCAGGTCACACACAGAATGAGCTTACTACCAGCTCAACAGAAGAGAACAGGTGGTAACCTTCAGACTCCGCACTGGCCACAACAGACTGAGATACCATCTATTCAACAAGCTAAAGATAGGAACTACCGATCAGTGTAACTGTGGCACTGATAAAATGACTGCTGAACATCTGCTTCAAAGTTGCCCCTTATATGCGGTACAGAGAAAGCGCATATGACCGACTCCAGCTCCTTTCGTGGAAAAGCTTTACGGGGATTCAATTAGCCTCAAACTGACTACTGCTTTCTTTGAGAACATTCAAGTGGACGTCTGAGAGTGTACGAAGAAGAAGAAAAAAGAAAACATATAATATATTTTTCCAGCGTTGTGACGTCTAGATTTGTGAAACATAAACTACATCAAACAATTATTTCGCATTCTTGCAGATCTCAATACGAAGAACGTGCATTACGGAAATCAGAACTGGGGGAGTAGCAGAGAGATATGACACCAGATTTCCCATCCCAAAAAAAAACCAACACTCTAGAAAATGAAATTATCAAGTCATTACCACTATCATAATTTCTCTAGTCGCCATTACCACTTTCATCTCTCTATTCTCTCCTGTCAGCATCATTTTCTACATCTATCCTGTCACCCTCACTACATAGATCGCTTTGTTACCATCACCACCTACATCTCTCTAGTCACCATCACCACCTACATCTCTCTAGTCACCATCACCACCTACATCTGTCTAGTCACCATCACCACCTACATCTCTCTAGTCACCATCACCACCTACATTTCTCTAGTCACCATCCCCACCTACATCTTTCTAATCACCATCACCACCTACATCTCTCTAGTCACCATCACCACCTACATTTCTCTAGTCACCATCACCACCTACATCTCTCTAGTCACCATCTACATCTCTCTGCGGAAAGGCACTGACTAGACTGGAGCTCCGCTTTTGAGTGAGTTGAACTTGATATGTATGTAGAATGAACTTGTGAGCACTTGATTAACCGGTGAATAAAATGCTGCACGACAACCCTTAACAAATGCGAACGAGATCTTCCTTGTAACTTAGGAAGTGTATGATGTCCTATCTTGTGAATTCTGCTATCCGGACGTACGCTTTGCTAGCTTCTTTCCGGTTAGACGCCAAACACGTAATGTAGACTCAGACTTCTGCAGGACTGAAGACACAAAAGTGACTTCATAAGTTTCACATCTAATATCAATAGTTGACTTTCTTTTTATCTTATTCCTCACTATTGATCTCTCTGTTTTTAATTCTCTGGTAATGATGTATGACATATGGCGCCCATGATAAATGCTAAATATATTGCGCATGAAAGTGTGTTCTCGTGTAAGTCTGTAATGATGATCTAACAATCTAAATGAAGGTAAAGTATATAATTATAAATTACTTCATATTACCCAAGAGGAAAAATCTTTGATTTGATTAATCATTTACGAATAGAAGTAATGAAAACAAAAACAGTATTTCCAACATTTAGCTATGAGGCTAAGTGCAAAAATAAATCTGAAATAATGAAGAAAGAAATTATTAATACTTTTTTATAAGATTTACTAACGTCTTTTTCCCTTCGCAAATTCCTTAATGTGACAGGAACTAGGTGTTCCTCACACCCAAAGACCCATGCACTAAGAAAATTTATTAAGGATCGTTTGACAGGGGTTGCAATTATTGGTTGCTTGCAACCCTCTCAGCAGCCGACTTAGCAATTCAAGCAACACAAAGCCTTATACAGATCAACATTTAATACTACCGAACACCCAGACAGTGTTCGTAGACTTTCTGAAAAACAATAAATAAAAACAATGTCTAAGGGAAATTCAATAGCATAAATAATAACACTTACCATTCAGAAAACATGCGCCCACCACAGTCAGCCATGATCAATCAGCTACAGGTGCCCATTCATACCACGCGCTCTATGTTACGCCATCTTGCGAGAACAGCATACAGCCACGCTAACAACCCCCGCTAAGCTTCGTGGTTGTACATTCTATAGTAACCTTACATTATAATACTAACTATTATAGAAATAATGGCTTAGCAAAGCTATATAAAGCAGTACAAATAACCGATAGAGATTTTACACAGTTTAAAAGACTAGAAAACTAAGAAAGCTAACACCAACTAGCTATAGCCGATCTTACTATTACTTACACCACATTACCAGTCTAACATTATTGAAAAAGCGCAGGACTAGTAAGCTGTAACATAATAAATTGCAGCACTCGCCACGCTAAAATAAACTATTTCGGCATCCGCACCGTAGTTAATAAATATAACAGTCTAAATCGCGCCACAATTAAATATTATTCAAACCAACTACGTGTCGGATTTACATAAGCTCATGGAAGGTTTCCTGGACCCCAAACAATATGGAGATACTTAACCATTAAATTTCATTTACACAAATGTAATAACTGAATATGCCAGTTCTAGTACCGGCCACGTGTTATATTTCCTGAACATGGACCCACGCCATTTTTGAATAGATTTGGATAACATCAAACGGACGCAAAATAAACACTACAGAATTAAATATATACTTACTTAAAATACTACGGCACAAAGATGGTAAACCTAATATCCTTTTTAACACTGTAAAGACTTTAGCCTGACTCTCACATACACGAAGGTCTAGTTGAGGTTCCTGCTCACACACCCCCTCGTCGTACTCTGGCTGTTCCCGCGGTTGGCATGGTGCTTTCTTTCTCTGCACCTCCTCTTGTGCTGGCGAACTGGCCTGTGACAGCTGTGCTAGCTGGGACTTTAGAAGAGATACTTCTGCCTCGAGTGTGTCCTTTTCAGAGAGAACTTCTACACTGGCTACCTGCACCAGTGTATCAGGCTTTTTGCCTTCACCGAAAACAGCATATTCCCTAGGCTACTGACTCACGGCCTGGAAATTCCTGGTCATCTCATTGACTTGTGGTCGCTCACTGTAAGCTTCTTCCACTATTTCCAGTAACTTCTCAGGGCTGGCCTTGGCTCCACCACGTATCCGTATTTCCCTAGAGACCATGGGTGTGACATTATTCCAGATAACATCTAACTTGTCTTCTGCAGAAAAGGGCGCCATCTTCCACACGGCCTCTACATCTTCCACAAACTTTTGCCAAGTGGGACTTGCCTTTCCACCAAATCACCTTACCTCCGGCACATTCACGTATACTACCTTCATATGCGCATTAGCCATCTTGCTGCAAGAATGCACTGCTGGGTGTTTACAATACAATATTTGCTCGTTTGCTGTTTGCTCGGTGTCACTGTCTGCCTATCCTGCCGACGACGCCAATTGTGATAGGGTGGGCGAGATGATGATGATGCTATTGTGATCACTCTATTGCACACTCGCAACCGACCCGATCAACAATAAAACTCTTGATTCTAAGGCAGGGGCTGTATTTATTTATACAACCTATTCAGTGACAAAGAGCACACTGAAGCAAACATTAAACAGATAAACCAACAAACAAAACACCCAGCCAGTGCTCTATTGCTAATGTGTCATGTCTTTGTTCTACCCACACAGGGCGCCTCGTATCTTTGTTTTCTCTTGTCTGGACGGATCTTCAAAAAGAATAGTCTTTCGCAGGCTTACACTCTCTTTATATAGGCCCTAGGGCTAATCGCTCAACTTAGTCCGCTGCGCGTATTGATTGTGCCACTTAAATAACACACGCGATTATCGCTCTAAAAATAGCGAAAACACAAATATAACCCACAACTATCAAATATAACACACAACTATTTTTAGGCTTTATTGTGGCCTAGTAATACATCTTCTTCTTGAAGATAATGTGGTAAAAATTCACTAAACCACAGAGACCATGGTAGTGACAAGATTTCGCTGTCACATTTAATTGTGGCGCGATTTAGATAAGCTCATGGAAGGTTTCCTGGACCCCAAACAATATGGAGATACTTAACCATTAAATTTCATTTACACAAATGAAATAACTGAATGTGCCAGTTCTAGTACCGGCCACGTGTTATATTTCCTGAACATGGACACACGCCATTTTCGAATAGATTTGGATAACATCAAACGGACGCGAAATAAACACCACAGAATTAAATATATACTTACTTAAAATACTACGGCACAAAGATGGTAAACCTAATATCCTTTCTAACACTGTAAAGACTTTAGAATGTTGGAGAATAATATATTTACTTACAAGTCCTAGGCATGTTCTTGAAGTAGACTTCAGCTCTCAAAGCTTGTTCTCTCTCGGCCACCGGCAATAAGAATGAATAAAGAATTTGAACTGACGCTAGAGCCTGATGCTACTCTTCTCTGATTGGCTGCTATCCGTAAGCGGCACCACTAATGTAGCTATTTTTAGATGTAAACTAAGATGGCTGCCACATAACGACAAAATGGCGGTGGACAACAGGCGAGATGACTATGGCACTGTCACATTAAGAACGCTATAAAATTAAACTCCACAGATATGAATCAAATATCCACACAGGAATGAAATATTAGAACAAGCTGTATTTAGGCTATGCTCTAGAGAAAGCAACTTATGCGCCGCGAAGTTGGAAACTCCGTTCTGACTTCTGGCGAACTTCTCATTATATTTTGGGTTGCCCATATGTCAGAAGTCGCGGCATGTGTTGTATGACTCCACTCCCTACTCCAATAGATGGGCATCCTTCTTGTCCAGTTACATTGGCTAACTCATGTGCCCTTTCAGTCCATGTCACTGGCTAAAAGTAGGTGGGCTCTAGTAACCAACTCTTCACTCCGTGCTGCGTGTTCGTTTTGTGAGACAAACCGTGGTTTAGGATTGGCCGCCCAATGCAAAGATCATTCGCCCCTCTGTCACAAACCCTTCTGTCTTTTTGCCGTTTGGCGTGAAGTTTCTTGTGCCAATCTCTGGCGTGCGTGATATCCTTTGTCTTATTGTCGTGAGGCGGTTTCCTTAATCTCCTTGTTCATAGTCTTGCTCTGTACACGACATCTAAAAGGCCTAACCGCTATCATGGGCTACCATCTGGCAACACACATTCCCATGAGCGTCCCAGTCCCTTGTTGACGGTCGGTCCGGTAAGCGTTATTGCCCCAATGTGGTACGACTCGTTTTGTTTAAACGTGGGATTAGGCATTAACGAATTCTTTATATGGCCAAGCTGGACGTCTCCCTAAGTAAACAATACTTGTCTAACGTGGCCAGGTGGGTTTCCCAAGATTCAAACTAGGCCAGGTGGGTTCCGAAAGATAACGTAAGGTGGGGAAATAAATCAAAGGCGTGTAAAGTTACACTTAGATACGAGCCACAAGTAAGATGACTTTAACAATGATGAACGAGCAAAACGGACATAAATATAATAAGAAAGATATGAACAAAGATACAGGGCGATAAAGATAGGCGCTACATCACACTAGACACCATCGCCACTAACATCTCTAGTCATCATCAATACCTACATCTTTCTAGTCACCATCATCTACACCTCTCTAGTCACCATCAAAACCTACATCTCTCTAGTCGCCGTCACCACTAACATCTCTCTAGTCACCATCACCACTAACATCTCTCTAGTCACCATCACCACTAACATCTCTCTAGTCACCATCACCAACTGCATCTCTCTAGTCTCTTTAGTCACCATCAAAATCTACATCTCTCTAGTCACTATCAAAACCTACATTTCTCTAGTCATCATCAAAACCTTCACCTCTCTAGTCACCATCAACACCTGCGTCACTTTATTCTCTCTAATCATCATCTCTCTAATCGCCATTATTAGCTACATCTCTCTAGTCACGATCACCACCAACATCTCTCTAGTCACCATCATTACCTACATACTTTTCTCTAGTCACCATCTATCCACTTAACAATACCTTCATATTTCTATTCAACATCACTACCTACATCTCTCTAGACACCCTCACAATCTGCATCTCTCTAGTCACCATCACTACCTTCATCTCTCTAGTCACCATCACTACCTATATCTCTATAGTCACCATCAATACCTACATCTCTCTCGTCACCCTCACCGCCTGCATCTCTCTAATCACCCTCACCGCCTGCATCTCTATAGTCACCGCCACACCCTACGTCTCTCTAGTCACCCTCACTGCCACCCAGTTAATCTATTCTATGTCTTCTTCTTCTTCTTCTTCCGTCCTTAGCCAACGACCGGCAAAGCAGTCAGTGGCCATTACGCCTAGTGGCGTCTTAAGGGCAACAGCGAATAGATTTTCTTTGCCGTTGTTCCCATCACGCCTAATGGCGTCTTTAAGGCAACGACAAATCAGTCCGTTTGTTGTTGTTTCCGTAATCAAAGTGATTGGCAAACGGGTGATCAGCCCGTTGGGATTCTATCTGTGGCATCCGTTAACAATTACGGACCTTGCTATAAGTTTGGTCACCATTATGTACAGGAAAGTTCTGTAGACAAATCTGCGTGTTTAAAGTTAATAGACATAACAATATTTGTAAATCAACTTTTGTGTGTTATCCTTACATCAGTAGCAACTCTTTCTACAATTGTATCCGTTGTGCAGTTATCAGTTATCCTTATCATGGGTTTATGTCAACAGGTTTCATTTATCCTTGGTTGAGTAAACATTTTTTGTTTTCAGTAAAATATATTTTTGGGACTGGAGTGGCTAAGAGGTTTGGCGTCCGCATCGAATTCTAGAGGTACCGGGTTCGATTCCCAATAGAGGGAATATAATTTATGGAAATTTTTTTCAGAACCAGTGGTCCTAATGATGTCATACTCGCCCCCAGTCTCCTGGGTAGTGAGATCGGATGCCTAGCCTTCTCAGATAAGGGCGAATAAATAGGAGGTCCAGTGTGCAAGTTGCGCACGTTAAAAATTCCATGGCAGCTGGTAATCGTAAAGAGTAGGTCATTAGGCCGCTGCCCAGGCAAAATTGAAAATAAGAAACCTACCTACCACAAACATATTTATAGAATGTGTGATTCCTGTATTATACACAAACTGGGATTCTCGCCAGTGCTACGGAGTTCGTGAATTATGCTGATAGCACTGATAGTGATATCCATATTGCGTGATCCAAGGGAGGAAATCGGAGCACTTTTGTTGTCCGTGTACAATGAACATAGTCTTTAAAACCAAATCAAACCAATCAGTAAACATTTTTCAACAGTTGTATATTTTATCAACATGAATGCCTCCGTGTTATTACTTACACCATTCATCTTTTAGACTGTGTTGATATAGCTGTGTGTGTAGTTGTTTTGTAACTGTTGTCTGTCCTGTAATTCTACACCATCATCATCAGCTGCCATCTCCGCAACGAAGTTCGGCTGTAATCATCTCCATTTTCTGTCTCTTGTCTTGATGGTTCACTCTGATAGACTCTTTCCTGTCCATCTCTTGTCTTGATGGTTCACTCTGATACTCTTTCCTGTCCATCTCTTGATGTTATTTTCCCACTTATAGCGTTGTCTTCCTTTTGCACGTTTGCCTTCAACTGTTCTTTCTATTATGGTCTTCTGTAAGGTTTTATGTCATTTTACATGGTTAAAATATTTGAGCTAATTTTGTAATTGTACACATAACAAAAATTGTGATGTTTTTAGCTATTTTGCTTCAAAGAAATATGTCCTATTTTTTGACATGTCACTCACTGTTCAAGAACTTCACGTCTGCCATTCAATGATTTGTTCAGTGTTTGTATTTCTAGTTCTGGTTAACAAAGACAGGGCAGGAAAAGAGTATTTAACACTAATGAATTTAGCCCGTGTGCTGTATTCTCTATATGGTGTTACTGTTCTTGGAGATGGCATTTATACAACCTTGTACTACCAAAGTCAGATCTGGAAATTACCTACGTTGACAAGATACAACTGACAAATAATGAAATTACATGCCCAAGAAAAAGCAGCCAATTAAACAAGACAAGACCTGATGACAAAAAGATGAGCAGCACTGAAGGAGTAGGCTGAGAAACAAAGATTACAAACTGACACCTTGTGAGAATTCATATCAGGAGTCATCCTTATATGATCACCAGATAAGCACAATGCTATAGTATACAGATGTGGAAGTGAACCTCTATCTGTAAGTGTAAGGCTAATTACACCCTCATTGACTCTTGAAATCATCCACACACTTCCAAAAATCTCCCCTGTGGTGAAACATGTCAAGAACCCAGCATTGCACACTAAGCTTGGAGGAGTCACTTGAGCCCCAGATATAACTCTGCCATTTATCTGGTTGACTGCATGCAGGAGGATCTCACTATGTACCCATGATAGGCAGGGGGAGCTGAGAAGTGACTGTGCAGGACATGACAATTTCTTTGGAGAGCCCAGAACCAGAGCACAGTATTTTTATTTACGATCATTGAATATACATACCAAGCTTCGTCTGTTTAATTCAAATGTTATCTCAGTGTTAACATACGGCTGTGAGAGTTGGAAAATAACAAAATCATTGGAGAACAAGCTGAATACATTCGAGAACAAATGTCTTAGAAAACTCATGAACATCAGTTGGAAAGAATTCAAGACTAATCGACAAATAAGAGAAGACTCTAGGCAGAAATATGTCTCCAACTATATAAGGAAAAGACGATGGTCATATATCGGTCATGTCCTACGAATGCAAAACAACAGAATACCATTGCAGGCACTCACTTGGGTTCCTGAGGGTAAGAGGAAAAAAGGAAGACCAAAAGAAACACTCAGAAGAACAATAATAAGAGAAGGAAGAACGTTGGGCCTAAATAATGTGCAAGAGCTAAGAGGAGTGGCATCACAACGAACAACCTGGAGAGCACTGGTTTCTGCCTTATGCGCCGTGTTTGGTGCTTAAAGAATTTATTATTATATTTGGAGAACCCCCTTGGATGGCGGGGAATACACAGTATGCCAAACGCTTCTTCCTCCTAGCTTGGGATCAGGTGTGATGATCCTTTAAATGCAAGCCAAGCTGGAGAAACTGGAGCTCATGACTTCAACAACTTGTTTCAGAATGGCAGAAAAGCCACAGGAAAAGCCTAGATCTACAGTGTAGATAATACGAAAGAATCTTCAACTTGGGATTGGCTGCAAAAGAACGAGAAGCTCAGCAGCCCTAGTTAAACATTACTTTGTGAGACTGAACTGCAGTCAACAAGCAACACAGGAATAAAGGATGGCCATGTGGAAAATAAATCTAAGAAGTGACACATCTTGAAGAAGCAAAATGTGACAGCACACCAAGCCTCAGCATGTTCATTGGCTTGAAAGGCCATAATCAACTCTTGTGTACTGTGACGGTATTGCCTCCCCTGCTTTGCAGTAGTGGTCCAACAGTGGCCAAAACTCAAGAGTATCTATTATAGGCTTCAATGGAGTCTATCTTTACACAAGATTACTCTTGGCAGAAATGTCGCTAGAAGAGTGGTAAAGCTTCTATCACATGGGAGTCTTCATAAGATATTCAGATAAGCGAAAAGAATGCTGGCTGTCGCTGAGCACGTTAATTCTATAATCTGCCAACACTTTTATGAAGAATTGAACAATGGTTGTTCTAGCTCGTTAAGCCCCCACCGCTGAGTTAATCAGTGGAATTATTATTATATATATATATATATATATATATATATATATATATATATATATATATATATATATATATATATATATATATATATATATATATATATATTGTTTTTTTTGTTTTTTTTCCTTAACCAGCGGCACTTGGGCTTTCAGCATGTCATTGCGAGGCTGGGGAACCTGAGGAATTTCCTTCCAACCCGGTCAGGAGCTTCGCTCCTTCCCATCCACAGAGGGTTTATCTCAGGAGCCGTTCAGGTTATTCAGTCAAAATCCCGGTCGTTGACACTTCTTCAAATGCTGACGCCCGGGTATGAACCTTGAAAACCTGGTCGCCAGCGCAATGTTGTAACCATTACACCAGCGCGGCTCCCATATATTATATATATATATATATATATATATATATATATATATATATATATACTGAAGCACATTAAAAACGCATCCTGTATAAAGAACAGAGTGTGAAATGTAAATATAAGTGTTTACAAGTTTACATATTTGGAATCTTTATTCATTTTCCTATGAATCCATGCTGGTCATTAATTTGTACATTTGATTGTTATGAAATTCATTGCATTCTGTGCAGGCAAGGCAGAAAGCAAAAAATGCAACCAATAAAAAAATTCATTCACACTATCCTCAGTATCTGGTATGTCCACCGTGTGCTTGCAAACAAGCTTGGCAGCGGCTCCGCATGGAACGCACAAGTCTCTGAAGGAAATTCCGGGGAATCAAGTCCCATTCACGTGTAAGAGCAGCTTCGAGCTGTTGCAGATTAGCTGGAGAGCCTTGCCTGTAGACTCTGCGTCCAAGCTCGTCCCACAGATGTTCTATAGGGGACATGTCTGGTGATAGGGCAGGCCAATCAATCGTCACAATGTTCTGCTGCTGTAAATATTGCTGCGTAATGCATGCGGTGTGCGCACGTGTGTTATCCTGCTGGAGAAGCTGCAAGTCTGGATAATTTGTGAACGCAGGAGCAACCAATGCATCCAGAACCTCATCTCGATATGTCACAGCATTAACATTTCCACGGAAGACGTGAAGAGGCAAGCGATGGTAAAAACTGAATTCTCCCCAAATGTGAATACTGCCACCTCCAAATCGGTTGTGCTGACGAACACAGCAATCTGCAAAGCGCTCTCCACATCGTCGCCAAATACGCATACGTCCATCAGCAAAGGATATGTTGAATCTGCTCTCGTCTGTGAATAGGACAGCATTCCACTGCAGTCTAGTCCATCTGACATGTTGCTCTGCCCATTGCAGGCGCTGCTGACGATGTCTGTGAGTCAAGTTTGGCCCAACATAAGGTCGTCTTGCAGTAAGGCCTGTATCTCTGAGTCGTCGTATGACTGTCATTCGAGAGACTTGCCCACGTCTACCCACTATTGCTCTTGCTGTTTGACTTGCCGGGAGAGAACGATTCCTTAGGTGACTCAGCACAATATGACGATCTTGCGCAGGGGTAGTAACTCGTGGTTGGCCACTCCGAAGTCTATCCCGGGCACTGCCAGTGGTTCCGTAACGTTCATTGAGACGTACAATAGTGCTGTGGTGGCAATTCATCCTTCTGGAAATGGCCCGCGAGCTCATTCCGGTCTCTAACATACCAATGGCTCGTTGGCGGTCGTTTTCAGATAGTCGTGGCATTTCAAGCACATGTACTGGGTGTTTTGTCTCAACGGCCTTTTTATACCGAGTATACTGCCACAACGCGTACACATTTTCAGGGTCATAGCTGTTGGAAATCGTGTTGCACGTGTAACTTTCATTGTTTTCATGTAGTCTGTACACAAACCCGTGGGTTGAATCATGCACTTTCCATTCCAGCAGCTATTCACTCTCTACCTCATGACAAACACAGGGAAAATCCATTCCCACACTTTTTTTTTCCAGCTTCTCGGCATCAATATATATATATAATAGTGGTGCGTTTTTAATGTGCTTCAGTGTATATATAGCTCTGTTTAGAGTGTGTGTTTAGTAACTTTGACTGAGACAAACATGTAGTACATTTAAAAGATTAAATCAAAGTTAAATTTGTAACATCACAAATAACAAAATTTAATAATCACTTTAGGTTTAACAGTTTGAAAATAATTTGAATAGTTATGGCTAAAGAAAAGCTATCATCCTCGTATTTGGGGATTGCGAAAAGGGTTAAGAAGTTCAAGTGGCAGCATTTGTTTGAACTTAGCTGCCAATGACGGTTCTGTCTTTTCACACTGATCACTCGTCTCTGGTCAAGGTTGTCGGGTGTAGCTCGTCTCCCAGAAACTTTAAGGAAAGTCTACACAGTGTGTCCTTTGTCTTAAAGCGTAGTCCACTGATCCCGTCTTGTTCCAGAAATAGTACATTCTGCTGGTACCACCAATAACTGTGATAGAAGAATAGAAAAGAACGCGTTCTCCAACACATGTGTACCCCCTCTTCTATTTCACCATCCCACTTAACTCAGAGTTTACCCTCGATGAGAATTAAATTTAATCCCTCGGGATAAAACTTCCTTTACATTTAAACTGAATAGCTTTAGCTTTACATTACATTTAAATGAAAAGGCTAAACGTACAGCTATCTTCTTCTTCCTCGTTCGCCCTGAAAAGGACGGTGGTATCGTTGTGTCTGTTTACGCCTAAGCTGTGATATCTGCACCTTTCGGTCGACACATCCGACTTCAGCACGGCATTTTTTAGGGACCGGGTTTGCCTTCCCATTGCGATCCGCACTCGCTCAGCCAGACTGCACTGCTGCAGACTGTTTCCAGGACCACCACGTGGAGGTGGAGTGCGGTCTTGACCAGCTCTGGTTCGCTGGTCCTGATGCAAGCAGTACAGCTATGGGTCGCTGACTGCATTCACTATTGCTGCATCTTGGGGTCCCAAACGTACAGATAAAATATGTTTTACATTTACATCTCCACTGTTTGAAAAGTGTTAACAATATAAATTCATTTATGTTTCATTTACATTTGTGGAAAAGTTTGAAACTTCTATTAATTTAAAATGAATATTTTCACATAGACATTTCATCATCATCTCAACCCGTAACCCGTCATGGGTCGTAGGGGTGCCATGGTGGAAGCATCAGCAGACAGGGTCCTCCACTGCTCTCTATCCTCAGCAATGCGTACAAGTGTGGAAAAACCGTGTCCTGCCCATTCTTTGATGTTATCAGCCCAGGATTTTCTTTGCCTTCCTCTTCTCCGTTTACCTTCGACTGCTCCCTGGAGGATCGTTTTCGAAAGGGAGTCATGACGAGTTACATGCCCAAACCAGGCAAGCTTTCGACGTTTCACTACTGACAAAAGTGGTTCTTGGTGGCCTGCATAGGTGTTTATCTTCTCTCTAACATAGACATTTGTTTTGTGCTCTTTATAGCAAATGCGCAAAATTCTTCTATAACATTTATGCTCGAAAGCCTGAATCCTTCGCTCCATATCTGCAGTGAGTGTCCAGCCCTCACACCCATACAAGAGAATAGATAATACGAGTGATTTGTATAATTTGATCTTCACAGGAAAACTGATGTTACTTTTCCAGATCACATTCAGCCTTGTCATGGCAGCTGAGGCCATCTCAAGTCTTGTCTTGATTTCTTTACTTGATCTTCCATCACTACATATAGTGGACCCGAGATATTTAAAGGTGTTAACTTCTAACGTTTGCCCATTTAACATAATGTTGGTCGGAACATGTTTCTTATGGCTATTCACCAATATCTTGCTTTTTTTTTTTTTTTTCGTACGCCCGCTAATACTCGAGGCGAAATCTCAGGTTATTATTTATGTCTAACCTGACATTGATTTTACGTGAGTATCCCTTTATTTCTTGTACAGAGACAGGTGTCCCTCGCCATTCAGGCAAATACTCGCCGATTTCGGAGGTACCCATTGCAGCTGGGTCGGCTCAGGAGCCGCCAGTCCCTGGTCGACGACACTCCTTCAAATGTTCTCGCCAGGTCTCGAGTTAATCCAGTCCAAATCCCGGTCGACGAAAAATCTTCAAATGCCGTCGCCCGGGTTTGATCCTGTATCACCCGGTCGCCAGAGCGGTGTTGTAACCACTACGCTAGCGCGGCTCCCTTTTCTATATTAATTTCCATCCCATACGTTCTTGTTACTTTCTCCAGTCTAGAGGTAAGGTCTTGAAGTTCTGATTCTGTTCCAGCTATCAGATCGATATCATCAGCAAAACGTAGATTGCAAAGAGGTCGGCCTCCAATCGATATGGTTGTTTTATAATCGTAGAGAGCCTCCTGCATAATATGTTCTAGATATATATTAAAGAGCACTGGAGACAGGATACATCTCTGGCGAACTCCTACAGTTGTTTTGAAAAATTCTCCAATGTCATTGCTTGCAAAAACAGCACTTCTTGCGTCCTTGTATAGTGCTTCAATGATATCTATGATGTTGGTATCAAAATTAAATTTTCTCATTATTTGCCATAAGCCTTCATGCCAGACTCGATCGAAGGCTTTTGTGAAATCGATGAAGTTATGGTATAAATCGTGTTGATGCTGGAGATGTTTTTCGATCAGTAATCTAATATTCAAGATTTGTTCTGATGTACTTCTTTTTGGTCTAAAGCCAGCCTGTTCCTCGGACAAGATTTCTTCTGATTTCTGTTTTATTCTGTTCAAAAGTATCTTTAACGTCACCTTACTTGGATGACTAATAAGGCTAATGGTTCTGTAGTTCTTGCACATTTTTAGATTTCCTTTCTTTGGAAGCGGTATTACTAATGATTGCGTCCACTCTTTTGGCCATGTTTTTTGTACTCCATATCTTCTGGCAAATTGTTGTCATGATTTTTACTATATCTGGTCCTCCATATTTCAAGAGCTCTGCTGGGATATTATCCACACCCGGTGACTTCCCTGCTTTCATCGAACATATAGCCTCTTCCACTTCTTCCCGTAATATTGCTGCATTTCCGAGTTCCCTGTTTTCGCACTTAATGTTGTTTAATATGCTACAGTCAGTGTCGAGTTTACAGTTATATAATTCTTTACAATATTCTGTCCACCTTCTCATTACAGCTGTCTTTTCATTGAGCAGAGCCCCATTGCTATCTTCTATGACAGTTACCCTGGGCTGTTGGGGTTTTGATAGTCTTCTTAATGTGTCAAAAGCTGCCTTGCTGTTACCTTTTATTAGCCCCGTATTAATGGACTCACATTGATCAGCTACCCATTTTTCTTTGGCCTGTTTCATTTTCTTTCTAATATTTGTATTCACCATACTGTATTGCCATGCTGCTTCAGGAACCTCTTTCTTAACCTTTTTCATTTCTCGTCGTGTATCACATAACTTCAGAATGTCATCTGTAACCCATGGTTTGTTTATTTTCTTTCTTTTACCAAGTATTTCTGTTGCTGATTCAATGAGCACGTCTTTCATGTTCTCTGTGATTGAGTTGATATCATCCTCCAAAAAGTTGAGAGCTGCGAATTTTCCTCCAACAGTTGCCTCAAAGATTCCCGCGATTTCTGGATCTTTCAGTTTGTCTAAATTGAATCTTAACTGAGAACATCTGTTTTGATTATAGTCTTTTTGAGTTTAAGCTTGAGCGTCATCAATACCATGTCGTGATCACTACCAATGTCGGCGCCAGGAAAAGTCCTAGTCTTGGCTTTATTAATACTGGACTTGAATCTTTTGGATACAAGAATAAAATCAATTTGGCCATGTATCTCAGTTTTCGGGGCATGCCACGTTGTTCTTCTTGATAACTTATGAGGAAATAGTGTATTTGCAAGGGTTAGTTTATAGTTGCTGGCAAATTCTAGTAGCCTTAGTCCTCGATCGTTGGTTTCTCCTGTCCCAAATTTCCCCACTGTGCCAGCCCACTGACCGTATGCATCTGGCCCTATTTTAGCATTCCAATCACCTAACACGATGAGAAGATCTTTCTTTGGAATTTTCTTAATTGTTTCATCCAGATTTTCATAAAATGTATCAATTGCCTCATCCTCATAGTCAGTAGTGGGGGCATATACCTGTATGATGGAGATGTTCTTTGGATGTGCTGCAATACGTATGGTAATAAGCCTGCTATTTATTGGGGTGCAACTGATGACAGAGTTCAATCTATCTTTATGTACAATAAAACCTACTCCATGCTGATGTTTGGACTCATCTCCACTAAACCAAATTTTATGACCATCATCCGTTATTGATTCACCTAATCCTGTCCATCTGACTTCTGCTAGGCCCAGGATGTCCCACGAGTATCTAACAAGTTCATGTGTTAGTTCTTTAACTTTTCCACACGCATATAGCGTGCGTACATTCCAAGTTCCAACAACAAAACCTTCTCTAGGAAGTTTCAAAACAGGTGTTTGTACCCCATTCATGACTTATCACTCTCAAGGGGCAATGAGAGCGCGGTCGTTGTTAATCCGGGCATCGGCCGATCCGGCATATTATTACTGAGTTGACTTTCCATCATAGCATTTCAGTGGGCAAGAGGTTTGCTTGGCGGTGCCCATCTCCTCTCCAAGTATCCTTGCAGGTACATACAAAAATGTACCTGGAGCAATCTGGTTTTAAGGCGCCAGCCACTCGCCCTTCGCCCCTTCTCCTGTTAGCTTGAAAACTTACATTAATTTTTAAAGTGAATATGTTTATAGGGGCATTTACACTGCTTTGAAAATGTAAGTCTTATTCTTAGAATGTACATCATTTCTTTCATCTTTCCCTCCTTGCTCCATAGGGAACCTGGAACTACTTTATGCTTTTAGTTCTCTTTACGAAACTATCAATAAAGCAATCACCAGCCCGTGCAGTGGTGGTTCATGAATCATCATTCTATACGCTGAGGTTGCTAGCCTCAAATGACTTGGACATCCAATAGTGAGTTTCACACAATACAATTCACATGGTAATATATACATATATATGTAAGTTCACATGTTAGTAATAAAATATGAAATGTAAATCACAACTTACGCCAATCCTGGCTACAGACTTGTCGCACAGATGAATAGAAGAGACGAATCGTTTTCTTACAACACGTGTTTGTGATTTCTTTTAATTTTACCATAGATTGCCCCTTCTGACTCCGTGTTTCTTCAGTTTCCTAGTCCCAGTTTTTCCTTGTTAAAATTTGAAAGAGATTTCCTGTGCTTTATAAGTCTTATCTGGTTCTCCAATAAAAGGTCTGGATAACAATTAGGATCACGAGAAGAAAGAAGACATCTGATTAAGCTGGGAGAACAGGTCCTGGAGCAGGTCGACCACTTTAAATACCTCGGAGCTATTATAGACCGAAAGGGAGGCATCAAAGAAGAGTTGGCCACTCGAAAAGCAGCAGCTGGGAGACTTTTTCAGGCCATAAATCGAGGATTCCTCAGCAAGAGAGAGGTTGGTAAGAAAACGAAGATGGCTGTATATCGCTCCACCTATGTCCCAGTCTTGACATATGGATGCGAGTCATGGGCAATGACTACAACCCACAAAAGCCAGATCCAAACCTCAGAAATTAGGTATCTGAGGAAGGTGGTTGAAGTAACAAGAAGAGACATGGTCCTCAACCAGACGATACGTCAAGGCCTAAAATCCAACCCCCTGCAGACCCAAGTAGAACAGTCCCAACCAAGATGGTTTGGCCATGTCTGCAGAATGGGAGAAGATCAGCTACCACGACAAGCATGAGAAACAAAGAGCCAGGGATCCAGACCCCCAGGACGACCCAGAGTCTGCTGGGAGGACAACATTAGACAATCTTTGAAGGACCGAGGACTAGAATGGAACCAGGCCAGGAGGAAGACAGCCGATAGGATAGTCTGGCGCTCTCTCTTCCAAACCTCTACACCTCACGGTAGAAGGGGAACGACTAAGTAAGTAAGTAAGTAAGTATAACAATTAGGAATTATGAATCTAGTTTTTACTATGGCGAGGTCCAATGTTGTCTTGGCGAGCGTGCAAATCACAGAGAAATAAAACTGCGAAAAAGTCAGCCTATATTCCTCCCAATGATGTTATGAGTCTAATCAGAAAGATCCAATCATGCAGATAGGGTGTGATATTTCAAAATATTCCCACGTGAAATAAGGTGCGTGCCTGCAAAGGTCACGTATTACTATATATGGACATCTGATGTCTTGCATACACTCTCACCAACACATTTGTAGACTCATATTGTCTAAAATGTAATAAATCCACGATTACTTTTTAACCAAGGACTGAAAGCGATTATATCACATTTGTCTGCCCACATGCACGGGTTATCATGTGTTTCGCCAGACAAACAAATCTGGTTCTATTCAACCTCCTTGGATAACCAAGCCCCGCCGATTGAAAGGATGGTCAGACCGATATTGTGATAAAGTATTATCGCCGGCTGGGTCACCAAACCTGGCGAAACGTAAATACGTCTGAGGAGTGGTAAATAATAAGATACGCAATACTCCCGTAGCAATTACTGCCATAGGGGAGTGGCGTGTTAGAGACTTCACTACGCTATGTCCATCATAGAGCAAAATTGTGAAAATACAAATGAAAAGGCATGATTTATGCCAAATAAAAGTGATGAGAAAAATGAAGAAAAAGAAAGGATACTGCCGGAGGGCTGAAGGTGTGAGATATCACACAAAAGAGCATGTTCAGACATTTTGTCACATGTACGACATTTCATGGCATAAGCTGTCAATAAAATAAATGCCAGTGCCATATTTCAGTGACACCAGAGACTGACAGAACCTGCTAAGGCACAATAATTTTGTCTGCATCACAACACAGTAACATATTTAACAAAACACACATTACTGTTATGACTACCAAGGTGATTGAGAAGTCACCTCCTACTTGTAAACTGTTATTTCTTCACTTCTACCAAACTAATTTATATCAAACAAACGTCAGGATAAAGAGAATTAAACGCCATTTTATCACATAAAAATTCTGTATCACATTATATTATATCTCAACATGAGACTTGACCTGTTCATTACATGACCTCACAGCGGGCAGCAAATTAGTAACATTTGTTTATTGGCCACTTTAATTTTATTCTCAGGGGGGAAAAAATTTATAAAAAAAAACAATAAAATAAAAAATAGAACTTAGTAGCCAAACACCAGTTATCGTTCCTTGTTTTGATATGTTTTATATGTATCCAATACATCTGCTTCAAAGTTGCTCAACATATGCAAAACAGAGAAAGCGCATATGGCCGACATCAGTACTATTCGTGGAAAAGCTCTACGGAGATTCTAATAGCCTCAAACTGACTACTGCTTTCTTTGAAAACATTCAAGTGGACGTCTGAGAGTGTACGAAGAAGATATGAATCCAACAGACAGATGTAAGAATATAAAAATTTAAAAATATGGTGTCACTACCCTCACCCTGTATTTAGTCAAAACTGTACGTCAACACATATCTACAATGTCACTTTTGACATAACTGTTTGTCAACACATTCTAACATAGCACATTTCTGACATAGCTGTATGTCAACACAATAACATAACACATTTCTGCCATAACTGTACATCAACACAATAACATAACACATTTCTGACATAACTGTACGTCAGCACAATAACATAACAAATTTCTGAAGGTACTCTGACACTATCTCCAGAACTGCCACTATGGACCCCAGAAGGAAGGTGAAAGTGACCCCGGCCAAAATCACTTGACGGAGAACTGTGCAGGCAGAGATCCAAAGCATGAACCAGAATTGGGGTCCCACATGAACGACAGCTGCTGACTGAGTAGAGCAGAGACAGTTTCCTGCTGTCCTACAAGATGCCATCAGGCTTGATGGTCACTAATTGCCTAATCAGTCAGTGGCCAAGGCCCAAAGAAGTAGTAGACACATTTTTGTGATAACTATAAGTCAACACATATCTAACATTACACATTCTAGTCCTTGGTCCTTCAGAGATTGTCTAATGTTGTCCTCCCAGCGGACTCTGGCTCTTAATTCCCATACTTGTTGTGGAAGCCGATCTTCTCCCATTCTACACATATCTAACTTAACAAATTTTGCTTGCCTGTGCTGTTTTCTCCTTCTGCCTCAACTATTTAACTTTTCTGTTCTGTCAGTCATTTCTGTTATAGTATAAGTGTGCTTCCTCCTGAGGTCATGTATCAATTTCATTACCCTTATAATTTTAGAATACACTGCCAGATTTACCATTTGGTCTCACCGCTAAATCCAAACGAAGCAAATAAACCAAAATATGGACAACTTTATACTTTCAATTCTGCAGAAGTAACAACAAAACAGCTTGAAAAACAATCAAACCAAGGGTGTATGGCCGAAGAAATGCAACCATTGGACGAGATGCTACGACAAGTTAACCCATTTGCTGAGTCACATAAACAAATGCATCAAATAACCCAGGCCAATCCAACAATGAATGTGCGCATGGTATTTATAGAAGACCTGGACCTAGATACGAGAAGATATAATGCACCTACATCCAAAACTGAGGTCAATATTTGTTGGAGAAGATGGAGACCCACCTGCAAAGAGAGACATATGCATATATCCCACAGGTGAATGCTGTAGAATTATATAACCACTAACCAAGAATGGAAACCCTATGATGTATCTGTTGCTATTCACGTGCGGAGAGGGTGGTTGGCACGATGTGTTTATAATGAACTTTATGAAGGAATAAAATAAATGTGTTGATATTTAATTAATAGCTTTTAAGATATGATGCTGATGGCGTATGTTATGACAGGTACAACTAGTTTTGTAAAATATAGGTAAAGAAGGCTGTCTATGAGCCAACAACCAACAAAAGCTCTTCAAGAAGCGAAAAAAAAAAAAAAACAGGGAAAAGAATAAGAAGAAAAAAAAGAAATAATCTCAGATTCATTCATTCATAACCCTCCACTCCCAAAGGAGCATAGACCTTCAACAAACACATGCCAAGTCCTCCTGTCCCGTGCCATCATCTCAAGTTCTTTCCATGTTCTCCTCATCATTTTCACCTCTGTTTCCAACTCTCTTCTCCATGTACTTCTTGGTCTTCCTCTGCCTCTCTTGCCCTGGGGGTTCCAGAACAAGGACTGCCTTGTAATGCTATCAACAGGTTTCCTCAGTGTGTGTCCTATCCATCGCCATCATCTTCTTCTCATCTCTTGTTCCACTGGCACTTGTCTAGTTCTTGTCATCAGTTCCACGTTGGTAACCTTGTCATACCATTTTAATCCCTCTATTCTACGCAAGCACCCATTTATGAAAGTCTGTAGCTTTTTGGTTGTTGTCTTTGTTGTTCTCCATGTCTCCGAGCCATACAATAGGACTGTCTTCACATTTGAGATGAAGATTCTTATTTTCGTGTTGGATCCAATTTCTCTTGATCTCCATATATTTCCCAATGCAATGAAAGCTCTTCTTGCCTTTTGTATTCTTATTTTGATATCGCTGTCTGTCCCTCCAACTTTGTCTATATTACTGCCAAGATATGTGTATGATTCTACATCTTGAATTGGTGTTTCTTCAAGTTCAACCCTGTTATCATTACCTGCATTTATTCTCATTATTTTTGTCTTTTCCCTGTGTATTTTCAGACCCAATTGCTGTGACCTCTCATCGAGTGTTTTCAATTTGTCCTGCATCTGATTACGGTTATGGGACAGAAGAGCCAAGTCATCAGCAAAATCCAGATCATCCAACTGCTTAGTCAGAGTCCACTGGATTCCATTTCTGTTGTGTGGTGTCGATGATCTCATAACCCAATCTATTGCCAGCAAGAAAAGAAATGGAGACAAGAGGCATCCCTGTCGCACTCCTGTTCTTATCCCAAACGGTTCTGTAAGCTGTCCTTCGTGAAGAACTCTGCATGTCATGTCTTCATATGTTTTCTTTATTAAATTAATGATCTTCAGGGGAACTCCATAATGCCTCATCAATTTCCAAAGTGATTCTCTGTCTACACTGTCAAATGCCTTTTCGTAGTCCACAAATCCGATGTATAGTGGTGAATTCCATTCCAGACTTTGTTCAACTATTATTCTCAAAGTGGCTATCTGGTCTGTACATGATCTGTTTTGTCGAAAACCTGCTTGTTCATCTCTCAGTTTCTTGTCTATGGACTCTTTTAATCTCTCAAGGATAATCCTGTTTAATACTTTTCCTGGCACTGATAGTAACATTATTCCTCTATAATTTGTGCACTCTTGTAAATTTCCCTTCTTAGGCAACTTAACCAGATATCCTTCCTTCCATTCTGCTGGTATCTCTTCCTTTTCCCAGACTTTACCAAGTAATTTATATAACATCTCTGTAGCCGTGTCGATATCTGCTTTGATGGCCTCTGCTGGAATGCCATCAGGTCCAGACGCTTTTCCCTCTCTTAGAAGCTTTATGGCTTTCTTTATTTCTTCCTTCGTTGGTCTTTCACCGTTAATTTGTAGCTCTTCTTCTGCTGGCTGGATGTCCGGCGGGTTTTGTGGAGCTGGTCTATTGAGAAGGTCCCCAAAATATTCTGTCCACCTCTTCATTTGCTCTTGTATATTGCTGAGCAGTTTCCCATTCTTGTCTTTTATGAGGCAACTTGTTTGCTTGTATTTCCCTGTTAGCTTCTTTGTGCTGCTATACAGTTCTCTCATATTTCCTTTGGCTGCAGCATCTTCTGCCTCTCTTGCCAACTCCTCAATATACTTCCTCTTGTCTCTTTTGATACTTCTTTTTACTTCTTTGTTTGCTTCTGTGTACACTTCTTGAGCCTTGGCTTTGGAGCTTCTAGTTTTGCTTGTGTTTAACTCTGCTTTCTTGTTTTTTCTGTCTTTTATCTTATTGATGGTTTCTGTTGTTATCCATGCTTTTTGTTGTCTTTCCCTTTTCCTTTTTCCCCAGTATTTCTTCACATGTCTCCTTCCATACTGTTTTGACCTGCTGCCAATAGTCTTCTGTATTCTCTACATCTTCCAGCTGTTGGAGCACTTGGAATTTGTTGGATACTGTGACCGCAAATTTGTCTCTTGTTTCTTGATTTCTTAGCTGTCCTACATTAAACTGTTGTCTATAATTTTGCATTGTTGCATATCTCTTGAGTTTCATTTTTACTTTGGCTATCAGAAGATGGTGATCTGATGCCACATCTGCTCCTCTATATACCTTTACATCCTGCAATGATGATCTAAACTTCTTGTTTATGCATATATGATCAATCTGATTTTCTGTTCTATGGTCTGGTGATATCCATGTTGCCTTGTGTATTCTCTTATGTGGAAACATGCTTCCTCCTATAGCCAGTTGATATGAAGCACAGAAGTTTGCGAATAGCTCTCCATTTTCATTCATTACTCCTAGCCCATGTTTTCCCATGACTTCTTCGAATCCAGTGTTGACTGTACCTATCTTTGCATTCATGTCACCCATCAAAATTGTGATGTCTCTTCTTTTTACTTTATCCATAATTTCCTGTAGTTTAGTATAAAATGCATCTTTCACAGACTCTTCTTTGTCATTAGTTGGTGCATAACATTGGATGACATTTACATGAATTTTCTTTTTAGCTGTTTTGAAAGAAGCTGTTATTATTCTGGGTCCAACAGCTTCCCATTCAATTAGTGCTTTCTGTGCTTCTTTAGATAACATAAGAGCTACCCCTTCACTGTGGTGTGAACTTTCGTCTTCATGTCCTGAGGACAGCACCAATTCACCTGTGATGAGTTTCTTCCTATCTACCCCCTTCCACTTTGTTTCACACATTCCCAGAACCTCGATTTTGTATTCCCTCATTTCTGCTGCTACTTGCGCCACTTTCCCTTGTTCGTTTAATGTTCGAACATTCCAGGTGCCAAATCTGGAAGTTCTCCTAGAAGAAAGAAGGTTAGTCAGCAACACAGACTCCTTTCGGCTTTCTCTGTGTTGCATCATACGCCTCCCCGCGAGAGGACCTTCCCCTGTCTTGGATGGCTGTGTTTTATTTTCTTTATTTGACTTGTCCATATTTGTTGAAGTTTTTTGTGGTTTAAATTTTTTTACAGGATGGTGTAACCGGCCCCATGCCCAACCCTCCTTAGTCGCTTTTTACGACATGCTTGGTAGGGGACAGTGTTACTATTCTTTGCTCCCCTTTCGGGCCCCAGTAACACACGGGTGAATCTCAGATACCTACCAAAATACTTCTGTCAATCTACTATTACACAGCACAGATCACAAGCCTCACAGATACTTGTCAAAAACTTATGTCAATCTACTATTACACAGCACAGATCACAAGCCTCACAGATACTTGTCAAAAACTTATGTCAATCTACTATTACACAGCACAGATCACAAGCCTCACAGATACTTGTCAAAAACTTATGTCAATCTACTATTACACAGAACATATCAACAAGCCTCACAGATACTTAGCAAAAACATCTGGCTATCTACTATTACACAGCACAGATCACAAGCCTCACAGATACCTACCAAAACACTTCTGGCTACCTACTATTACACAGCACAGATCACAAGCCTCACAGATACTTAGCAAAAACATCTGGCTATCTACTATTACATAGCACAGATCACAAGCCTCACTGAAGTTAATACAAAAATAAATAAAACATAAGAAGTTAATACATCAAATCAACAAACATGAGAAGTTAATACAAAAATACAAACATAAGAAGTTAATACATCAAATCAAGAAACATTAGAAGTTCATCTGAATGTATTACATGGTGCAAATATTTCAAAATACATCAATCAGCATAACCACAAGTTAAACACAACAGTTTATCTTTGCCACAAATTTATCATATATAAACAAATATTTCTCCGTTATCAAAATACCAAATTGACTTCCATATAATTTTACAGAGTGTCCGATTGGCTAAGCGGTTATATGAGATTGTTTCTCGAGGCAAGATGCTAGATTCTGGGATCAAAATGATAGAGTCTACCCAGCTGCAAATGGGTACCTGGCTCTCCTGGTCAAGGCTGCAAGGAAGTTTACTGGTCACCCCATCTCATAAAGCAAGACCTAGTATAGTGAAGCCTCTAACAATTCACTCCCCTACAGCATTATCTGCAATGAGACTACCTTTTATAATCTTACTCAGATGTCCAACAATGAGAAAAGCGGGCCTCAATTTCCTTTGTTTTCTGCAAGTACTGTAAAACCTCGGAGCCGCGGTAGCATAGTGGTTAGTGCACTGGCTTCCTAACGCAGTGGTCTATGGTTCGATCCCCAGATGAGGTGGGAATTTTTTAGGCCACAAACGGCTCCTGGGTCGACCCAGCCCCAAATGGGTACCAGAGCAACTCTGGGAAGGTTAAGGCGGCCGGCGTGATGCCGACCACATCACCCCTAGTGTGCCGACGGTCAAGATAATATGGGCCTAACACCATATTCCCAATATGCCTCAATGGGCGTGTAACGGGTTCCTTTACCTTTTACTGTAAAACCTCTTATCAGCGGAATGATGGGGGTGAGTGGTCCGATAGTGTTGATTGTCCAGTACTTCCAAACTGTGTTTATATTATGCCTAAACAGTTATACACTATAACCATCATGCAGAATGTCAGCACAGCTTGCGTGTGTCTGTGTCCACCACCTAGCGACCACTTCATTAATTAACAGTCAAGAACACCAATTTTAAATATTCCTATTGTGGACCACAATTTCAGCATCAATAGATTTCATTTCTTTATTTACCAAACCCACACATAAGAGGTTCATTCATAAGATGTTTTATGGTTCATACATAGGGACTGAATTTTACTTCTACAAGCACATACAAAAACTTCCTTCTATAACCACATATGAAGAGATATGACATTCCTTCCTTCAATGACAACATACAAAAAAATTTGACATTCCTTCCTTCAATGACAACATACAAAGAAACTTGACATTCCTTCCTTCAATGACAACATACACAGAAACTTGACATTCCTTCCTTCAATGACAACATACAAAGAAACTTGACTTTCCTTCCTTCAATAACCATATAAACTGAGCCCAGATTTTACTTCCCTTCAATGATCAAATAAACTAAGACCAAGGTAGCGTTGCGTAGGCAGAAATGTGGGATGCTATTCCCGCTAAACAGAGGCTAAGCTCCGCCTCCCATACTTTTCATTGCAAAAGAGCGTTGATCGCAGTTCCCGTAACTTTCAAGTTAGCGTGTGCAGAAGGAAACATGGTAGGGATGTGACAATGCTGGTAAACAAAAATGGCTAGTTCGTGGTTACCGATGCGATGACAAGTTATTCTTTTTTTTTAACTGCAAATAGCAAGAAGGAAGTTTATATAATATGCCATATTAAAAATACTGCATGACTTCTTGATGAGAATATACACGATGATAAATGATAGATGGGTTTGTGATATCTTTATCATGGAAGACGAGGTCTATATTTCTTATGGAGTAGGAAAAAATAACTACAAGCACACGTTTTTTCATATTCTCCATTCATAAGCTTCTGGGCTCAGTCCTTACACTTTTTGTTCATCTTCATAGTTACCCTATCAATCTTTCGCTCCAATGTTACATTTCCACGCACTGATACAACAGAGTGCATGGATATATGCATGACATACAGTAGTCTCATCCACTTCCTGCGCCACGCTCTATTTTGAAGGTCGAGCTTAAAATCTCGCGCTCCCAAAGACAGGGATGCCTACGCAATGCAACCCAGATTTTACTTCCTTCAATGATCACACAAACTGAGCCCACATTTTGCTTCCTTCAATGATCATACAAACTGAGCGCACATTTTGCTTCCTTCAATGATCACACAAACTGAGCCCAGATTTTGCTTCCTTCAAGGATCACACAAACTGAGCGCACATTTTGCTTCCTTCAATAAGTAATACAAAGGGGCATGGCCTTACTTCCTTCTACAGTGTCATAAAATATCCTATTACATATTCTTCTATTTGTATGACAATTCCAGCTCCATGTTAATGCTCTTCTCCTCTTGAATGAATCTTCATGTTAATGCTCTTCTCCTCTTGAATGAATCTTCATCACCCTTCAGCTCCCCATGAAGCATAGGCCTTCAACAAACTTCTGCCAAGACTTCATGTCCTGTGCCATCAGCTCATGTCTTCAACCCCTTCATATCTGTCTCCAGTTCTCGTCTCCGTGTGATCAACATCTAACATTGCTGTAAGGAGATAATGCTTGACTTAACATTTTGACGTACAGACTGTTTTTTTTTTTACACAAGTGATTCTCCTGTTGCCTCTAATTGATAGTGAATGTAGAGTATGACTAATGATAACATTTACAGTATGAATGATGAGAACAATGTCACAGAATAGTCCTTGGTTAAACTGGTGATCCTTCCTGCCTGTCTCGAACTGCATCCTGAAAAAAAAAAAAAAAACAACAAATGTATATGTCTATTCAGACATGAACTTTAACCCTTTACTGTCCACCGCCCTGCTAATATTCTCTGTGTCAAGGTATTTCCTTGTCTTCAAGTTTTCCTGTTCTGTGTCAAGATCTTTCCTTGCGTTCAAGTCTTTCTGTTCTGTGTCAAGGCATTTCCATCCTCTACCGTGCCTTCAACTTGTCGTGGTAGAGGAGCTTGTGTGTGTCCCCATGACCCCAAGAGCTATGCTGGCAGTAGCATTTCTACCAGCAGGGTCTCCCAAGCCGGACGGACAGATCAAAGGGAAGGAACCAGACTATGAGACACACACCTGCTACCTTGCAGGTAGACTGGGGACAGTCAAGAACTAAGGAAGGCAACTCAACAAAAATGCCTGTTGAAATTGGATGCACTGGGTTTCAGGCTTAACAAAACAGTGCAATGTACTTCACTTGATGATGACATCATGAATTAAAATTAAGCAGAATGTTACTCATCCCATGGAGTTCTGCCAGGTGATGAGAGTTCTGGGCCCACCCCCAGACCTCGAAGAGGTCCAACCCATACTAGGAACAGAAAGTGCAAATGGCCATCACAAGTACCATTCCTGGAAAAACTACACTCTACCTTAGGCTGACCACAGCTTTCTTTGAACATACTGAACATGACGTCTGAGAGCGAACACAGAAGAAGAAGGTATTTGCTTGTCTTCAAGTCTTCCTATTCTGTGCCGCAGTCTTTCCGTGTCTTTTTTCTTTTTAAGCCAAGTCTTCCTATTCTGTGTCACTAGCTGATTGTCTTTCCTTTTTATCCCTTTCATGTTGGTTTTGTACTGCCTTCTGTAAGTGTATTGAGGTGTCCCTCAATGTCTCTTACCCTGGAGATTCCAGACAAATTAGTGCCTTGTAATGCTATCAGCTGGTTTCCTCAATGTGTGTCCTAATTAACGCTGCACATTTTCCTCATCTCTTGCTCTCAATGGCATTTGTCTGGTTCACTCCATCAGCGTTGTATTGGTGATCTTTTCATAACCATTTCACTCCTCATCTACACAAGCACTTATTTATGAAAGTCCATAACTTATTTTGATTTGCTGGTAGCACAAGTTGGCTGTGAAGTTGACAACTAAATTCAATGTGTGATGCAGCAACCAAGTGGTGATAAATAAATAAAACTTCTGTACTTCAAATTTGGTCACCTTTCTCAAATTTCTGGTCACCAAATTTTGTATGGGCCCCGTGTAATTACCCGGGTGGTCTCTCAAGAGACAAAGAAAGAAAGAACTATTGCACCCTCTGGCATGTCGTACAAGACGACTAATAAGAGGTTGTCCATGGGGCTGGGAACATCAACATGTAAAATAAATTTCTACCACTACTGCAATAGCATGTGAATGTTTGGTGCAGACTTATTGCAGTGCTGGCTCCATCCTCCACAGGAAGCAAAAAGGAAATTGATGATGATGAATTTAGCCCTGATATATGATGTGTTATTAGTGACTTCATATAATCACAGAATGTATACAGGCACTTGTCCTGCTAGTTTGCCCATACTATCTGCAGAAAGCTGCTGGTTATGTGGCCGGTGACAATCTGTATCCGTATAAGTATCACGTATGTTCTACCAGACAACTTATTTAGTGGTCAAAACAAATGGAAGTTTGCTAAGTGTAAGAAGGATGGCCGCCGACCGAGCAAAGTGGAATCAATTTGTTGTTGCCCTACAAGACGCTACTAGGCGTGATGGCCACTGACTGCTTTGATGGTTGGCAGCTAAGGATCAAAGAAGAAGAAGAAGAAAAGATGATGGGCAGGAGAGTCTATACACAGCATTGAAACTGTAGGGGGATCGGATCTGTTTAACAATCACCACTGCTGCAGCAGCTGTGACAGCAGAAGCTGGTGTATGAAGGTCAACTTTGGAGGTGACAGCAAGTTCCTTAAGAAGCATGTTATAGGACAGGAAGTGTTTATAGTATTTTACTTTGTGCAGAACAAGACAAGGTCCCACCGGGTATGTCTACCCATAGATTTACCTGCCGACATCTCACTTCTCTGAGGTATTTCTCAAAAACTGTAACTTTCTTTTTAATACAGGGTCTCAGGTCCTTCTAAAATGCTGTAACTGTCTAGTTACAGGTGTCTCGGGTCTTTCTCAAATGGTGTAACTGTTGTCTGATTATAGCGGTCTCTGATGTCTATCTCAAACACTGAAACTGTGTGGCTGAATTTTCCTGCTGTCTTCATGTATCTGTAACCTGTGATTGTTTTGTTTGTACAGTCATTTCTCATCTTTAAAAATAAAAATTATCTTCAAATTTACTGCTATAATGCACTGGAGAGATATACTCCAATTTACTAAGCATTTACAGTGTACACTGCCAATTTGCAAGGTCTGTAGCAATTTACTTGTCTTCAGCACATCTAAATCACCTTTCGCAACACAAATATCAGGTGGAACATTATCAGGATCACACAGGTACACAAAACTAGTGTAACTAACCTTAAACCTCTCCTCTAGGAGTGATATCTCTGAGATGAGATCTGTAATGGCATTTGTGATGGCTTCATGTGGTGTGTAGTCAGGTGTGGTCTGGATACGCAGCACAAACTTGTGCTCCAATGGATGTGGTACCTTGTAACCAGCAAACAGAACCTGTGGATCCTTGAGCAGCTGTCTGTAGGAAAACAAAATATGTAAAGCTCACTACAGAGAAATGGTCTTAAGTACCTACAGTCTGAAATATCATTTGTCTATTCCATAAATTGAAAAAATGGACAAAGAAAAGTGTACGTTCATACAAAGATGAAGGAAACAGCATAAACGTGCTGAGCAAGAGAGAAACAGATATGACCTCACGTCTTTGGGAGGGAAAAACACAATGATGACAAGAAGCCTGTAACAAAACCGTCAATGTCATGACAGCAGCTGACATGGCTATATCATAATTAAACTGTCAATGTCATGGCAGCAGCTGACATGGCTATATCAGAATAAACTATCAATGTCATGACATCAGTTGTTATGGCTACATCATAATTAAACTGTCAATGTCATGACAGCACTTGATATGGTTATATCAGAATTAAACTGTCAATGTCATGACAGCAGTTGACATGGCTATATCAGAATAAAACTGTCAATGTCATGACAGCGGTTGACATGGCTATATCAGAATAAAACTGTCAATGTCATGACAGTGGCTGACATGGCTATATCAGAAAACAACTGTCAATGTCATGACAGCGGTTGACATGGCTATGTCAGAATTAAACTGTCAAATGTCATGACAGCAGTTGTTATGAATATATTAGAATAAAACTGTCAATGTCATGACAGCGGTTGACATGGCTATATCAGAATTAAACTGTGAATAAAAACAATAAAACAAAAGAAGACAGAACACTCTAGTAGATGATATTTATATACCAGAATAAAAGAAATATAAGGAAGGAAAAAACTTGAACAAGATGAAGCAAGCATAACAAATTAGAAACAATAACTGACAGGTCACAAAAGCTGACCATTCTTACGTGTTTTATTTACAAGTTGTACCACATCATAAATGTATTTTACATTCAATAATTTCACTACACTGACTACAACCCACAAAAACCAGCTGCAATCCTCAGAAATGAGGTATCCGAGGAAGGTGGCTGAAGTAACAAGAAGAGACATGGTCCGCAACCAGATATGTCACAGCGCTGAAACCCAGTCCCTGCAGACCCAAGTGGAACACTCAGAGTTGCGATTGTTGTAGCGTTAGGTTTTTATTGGCTCTAGGATCAGTATAGTACTGACAATACAGAAGTAGAATTTCTGCTGAATATGGTGAAGACCCAGTGTATGAGAGAACTACTGGTATCACAAATTAGTTACGGCTGTGAATGATCTGATCTCGAAAAATTAGTAGAGAGGAGACAGTCATAAAATGACACCCCCGCTGTGTAACTAACTGTGATATTAAAAAACAAGGAAACAGATTTTACTTAACAATTATAAAATTGACAAGTCGTTCAAATACAATTTCCTTATTATTTATTTAGTATATACACTATCTACTCTTGTGCTGAAGGGTGGATGTTGGAAGATGGAATGCAATGGATTTGTAAGTTTACATATGATTTACAAATACGAGGGACGGTCAAAAAGTAATGCCTCGTAATTTTTAATTTCATTCAATAGGCAAGAAAACAGATAAAATTCACATTGAAATATAGCCCCAAGTCTGAACTTCAAAAATTTATTACTCAATGTAGTCTCCGTTATTTGTTACAGATTTTGTCCATCTTCGCACAATGGCATGTATCCCCGCACGGTAAAAATTTGTTTCCTTTTTCCTAAACCACTGGCGTACGGCGCGTTTAAGGGTCTCAGTGTCCTCAAAGTGATGTCCGCGAAGATCTTCTTTTGGAGAACTGAAGGAGAAGAGTTTTTATCGAATATTGTGACAGTTGATGAGACTTGGGTTCATTTTTTTTAACCAGAATCCAAGAGGCAGTCAATGGAATGGCATCACACAACATCGCCGACAAGAAAGAAGTTCAAAAGTTCACCATCTGTAGGGAAAGTTATGGCCTCCGTGTTTTGGGATGAGAAGGGTGTGATTCTTTTCGACTTCTTGGAACAGGGAAACACGGTGAATGCAGACCGTTACATTGAAACTTTGAAGAAGCTTAGAGGTCGTCTTCGGCGACTTTACCCATTAAAAGATCAGAGAACTGCACTACTGTTGCACGATAATGCCACGCCACACACCGCTAAACGCACCATTGATGCAATTGCAGAATTTGGCTGGACATTATTATCACATCCCCCTTACAGTCCCGATCTTGCACCTTCTGACTTCCATCTGTTTGGACCACTGAAAGAAGATCTTCGCGGACATCACTTTGAGGATACTGAGACCCTTAAACGCACCATACGCCAGTGGTTTAGGAAAAAGGAAACACATTTTTACCGTGCGGGGATACATGCCTTGTGAGAAGATGGACAAAAACTGTAACAAATAACGGAGACTACATTGAGAAATAAATTTTTGAAGTTCAGACTTGGGGCTACATTTCAATGTGAATTTTATCTGTTTTCTTGCCTATTGAATGAAATTAAAAATTACGAGGCATTTACTCGTATTTATATTTATATAGATATATATATATATATATATATTACAAGTTTTCCAATTATAGGAAACAAATTTATATCAGCTGTGCTGTTAATTAAGTATAACAAATTTATCAGCTATGCTGTTATTCTTGTATCTTGCTACGCTAACTCAGTTTTTCGCCCTTGACCGTAAATGCTCACAATTGCCGACGGAAATGGTACTAATGTGTACTCATCTCTTGAAACAGTTCTGTCCTTAATTTCTTGCACACAACACCCGCTGATGATTGTTTTGTTAGCCCACCCAAGACTGAGGGGGACTAAAGATGTAGCTCCTGTGCAATCACTGTGCTCCTGCGAAGTTCCAGGCAGCTGGATTGACTGGACATACGACCTCCGGTTGGATAACACGAATAAAACCCTCTAAGATTTAAACAGGCCAGTCGACTTTAGTGAAGCAAGAGTTCCCGGTCACGCAGTTAAGCAATAAATCAAAGGTTGACAGCTTTCTCTTGTCAGAGTCAGTCGTGCTGGCCTCGTGTTTGTGTGTGTGATTTTTTTAAAATAAAACACGCTCGATATATATAGGTAGATGCAGGTAACTTTTACTGCGTAAGGAACCGTTTTTGATTGGTTCCCGGCGTTTTAGCCTTTTTAATAGCCAGCGGTTTCGTACTGGCCATGACCGAGATCGAGTCCCGAAAAACAGGGCTTATGCCTAATTTTATTCTGTCTGCCGCCATATTGGGAGACAAGATGGCCGCGATCGAGACCCGAAAAATAGGGCTTATGCCGAATTTTATTCTGGCTCAGAGACTGGTGAACGTTGCTCGTTGATTGGCTGGGGCATAGTTGTATCTCGACAATGTGTATTAACAACGAAGTGGGTTTACACACACGTTTTACGACAATGGTTTGGCCATATCTGCAGAATGGAAGAAGATTGGCTACCACGACAAATATGGGAAACCAAGAGCCATGGATAAGATTGAACATGTACATTACTGGTTACTTGTCATGAATATAAATGCTCAAGTTTCAGTATTGTAAAATCATGACAAATGATCCCACCAGAATCATCTTCTGCTGCCGTCCAAGTATTTAAGATTGCTGCAAACATAATTCCCTTGAATTCTCTTTTGTTTGTGACCAAGCTGTACTATTTGTTCAAATTTTATTTGTACATTTCTGTTTCTAAACTGCAAGCCTTCGTTACTTTACAATAGTCTTTCCCCTTCTAATAACCGTGAGAGTAGTAAGAGTTTTTGGAAAGAGAGAGCGCCAAACTATCCTATTGGCGATGTCTTCCTCTAGGCCCT
>JAMPIV010001919.1:0-66225 GCA_024509875.1 Oreohelix idahoensis
CACCACCACTTGAATACTTTCTTGTTCTCGTTCATTACAACAACAGCGCCTTGATGTCATTCGATCCCAGTAAGGAGTATGGGAAAAGGTAAGGTGACAGGATATCTCACCTTGTCTTAACCAGTGGGAGGTGGTCCTGAACTCTTCTGACTTATGGTTTGCCTCCCTAGCTGTCCTCCTCACATAATTTCTGCAAGACTTGTAGAAAGGCTCTGTATAGCATGAATCAGAGGGTGCTAGGATGTTAATTTCTTCCTTGCCAAACAATCCCCCAAAGTTTGCTCCAGGGGGACCCTGTCAAACGCCCTTTTCCAGATCTATGAAACAAAGATGGAGGTCTCACACTCTTATACTCAAGGGCCTTTTCACTCAGCTGTCTGACGTCGTGGTGAAAGATTAGGTCTTGAGTACTTCGGTTTGCTCGGAATCCGCACTGGACCTCATCCAATTGTGGCTCAGCTAGGCGTCGGAGTCTCTGCTCTAGGATTCTAGAGTAGATTTTACCAGGGACACTGAGAAGGGATATGCCTCTATGGTTTTCCACACTAGTGTCGATTGTCACCTCTTTTTTGAAAATTGGTGTTATGATGCAATCTCTCCAATCCTTTGGTATGGTCTTGTTGTACCACGCTGCCTGTAGGAACCTTTAAGAGTAATAGGTCGCCTGATGCCTCCCATGTACTTAACCATTTCTGGTGTTATACCATCATGCCGGCCCTGCTGCTTTGCCCATCTTGATTTTCTCCAAGTGCTACTAGCCCTCAGTTCTTCCATCTTTATGTCATCTTCACCATCATTGGTTTTCTCTTCTGTGCTAGTGGTTATCATTTCTGATGCTTCACCATGCTCACCACCCAGGAGTTCTGAGAAATATTCTTTCCATCTTTCCATTACTTCCTTCGGGGCAGTAAGCAATTTGCCTTGCTTGTCCTTTATAAATTTGAGAGGGCATTGTTTTTCTTTCCTCATGTTCTTTAGGGTCTTATAGAACAATTTCTGGTTTTCTTGTGCATCTTTTTCTAGCTTTTCTCCAAATTCTTCCCAGGACTTCTGTTTTGCTGCTAGCACTTGTTCTTTGCTTCTGTTCTGAGTGTCACATATTCTCTATATTTTTCCATTTGTCCTGTTGTGTTTTTAGCTCCTAAGTATTGTTTCCATGCCATTTTCTTCTCTCTTATTTTCTCTTTGACTTCCTCTGTCCACCAAGGATGTTCTCTTTCTCTGGTTCCCAAGTCGGACTTCACCACATGCTTCTGCAGCAGCTGTCTTTATGATATCCTTGAATTTAATCCAGAGGGTTTCCAAGTCATCAGGTTGTTCTTCTGTGTTGCTCACCGCTGCAGCAATAAGCCCCTGATATCTGGTCTTAATTTCTGGCTCTCTCAGCTTGTAGGTCCTAATGCTCATTTCTCCTGCTCGTTTACTTGGTTTCTTGCGTGATGTTGGGCAGTTCCTAGGCTGAGCAACTCTTTCAGTTGTTCTTTTGATTGTTAGCAGGTAGTGATCACTTCCAATCTCTGGCCCCCTCCAGACTCTAGCATCTCGGACATATTTGAATGAGCTTCTCCGAACAATGGCATAGTCGATCACTGACTTCTCATTCTTTGTTGGTTCACATCTAGTGTATGCATGTATGCGCTTATGGGGGAACTTTGTGTTTGTAATGATCAGATTCTGCTCACTGCAGAATCTAAGGAGTCGCTTTCCATTGTCATTGAGAGTATCTTCTCCATATCTCCACCCCATCTAGCATGGTCATTTCCAACTCTGGCATTAAAATCTCCGAGCATGATAACTTCATCTAGGCAGTCATCCACTGGGAGATGCAGAAACACCCCAGTTATCTTCCTCCACCAATGCCATGAAGATGACAAGTCTGGATGGCAGCATGCAGGAGATTTCTACAATGGAGGGTTGGCAGGTGGTGGGTATCTGGAAGTGGCTCTGTGCAGGACGTGAGGATTCTTTGGGAGAGCCCAGAACCAGAGCACAGCATTGTGCAAGCTCTGCATAGTTGGAGAGCCCCCCTGGATGACGGGGAATGCACAATGTGCCACCCCACCTATCCCCAACTGCTAACTTAGAACCAGAAGTGGGGTCTTCTGTATGCGTGCCAGGCCAGGATAAAATGCCTGGGAAAGAGACTGGAGCTCAGAACTCCCTAACTCAAAGTTGCAGGATGGCAGAAAAGCCACGGGAAAGACAGGTCTATTTTGAAGATAACACAACCATATTTTCACCATATGAGCTCGGACGCCGCCTCGGTAAACAAGGTCCACGCAGAGCAGTGACACTCCCAGGCTGCTTGCGAATAGTCTACTACTGGGAACATAAACAGATTAGGGATGAGCCCACTCTCCCGTTAAAGAGGTGCCAAAGTCGTAGATACTGGGCCAGAAGGCGCAACGGAAACCACAGTATCACGCAACTCGCTTTTTTTTTTATGGATGAGTACACCGTCAAAAAAATCTCATACTGGTGCTCGCCCTGTGGAGCTCCACCAGGCAGGTGCAGTGCTGGGCTCTGAGCCTCGACAGAGCCCACCCTCAGCTACTGGAGGACCCTCTAGACCGTCTTGTGGAGTCAGCAGACGGCGGAGGAGAACTACTGACCGAAACAAAACAGAAAAAGAGAAACCCAGAGTGCCACTTGTCATGATGCACTGGAATGCAGAGGGAGTGAACAGCAAGCAGGCTGGATACAGCAAAAAGACAGAGCTGGAAAACATCTTGTATGAGAAGCAAGTCAGTGTTTGCTGTATCCAAGAGACTCACTTGAAAGCAGATCAAACCTTTAAAATAAGGGGATATCAATGCTTCAGATCCGACAGACAAGATAGACGAAAAGGAGGAGTACTTACTCGTGTAAGGAATAACATTCATGCACACGAAAGGAAAACCTATATGGATGGAGCAGAATATCAGCTGTTGCAGATAAAGGTAGACAAGATGGAAATAGAACTCCTGAACTATTACTGTCCGAACAACAAACCCCTGAGTCTCAGCTCTATACAGGTACCAGCCACCAACTTTATAGCAGTTGGAGACTTTAATAGCCACTCCCAGAGCTGGGGCTATAACCATCTAGATCACAGAGGTGAAGAGGTTGAAACATGGCAAGATGATCACTCCCTAATCCTAGTCAATAATGCCCCAGATACTCCTACCTTCTACTCCAGAGGATGGCCCACAACTTCAACACCAGATCTTGACTTCGCCACCCCAGATATAGCTGGATCTATTAGTAGAGAAGTAGGAGACCAACTAGGGGGAAGAGATCATCGCCCAATCTTTCTTACTGTCCAGAGTGCAACTCTCAGTACAGGCCCAGCCATTACAAGATGGAACTACAAAAAAGCCAACTGGGGTTTATTCAGGCATCAGGTGAACACGCTGCTGTCTACCCTCAAGGTACAGAACAGAGACATTAATGAAGTGGTAAAAGACTTCAACAGATGCATACTACAAGCTGCAAAAGAAACCATTCCCAAAGGATGCCGGCGTAACTACATACCATACTGGTCCAGCACACTCCAAGAACGTCAGGAAGCTATGGACAGGGCTAGAAAGGACGCAGAGTCTCAGCCTTCACTTGAAACTCACAACAAATGGAAAAAGGCTGTAGCAGAGTTTCAGAGAACAAAGCTAGAAGAAAAACGGAAAAGCTGGAGAACTAAAACGGCATCGCTGAACCTTGAGAAAGACGGCAGGAAACTTTGGAGATTAGTCAAGTCCCTAAATGAAGAGCGTTCCTCACCAAGGTAGACTATCACATTGGATGAAGGGGGCAAACTTTTCAGAGGAAAACAAGCTGCAGACCTGTTTGCTAGAAGATACAGTTCAGAAAGCAACTTACCCATTAACATAGACCATCAGAGAGAGATAAGAAAAGAAATACTGGCAACCATGGGACAGACAGATACTCCTGCCCCAATGAGGGAACCCATCACACTAGGAGAACTACAGAAGGCTATTTCCAAGCTCAAGTTTCAAAAGTCACCCGGCCCAGACAAAATCAGCAACGAAATGCTAGTAAATCTGAGCTCAGCAGCAAAGACAAAACTGCTTGAGATATTCAACCACAGCTGGTTGAAAGGAACGGTACCCCAAGTATGGAGAGAAGCCATCAAAATACCCATACTAAAGAAAGGGAAATGTAAGACCGAGGCTGCAAGTTACCGGCCAATCAGTCTCACAAGCTGTGTTGGGAAGACTATGGAGCGAATAGTCAACCACAGATTGAAATGGTATTTACAGTCTGAGCAGATCCTGGTGCCGGAACAAGCTGGATTTAGAGAATGCTACAGTATAGAAGACCAAGTTACTTACTTGACTCAAGCAATAGAAGATGCCTTCCAGGAGAAGTAAAAGGTCCTGGGTCGACTTCAAGCAGGCCTTTGACAAGGTGTGGAAAGATGGCCTTATTGCAAAACTTAGGAGAAGTGGAATCCAAGGCAACATGATGAAATGGATCCAGTCATACTTGCATAACAGGAGAACTAGAGTCACTCTTGATGGTCTGCAGAGCAGAAAAGTGTTGCTCCATCAGGGGGTACCTCAAGGAGGAGTAATTTCCCCAACACTCTTCCTTGTTTACATCAATGACCTGGTGAAAGATCTCCCTGCAGGAGTGAAAGCTGCCTTATATGCAGATGACCTAGTACTCTGGTGCGCTGATGAAAATGTCACCACAGCAAATTATAGAATGCAGCGGGCAGCAGACATGCTAGTATCATGGGCAGAGAAATGGCTTATCACAATAAACACAGACAAAACCTCCACAACACTGTTCTCCCTCGCCCCCAAGGACAAAGCAGCTAACATACACCTAGGGACAACCGTGATCAAGGAAGAAAGCTACCCCACCTATCTTGGGGTGACATTTGACCAAAGGCTTACATGGAATAAGCATATTGAAAATGCAGAAGGAAAGACCCGAAGACGACTAGGCATACTCAGAAAATTAGCAGGTACCAACTGAGGAGCAAATGAACGAACTCAAAAGAAGATTTATAATGGAGTAATAAGACCACACTTAGAGTTTAGCTCAGCAGCATGGTCATCAGCTGCTAACTCACATCTGCAGTCTTTGGACAAGGTGCAAAATCAAGCTCTCAGGCTCATTACAGGAGCCATGAAAACTACACCAATATCAGAGATGCAGAAGGTTGCTGGATTACAGACATTGTCCCATAGAAGAGACACAAAAACCATGATCCAGATGGAAAAGTACAACAGTATGCCAACGCACCCAATGAAAGCAAGACTAGATGATCTGGCATTGGGACGTCTAAAGCGTAGCAGCTTTGTGCATCAGGGAAAAAGACAGCATCAAGAAGACCTATCCATGAAGACAACACCACTGAAGCCCACCCTGTACCATGGGAGCATGCCAGCAGTGCCCTCCAAATTAATACATCAGTCAGTGGTCTCACAAGTGGATGTGAGTATAATGATCTGCAAAAACGAACTGCTACATTGAGTATGATCCAAGAAAGCTATCCCGATCAATCATGGATACATGCCTATACAGATGGATCAGCAACTAATGCTGTTAGGAATGGAGGTGCCGGTATCTTTATCTCATATCCTGACAACCACTATGAGACTAGGCACATTCCCACTGGTAAATTCTGTTCCAACTATACAGCTGAGGTTCAAGCTCTAGAGCAAGCTGCAAATATGATTTATAACACCAACTCTGACTGCCACCAGGTAGTCATCCTCACAGATGCACTGTCTGTCCTGCAAGCTCTCAAGGGTGGTAAACTCCCGCATCTGAGAAATGAACTAAACAAGGTAGCTGCCAAAAAGAGAACCATACTTCAGTGGGTACCATCTCATTGTGGTGTACCCGGAAATGAAAAGGCAGATTAACTTGCAAAAAAGGGAGGAGAATGTGAACAAGAAGATAATGAAGTCACATACTTTGAGAAAAAGAGAGCTATCCAGACTATCAGAAGAGAACAGAACCAACCCAAAGACGACTGTCACACTCTCGACCAGCAGGGACAGATAACTATTTTTCGCCTCAGGACAGGGCATAACAAACTGAATAAACACATGCACAAGCTACGATTGTCTGCTTCACCACTGTGCACATGTTAATTAAACGAACAAACTGCTGAGCATGTTCTACAGGATTGTCCTCTGTATGACCAGTTAAGAAAGATATACTGGCCCAATGACTCAACACTAAACTCAAAGCTATATGGAGCTAAGGAGGAACTTCAAACAAGTCAAATTCATCATGAGAACTCGTCTGACGGTGTAAACATCAAAGATGCGATTGCAAGAAGAAGAAGGATAACATAGCATATGATAATGTGTGGAAACAGCATCATGTGGATAATGGAAATAATTAAAGACCTAACAATCATAAAAACATATCAATCAAAATGGTAGAAGAAATATCCGCAGAAAAGAATCTTGAGCTAGAAAAAAAAACAGACAAAACACTAATCAGGTATGGATTTTTTTTCAAACACATAATACTGACAAACATCAAGGCAATGAGTAACCAATCATTTAAGTGAAAAGGCTATATATTGGAGGAGAACATCAAACTAGCACTAACCGTGAAATTTCGAACCTCCTGACTGACTGCACCAATGCCTGTATTTCCTCACAGCACAGCTCAGTCATCGTTGGTATGTACCTGCAATCTGTAAAACTGGCATCAAACACAGGATAAGGATGTTATAGGTTAGATGTTTTAGGGAAATTGTATATCTCTGAAAGCTGAAGAATTATAACTTAACAGCATAAGAATGACCATATATAATGTATTCTTACCGAGATAACACTGCTCCCCCCATCTATATCGCTGGTCATCAGTTCATACTTTTTTTATGTGTTGTACAATTTCAATCTTTCTTCTCTAATGACACACTCATTTATGAAAGTCTGTTAATTTATTGGTCATTGTTTTTTGTGTTCATGTTTCACAGCCAAATAATAGGATCAGACTTGATATTTGAGCACCTAGTTTTTTTTTTGTGATTGATCTTATTTGACTGTTGTTTGTTGATATGTATTGTTGCATATCTTTGCAATTTCATCTTTATTTTGGCTAATAGAAGATGGTAATCAGATGCCACATCTACTCATCTAATAATAATAATAATAATAATCATAGTTGCCCATCGCAAGCGAAGATGGCGACAGCTTCAGACTTGAGTTGTGACACATCTGTGCCGTGATCTCATGTGACTAATTAATCCTATTTTGGCCATACAGGCCCTGCCACATACGGGGCACACATGGTTAGAGTCGATAGTAGTGTTGCCGTGCATTCTGGCCTTTCTTGCAGCACGCTTGCCTTCTGCCTTATCAGCTAAATTCTGTTCTGCAATGCGAGCACCTTGAGTAATGTTTGTCCGCCAGGCACAGCGATCCTGTACGATAGTCTCCCAGGAGGAGACATCAATTTTGAAGCTGCTCAATGATGCTTTCAGTGTGTCTTTGAAGCGTTTCTTTTGTCCCCCTGCTGTTCGCTTACCCGTGGAGAGTTCGCTGTACATCAACTGCTTTGGGATGCGTTTTTCGGGCATGCGAACAACATGTCCGGCCCATCTAGTTTGGGCCCTCTGCAGCAATGTGTAGATGCTTGAGATATGTGCTCTGTTGAGGACCTCAGAATTAGATACTCTATCATGCCACTTGATCCTGAGGATCCTGCGAAGACAGCTCATGTGGAAATGATTAAGCTTCTTGGCATGTCTGCTATACTGTCCATGTTTCACAGGCATACAGGAGGGTAGTGAGTACTATTGCATGATATACTTTTATCTTGGTGGCTGCACTAATTCCTTGTCGATCCCAGACATTTACTCTTAGTCTTCCGAAAGCTGCACTTGCCTTTGCAATTCTGTTGTTGACCTCGGAGTCGATATTCGCATCTTTGGTAAGGGTACTGCCTAGATAAGTGAAGCTGTCCACCACTTGGAGACGTTGGTTCTTTACTGTGATATCTGGTTCACAGTAAGGTTTCCCAGGAGCAGGTTGCAACATTACTTCAGATTTCTTCGTATTGATGGTAAGGCCAAAGTCATCACACGCTACAGAAAGCCTCCTCATATTGTTCTGCATGTCCAGTTCTGTGCAGGTGTTGAGGGCACAGTCGTCCGCAAAGACGAGGTCAGAGATCATTGTTTCATTCACCTTCGTAAAGGACTGTAATCGTCTCAAATTGAACAGATTCCCATCTGTCCTGCATCTGATGTGTATGCTGTCGCTACTGTCATGCGTAACGTTAGACAGCATGGCAGCAAATATCATACTAAATAGTGTCGGGGCGAGCACACAACCCTGTTTGACACCATTTGTGTCATACTCATCTACCTATGCTCAGAATAACACAAATAGTTATACAAAGGTATAAAATTACCTCTCTCTGTCCCTTAAGTATAGTTAAACTGTGTATTTCTTATTACAATATGGTTAAACTATGCACTTTAAAATTTATGTTTTACATCACACATTGGCCGAACATGCTGGTTTAATAATAAATGATTACTGCACAATATAGGCCTACATTTCTCTATTTGAACTGAGTGGAGTGGTGAAATTATGCTATATTTAGATGTCATTAATCAAAATCATTATCTTAAATGAAATGGCTACTTAGGGTTAGGAATATATATTCCAATATGGAAACTGGCAAAAGGATATAGTATCACAAAATATACATCCACGTTCACTGCAGGGATGATGGCAATACTAAAAGCACTAGAAATATTAATAACCCTCCTAAGAAACTAACAATTTTAACAGACACCCTTTCAACAATTCAAGCACTAAAAAACTTGTGAGAATGAAGTGGACCTGATATAGCAGAGGAGATATTTCTGGCTGCTACATACTTATATTACAGTAGGTATTCAATCAATAGCTTGGATACCTTCACATGTTGGCATAGAGAGAAATGAAAAGGCAGATAAAGAAGCCAAGAAAGGTAGATCTGATAAAAATCTAATAAATGTAGGGATGAGTAAATCAGAGATTAAAAGTGAAATTAAAGATTTAATAACAGATGAATGGAAAGCAGAGTGGGATAAAAATCTGAAAGGAAGACATGCATATAAGATGTTCAGGGCTCCAACAAGAAAATGTCAGATATCTAGGGAATTGAAAATTCCCAGTAATAAGAAACTTCTCAGACTACAGCTGGGAAAAGGCTATTTCAGAATAGAAGAACCTTACTGTGCAGGATGTCTTCAAGACAATAATATAGAACATTTCTTGTTAAAATGTAAGAGGTATGACCAAATGAGAATACCAATATTGGATTATTTGCAGGCATCCAACTTACCTATAAATATAGAGGAGGTGTTGAGAATAGACAGACCTAGGGAACTGCATAATATAGTCAAACAATATTTAACACGAACACATGTTAATATATAGTGGCTGGGAATGTGAAGGTCTGATGCTGTTCTTACAATGCACAGTAAGGTTCTTCTATTCTGAAATAGCCTTTTCCCAGCTGTAGTCTGAGAAGTTTCTTATTACTGGGAATTTTCAATTCCCTAGATATCTGACATTTTCTTGTTGGAGCCTTGAACATCTTATATGCATGTCTTCCTTTCAGATTTTTATCCCACTCTGCTTTCCATTCATCTGTTATTAAATCTTTAATTAAGCTCTTAATCTCTGATTTACTTACTTACTTAGTCGTTCCCCTTCAGAGCACCAGACTATCCTATCTGATTTACTCGTCCCTACATTTATTATATTTTTATCAGATCTACCTTTCTTGGCTTCTTTATCTGCCTTTTCATTTCCTTCTATGCCAACATGTGAAGGTATCCAAGCAATTAAGACTGAACATCCTCTGGAATATCTTCTTCTTCCTCGTTCGTCCTGAAAAGGACGGTGGTTGCGTTGTGTCTGTTTACGCCTAAGCTGTGATATCTGCACCTTTCGGTCGACACATCCGACTTCTGCACGGCATTTTTTAGGACCGGGTTTGCCTTCCCATTGCGATCCACACTCGCTCAGCCAGACTGCACTGCTGCAGACTGTTTCCAGGACCACCACGTGGAGGTGGAGTGCGGTCTTGACCAGCTCTGGTTCGCTGGTCCTGATGCAGGCAGTCAAGCTATGAGTCGCTGACTCCTCTGGAATATAAGTATGTAGCAGCCAGAAATATCTCCTCTGCTATATCAGGTCCACTTCATTCTCACAAGTTTTTTAGTGCTTGAATTGCTGAAAGTGTGTCTGTTAAAATTGTTAGTTTCTTAGGAGGGCTATTAATATTTCTAATGCTTTTAGTATTGCCATCATCTCTGCAGTGAAAGATAAACCAATTTATTGGTTTTTGTTATGGTTCTCAACACTCTTACTCTTTGAATTAATGTTAAAATTATTGGTTTTCTCTATCATTGTACTCTGACACCTTCCTTTGTTCTTATTTCTTTCTTGTGAAGCTTCCTTCTTATGCCCTTCCTTTCCTTCATTCTTGATTTTTTTTATTTTATTTTTTTAACATATAAGCACAATTGTGATTGTTCCTATTTACAATGATTTGACAAATGTGATGCCACTTTCTCATATCGGCAGTTGTTCATATTATTTGGAATTGAAAACAATATATATCCTAATTATAACCCATCAGAGGTTGAACGGGATATTTTTCTTCATTAATAAAAAAATAAACCCCCCATTCTTATTCCAGATTTCGCCTTGATTAGGCCTATCATTCTGTGAGTCAGCCTTTACTTGATCAGCCCATGATTTTCTAGAGATACTACCTGTTTTCAATCTGGTTAACGCCGGCATGTCTTCTAGAATGAACTTTACTTAAATTTAAATATAAAGTATAATATAATGTCAACGAAAGTTTCAAAAATGGCGCCCTTGACTTTCAAAACATGAGAAGTCGCGGATGCAAAAGTAATTATAAAATTGAACTATTAAACTAAACAAAATCCACTAAAATGAATTACTATTACAATTATGATATATAACGCCTCAAATTTCTAATTCCATAATATATCTGGTAATTTCCTATTACTCGTGCTTTTTTGCTCCGCAGTGAATATGTGTACTTATGTGGTCTTTCGTAGCAGTTAGGGTTATGATTAGTGTTAATCCTAATCCTAATACTAACCCTAAACGCTACGAAACAAGACATAACTACACACATTCACTGCGGTGCAAAAAAGCACAAAAATCATGCTCATGGAATTTATGTTACGTGAAAACACACCACACTACATGCAAACACACCATACGGAGTCACAATATGGCAGCGTCCAGTTCACCACGCTTGCCATCAGCCTATAATTCTGTATCAATTTAAATAAACAAATTAATTTCCCTGCAGTAAGTATTTGCACGATAAAACAAGAATCAGAGGAATCATGTGTAAACTCAGGCTTAGCACTTATCTCTTTGTCTGCTTCTTGCTATCTGTGACGAAAAATAGATTCACTGAATAATAACTGGCCTTTGGCCGATTTAACCTATCGCAATTTTATTTTAAAAATAAAACAAAATCTACGCTTATTCGCCACATATTGACATAAAATACGTCACAACAACAAACTTAATCTAAAGGGGTCCCTTCAAAAATAGCCCACATCAAAATCATTATCTTGAATTAGCTACACTACATATTTTTAAAATAATATTAACCTTACTGCTTTTATATTTATTGCAATTAGCTTATTATGAAAAAAATACACGAGTAGTATAGAAATGGGTTTGTTAAAATTAAAACCTCGTCTGTTGCGTTTTAAAAATAATTTTAACTTTAACATGGAATGTACCATTGTTAATGGCATTATATTATATTTGTATTACAGATATCCGCTCAAAATGTCAACAACAACAACAAAAAACAGAAAAGCACAAGAAATGGACTACATATTTTGAACAGTCGAGAAATGCCGATTTGCAATCAGAATTCTTAAACCTGGCACAATTTATATTTGCAGTTCCGGGGCACAAAGCCAATGTTGAGAGACGTTTTTCGCTTATGCAGGGTCAATGGACAAAAGAAATGAACATTTTGAGTGTAGAATCCATTAAAGGCACTCAACTTATTGTCGCATAGAGATTTATGATCAATAAATTTTCTATATTCTTTTCTTTTCTACCCGTGTCCTCTACTTTATTATCGCTCTTTTATCCTTTTCCTGTTTTTTGCATTCGCTCGTTTGCGACAAAACATTATTTTCCTATTCTGACTTTGCCGTTTCTTTTCTCATACTGGAAACGCATTTTATTGCAAAGATGTCAGTCCCTGGGGATGGTAACGAAATAGTGTGATAATTCGTCTAGTCAGACATAGATGCAGACAATCGTCTCACATTTTCAGCTGGCACGAGTTTTCGGCTAAGTTTCTCGGCGTGAGGTGTGGAAACTGCCATCTGCATCACTCAGAAATGAGACATGTCGTCGCAGAAGGTGTGAAGACGCGATTGGCAGTTTATGGCAGTCTCCTGGTTTAACGTAAGTGTTATGAGGAGAGTGGAAGACGGGGGTTTTTGAAAATAGCGTGCATCCTTTGTCTGTTTAAGATATAAACCTGAGTTTTAGATTTCATTCACTCAGTACTCCGCAGTCAAGACTAGAATGACCTACGTTCGATTCCTAAGAATCTCTGTTAATAGAAGCATCATTTAGTTGGTCGAAGTGGATTCAGTTCTTAGTAGTTCTGTGTTGAGGTAATATAATATATCTAGTATTTTGTGAGGGATTTGAGTGGTAAATCGCCTATTTTATTTCCACCAGTTAGATTTCTGTGCAGAGGAATTAAGTTTATAAGTCTGTTATATTCTCTAGTCGACGTGGTTCAGTGGAAAGCAAAATAAATTATAATTTCTAGCTGAAACTCATGCAGCTATAAATGAATTTAATTTAACTGCTAATAACTAGTTGAGAATATTTTTAAACTAACTTATAACTGCACTGATTCATCATTGAGTATTGACGAAATACGTATGTATTTCTAATTCATGATGACTGATTACTTCACGGGAGATTTAAACAATAAGACAAGCTCTAAGCTTGCAGTTTATAATGTAAGTTATAACCGAGGAATAGACTGTATAAGTATTTTATATGTTGTTTTTCTTTATTCAGTGAAACTGGGGTGGCCCAACTCTACCAGCGTTTTAGTACAACTGAGAGAAGAAACATTTTTTATTCTTTAACCACGTGGGTTTTACAAGTTAACACTTGTCTGGCAGTGCGTGTGCCTCCAGAAATAGACAGAGTACCAATCTCACTGAGGGTTTTAAAGACTAAATGCCGATACTGTGCCTATTGAGCCAGATCATATTTCTTCACAAACTCTCATGTACATGCAGCCCTGTGGCGAGAGAAAATATTACAAAAACATTCTGACATTTTGACATACTGTGGTATGAACAATAATTATCTATTGAAAGAATTTACCAACCGGTCATCTTCCTAAATAAGGGAAACCTCGTGATTCTGACACTGTGTGCCCGCATAACACTAATTCTTACCTGAACTGAGTAAAGTGACACTAACTTAAATCTGAACAATCTATTGAATGAAGAGGACGCTCCCCGGACCCATAGGATGAAACCAACAAAAATCTGCAGAGCTGGGATCCGCTTCATCAAGAGAAAGACAAAATAAACGATGTGTCATACAGTGTGCCAGACGGCGAACACCCAGGGTTGCCATATTGGCTTTTTTAAAGCCAGATTTCAGAAATGTGGCTTTTTAAAAATGTGATTGGCATTAGAAAATTCATTTGGCTTTTTGGCCTTTTCCTGGCTTATTTACGTGCTAAAATTATCTGCACGAAAATTAGAAACCATCCTTTTTCGAAATCATTTTCCTTTAAGAGAAATGTTTTTTGTTCATTGGCAATATGTTTGCTGCCAAGAATCTGGGCAAACAGGCGCCAACCAGGGCTCTGATATAACCAAATAGGTTGAAAGGAACAAGCTTCGCCAGAAGAAGGCAAAAAATAAATAAAATAGCCAACCGTTGCTCCAGTTTGTCTGGTGTCTCGGACCTCCAAAGTGTTTGGATGTGATTTATAATTATTTATAATCATACTAATCTGCCGTGAAGTGTACTTTCTATATGTAATAACGTTTTGTGGTGAAACTGTGACACCTTCGGCTGTTTTTATAAATCATTTATTATCAACAGTCATGGCCATGTTGTCAAATAAATGGAAAGCTTCTTACGATAGCAATCGTAAGTACAAAAGCAAATGGGAAGAAACATTTGTATGGGTCCAAAAGGCTGCTGATGGGTCGGATGCAGCTTATTGTAAATTGTGCGACTGCAACATTTTACCAAGAATTAGCAACCTCTCAAATCATGAAAAATCGGAGAAACACAAGGCCAGGCGCAACTTAATGTAAGAAAGTAAGTTAGTATGAAACAAATATAAAGGTATGTTATCAGGCACTCGTAGGAAATAAAGAAGTAGAATACTAGACAACAGAAAAACAACAGACATGAGTGGCCGTAAGAAAGACTCCTAGACAAGATACGGATAAAGTTAAGGCAGTAGAGCTGCAAATTGCTGTAAGCATGACATGCCATTGTGCGATACGTACAGTTGACCACCTGAGTGAAATTATGATAGCACATGGGCATGGGAGTACACTGGAGCACATAGAGTTACACAGAAGTAAATGTGCATGCTTAGTCAAAAACATCATTTCGCCTGCACTGAAAACTGATCTCATTGATGACTTTCAGAACAAGAAATATGCCATCATTTTAGATGAATCTACTGACATTTCAACACAAAACACTTGTGCATGTTAGTTAGATTTTTGTGTGATAGGAGAAAGGAAATTGTAACTGGATTTATAGGTTTAATTTCGGTGCAAGAGGCTACATGAGAAAAGATATTCAATTTGATTGACGAGGAAATAAAAAGATGTGGCCAGAGTCTTGCAAATTGCATTGGTTTTGCAACGGATGGTGCATCAAACATGGTTAGGTGCAACAACTCTGTGTGGTCTAGACTAAAAGCTGTATCTCCTTTCTGTGTGCAACTCAAATGTATCTGTCATTCGCTGGCACTGTGCATTCAATATGCAGTATCCAAGCTACCATCAAATATTGGATTTTTACTGTCAGAAATACCCAATTGGTTTCGCCTTAGTGAATTAGTACGAGAAGCATACAAACAATTGTTTACAGTGATGAACACTGCTACAGAATTTGAGCCAAGCCGAACCCCCCCCCCCCCCCCCCCCCCCATCCTTTTCCCTTTGAAAAACCTTCATTTACGTGGTGGCTTGTGCGTGGAAAGGTTATTGTTACGTCCTTTTTCACCCTGGGTATTTTAAGGGTGTAGGACTTAACAGTATTGTGTGTTGACACAAGTCTAACTGTTATTAAAAGGATACGCATCAGCGTAATTAAGTATGGTTAATAATGTTTAAATTAGTCTTGCACGAAAGAGCACATATTTGGTGCGATATTAAATTGAAGACCAACGGGCTGATCACCCGTTTGCCAGTCACTTCGATTACGGAAACAGCGGCAGATGGATTGATTTGCCGTTGCCCTAAAGACGCCAATAGGCGTGATGGGAAACAATGGCAAAGAAAACCTATCTGCTGTTGCCCTAAGACGCCACTAGGCGTAATGGCCACTGACTGCTTTGACGGTCGGTGGCTAAGGACGGAAGAAGAAGAAGATTAAATTGAAGGGGTTGCTAATGATTTTTGATGATGTAGTGAGGAGAGATTCAAGATGTCAGCCAGGCCTGTCAGAGGTTGGTCTGTATTGTTCACAGCCCCAGTCTATGGGTACACGTTTATATTGTATTAATTACCTTCAGGGAGGAAGTGTTGGCAGCTTCTCTTATACCGTAAGTGAATGCTGGATGCATTGTGGTATAATGCTAGTATAGTATAGTCAGGGCTTCGGCGATGTCATATTCCGCTGCTAGTGAGGACTAAACTGATGATTTTATTATTGAAGTTTTTATTGATAGCCTGACAGTCTTGAATACGTGTCTTGGAAAGAGGAAGTTCACATACGTAAGAAAAAAATATATATATATAATACCCTTGCCGTCAAAACGGACTACGGCAGGTTGTGGGAGGTCAATAAAGTTTATTACTATGGATGATGAATACGCACTGTTTGTTTAATATGATGCCTTCCTTTTTGATCTACTATGGATGTCTCGAATATATTGTTTATGAGGCCAACCAAAAAAAATGGGACATTAATTGATATTAACGTTCCATGTATTTAGTACCATTGGCCATAACGTTTATTGCCGCCCTTGAGAGGTCAGCTGTTATCTAGTATGTCAATCAAGTACATGATCAATATATATTAATGCTATGCAACATGATGTCCCAATATGATTTGATACATGATTGATGATGCCTGCTGTGACCATGATTGAAGTTGTTGCGTGTACAAATAAATTGTGTCGTCTACGTTGATCCACATGTCCAGCGTACCTTACTAACTGTTGGTCAAGTTGATGACACATCTTGTCAGTGTTGTTGTTGTCATCACCATTGACATATCAGCTCTCAAACCACATCAATATTCATTCGCGTTATTGAAGTTGAACTCCGCCTATGCCGGTCCCAAGCCCGGATGAAAAAGGAGGAGGGTGGCCTGCATGCAGGCCGTAAGGAGGCAGCCCCTCCACCATGCAAAGGCACAACAGGCCAATCACCTGTTTGTCTTAAACTATGATTACAAGCAATATAAGAGAGAAAACCGGACTGATTCTAAAGGCGAAGAACTGGAACGGACTACGACTTATGGAACATGGAACACAAGAAGTATAAATGGGAAAGAAGAGGAGCTGATGGAAGAGATGAGGAAAGCAAAACTAGAAATCCTGGCTATTACCGAAACAAAGAAAAAGGGACAAGGAGTCATGGATCTCGATGGCAACACTCTGCTATACAGTGGTGTACCCACATCTGAAAGAGCTAAAGGGGGCGTGGGTTGCATTGTGGCCAAAAACCAGAAAGATAGTATCAAGGGATGGAACTTTGTCTCGGAGCGCATTATGGTTGTAAAACTAAAAGAAGGAGAAACCATAGTCAACCTGGTCATAGTGTATGGGCCAAATGAGGATGAGAGAGCAGAGGTCAAGGAAGAATTCTTCGAGCTGCTTCAAAGGACAGTGGATGACTGCCTAGATGAAATTATCATGCTCGGAGATTTCAATGCCAGAGTTGGAAATGACCATGCTAGATGGGGTGGAGTTATCGGAAGATATGGAGAAGATACTCTCAATGACAATGGAAGAACAACCTGATGACTTGGAAACCCTGTGGCTTAAATTCAAGGACATCATAAAGACAGCTGCTGCAGAAGCATGTGGTGAAGTCCGACTTGGGAACAAGAGAAAGAGGACACCTTGGTGGACAGAAGAAGTCAAAGAGAAAATAAGAGAGAAGAAAATGGCATGGAAACAATACTTAAGAACAAGAATATGTGCTAGCAGGTGCTAGCAGCAAAACAGAAGTCCTGGGAAGAATTTGGAGAAAAGCTAGAAGGGGATGTGCAGGAAAACCAGAGATTGTTCTGTGGGACCCTGGGGAGCATGGGGAGGGAAAGACAGTGCCCTCTTAGATTTATAAAGGACAGGCGGGGCGGGTTGCTTGCTGCCCCGGGGGAGGTGGTGGAAAGATGGAGGGAGTATTTCTCAGAGCTCCTTGATGGTGAGCAAGGTAGAGCATCAGAGGTGATGGCCACTAGCACAGAAGAGGATACAAATGGTGATGAAGATGACATGGGGATGGAAGAACTGAAGGCAGCACTGGAGAAAATCAAGATGGGCAAAGCAGCAGGGCATGATGGTATAACACCAGAAATGGTTAAGTACATGGGAGCATCAGGCGACCTATTACTCCTGAGGGTCCTACAGGCAGCATGGTGCAACAAGGACATACCAAAGGATTGGGAGATTGCCATCATAACACCGATTTTCAAAAAGGGTGACAATCGACAATGTGGAAACCACAGAGGCATATCCCTTCTCAGTGTCCCTGGTAAAATCTACTCTAGAATCCTAGAGCAGAGACTCCGATGCCTAGCTGAGCCACAATTGGATGAAGCCCAGTGCGGATTCTGAGCAAACCGAAGTACTCAAGACCTAATCTTCACACTCAGGCAGCTGAGTGAAAGGGCCCTTGAGTACAAGAGTGAGATCCATCTTTGTTTCATAGATCTGGAAAAGGCGTTTGACAGGGTCCCCTGGGGCAAACTTTGGGACTGTTTGGCAAGGAAGAACATTCCAGCACCTCTGATTCATGCTATACAGAGCTTCTGCGGGTCTTGCAGGGATTATGTGAGGACGGCAAACTATGGGTCAGAGGAGTTCAGGACCGCCACTGGTGTGGGACAAGGTGATATCCTGTCACCTTATCTTTTCATACTCCTCGTGGACGATATCATCGGGGCATGTAGGGAGAGGGCAAGAAAGTATTCAGTGGGGTATTGGAAGATGAGACAGGTCTGTATTTCAGAGCTAGCATTTGCTGATGATGTTGTCCTGATTGCTAAATCAGAGACACATCTCCAATCCAACCTGCAAGTCTGGAAGGAAGAGCTGGAGAAGAGAGGGATGGTCATAAGCAGCTCTAAAACAAAATCCATGGTGATATCACGAGATGAAAGAAAACATCAGATTAAGTTGGGAGAACAGGTCCTGGAGCAGGTCGACCACTTTAAATATCTCGGAGCTATTATAGACCGAAAGGGGGGCATCAAAGAAGAGTTGGCCACTCGAAAAGCAGTGGCTGGGAGACTTTATCAGGCCATAAATTGAGGATTCCTCAGCAAGAAAGAGGTTGGTAAGAAAACGAAGATGGCTGTATACCGCTCCACCTATGTCCCAGTCTTGACATATGGATGCGAGTCATGGGCAATGACTACAACCCACAAAAGCCAGATCCAAACCTCAGAAATGAGGTATCTGAGGAAGGTAGTTGAAGTAACAAGAAGAGACATGGTCCGCAACCAGACGATACGTCATGGCCTAAAATCCCACCCGCTGCAGACCCAAATAGAACAGTCCCAACTAAGATGGTTTGGCCATGTCTGCAGAATGGGAGAAGATCGGCTACCATGACAAGCATGGGAAACAAAGAGCCAGGGATCCAGACCTCCAGGACGACCCAGAGTCCGCTGGGAGGACAACATTAGACAATCTTTGAAGGACCGAGGACTAGAATGGAACCAGGCCAGGAAGAAGACAGCTGATAGAATAGTCTGGCGCTCTCTCTTCCAAACCTCTACACCTCACGGTAGAAGAGGAACGACTAAGTAAGTTATTGAAGTTGTCGGCTACCTGTAAGCCTGACCAAAGCTGATAATAATTAAATCAGCAATAATCAGAACATTAACTAACCGAACCAAAAATATAACCATCACAACAGTTGGTAGTCTCCAGAAAGAAAAGAGCGGCTACAGTTATGTGTAATATTTTGATGAACTGTGGAGAGCTAAAGGCTTATTTCACTTCTGCTGAACTAGCCCAATCACAGTTTGATACAAAATTCAAAGCAATACTTCTAAAGGAAATGTTGTCAGTCTACAAAAACTACTTGTTCTTTGAGTTTGCAACACCTCTTGTGCAGGAATTTGAAAGACTGAACAGCCTTTTTCAGCAAACCAAAGCTGATTCTCATGAATTGTACCAACAAATATTCTTACACCAGAAGAGTCTTCAGAACAGACTGTATGATGCCATAAGACAGAAAGAAAAAAAATTCATCAAGTTTATTTTGGTGTAAAATTCTTAACAGCATGTAATAAGATCCTACAGCAGAACAACAGTGCTGAGGCTGATCTAGAAATGAAAAATGTCAAAGAAAGATGTTTGTCTATGCTAGAAGAAGCTCTCAGTCAAGTTACATGTAGACTTCCGTCGGCGAGAGATACATTTGAAAGTTTATCAAAATTGAGCCCTGTGAAAATTTTAAATCAAATTTCAAGGCCTATGTTTTCCGAGTTACCCTATATACACCATGCAGGAAACAACGTCTGCAAAATTGAAGAACAATACAGACAAATGCCTTGTGTCGATTGGAAAGAAGAAGCTCCATTTAAGAAAGATGGACTCCCTGTAGACACTGAACAGTTTTGGATTGGTGTACTTCAGCAGCAGGCAATTTAAGAGCTCGCCACCTTTGCCCTTACTTGCCTAATAACCCCTGTCAGCAATGCTGTAGTTGAGAGGATATTTTCTCTTGTATCCTCCGTTAAAACGAAGGCAAGAAACAGAATGCAGCTGAATCTTCTTGATGCAATTGTGAGAATCAGGGCAGAACTATTGCTTTCAAGCAAATGTTGCAAAGACTTCACTGCATCTCCAGAAATGTTAAAAAAAACTTCACATCGGACAAGGTTTATGCCGTGTGTTCCACTCATTCCAGTGGGGAAGATAGTAATGACCTGGATCTGGAGCTTTTCATGTGATGTGAGAATGAAAAATATATTAAAATGTGTTTGGCTTTTTTCTAGTACTGTTTGGCTTTAAATTAAAATTTCGATCTGGCAACCCTGCGAACACCAGCAAGCTATTAGGTAAGAAAGTGAGCAAGGGTACCCTGCTGAAAGAACAGAGTGAAAGTAGACTGAGTGATGGTTTTTTTATGATAACGATTTATTCATCCATTTTGTAATTTCATTTATGCAACTTGTTGCTAATGCAGGTATATTTTCCTTAGGATAGATCAGAGTATTAAAGTCTGTTCATACCTTTAAAGGGAAATCTCAGACTAAAGCATATGTATCTGTGACTCTTTGGGACTATCACTTTTCTTCTAACAGGACTGTGGGCTTATAATACATCGAGGGAAAAGATCATACCAATAGGTCTATCATTCTTGTAGAAATTCATTGACTTTATGACTATTTCTGTATGTTTGATGTAATTTTATGTGTTGTGATGGAATTTTAGGATGATAATTAAAATTCACTAAAACTTACTCCAGTGTGTCGGTCAGCTCGTTCCAAAATACCTGGATTTCCAATGTTATAGTTTCCACGTATGTGTGCCTAACCGTCGTCACTTGTGTGTGTATGTGAGTGGTATATATATTATTAATAGGCCCCTATATGTCATAATATACTGTCTGACTCCTCTAAATCTGCTGTAGAAGATAGGCTGAAAGAAGAGAAGATTCTCGATTTCAGGGACAGCCTCTATTATTTCTACCATCTCACTCGTGGAAATCTATTTCTACTATTATCTCTCACTGTTGTTTTCGCTCATTCTAATCTATTCAGAAGGGACCAACACAAGTCTTAATTCCCCTATCAAAAATCTACGACACTTATGCAGTACAATTTCAAGGAGCTTTCATGGCATTTGTCCTTTTTGTGTTGAACAATATGGTCACCCTATCATAAATGCTAACTTCATTGTTAATCATATAAGTTCCATATTAATGGCACATAGTCTAATAATATTCTCTCACCTTGATTTATCACAACTCTCAGAATATTCCGTTGAATAAAAATAATTTCTTCTCACTAATCGACAACACGTTGACTCTGTCCGATAGTCTTATAATACTCTTATTCCTTCACACAGTTTAAGAAAACACAGCTTTTTTTGGAATGCAGAAAGATAATGACCGGGTAGCGTTGTGCAGGCATAAATGTGGGCCGCTATTCCCGCTTTCAGCGCTAAACTGAGGCTAAGCCCCGCCTCCTGCTCGTTGCGTTGCAAAAGAGCGTTGATCGCGGTTCCTGCGACTTTCGAGTTAGCGAGACTAGGTGTAGAGGTGTGACAAGGCTCGTAAACGAAAATGGCTAGTTACCGATGCGATGACAGTTTTTTTTGTTTTCAACCACAAATAGCGAGAAGGAAATTTATATAATATGGCATGGTAAAAAAAATACTGCATGATTTCTTGATGAGAATATACACGATAATATTAAAATAAAGGGGTTTGTGTTAACTTCATCATTGAAGACAAATGTATCTCATGTAAGAAACAAAATAACTAACAACACGCGTCGTATATTTATTATTATTATTTTTTTTTTAAATTAATTTTATTTTAAATTTTTATTTTTTTATTTTTATTTTTTTTAAATTTATTTATTATATATTTATTATTATTATTTTTTTTTTAAATTAATTTTATTTTAAATTAATTTACGACGCGTGTTGTTTTTTTTTTTTTTATTTTTTTTTTAAACTAACAACACGCGTTATTTATTATTATTATATATAATATTTTTATTTTTATATATATATATATATATATATATATATATATATATATATATATATATATATATATATATATATATATATATATATATATAATTTTTTGGTATTTATTTATTTATTACTTTTTTTTATTTTATTTATTTGTTTATTATATTTTTTTATTTTATTTATTTATTTATTTTTCCTCACTCTTTTCCAGTCCTTGTTTTCATTATTTCTTATATTTTTGTTTTTAATGTACTATCGACTTCCTCTTTCCGGTTTAGTGGCAGCTATCTTGCTTCACATGTGACTGGACACAAGGGAGTTTTTTCTTTTATTTTTATAGTGTCATGTTCTCTACTTAATTCTCATTGTCTTTCCCTCCTGTCTCTTGTTTGTCTGTCCCTGACGAAGGCCTTGTGGCCGCAACGTAGGTTTTTCTTGTCCTTTCTCCTTGTAAGACGTATTACTATTTGTGTGTGTGTGTTTTTTTTTCCCATTCAACTGTCGTATATTTTGCGGCGCTGCGAAACTGTTTGGCGAGAAAAAGTAGTTAAAAATATATATATATATATATATATATATATATATATATATATATATATATATATATATATATATATATATATATATATATATATATATATATATATATATATATATATATATACAGTACTTTGCAAAAAAAATGGCAGTCATATTTTCGCAACGCAGCACACTCATAGAAGCAAATAATAATAAAAACTGTATGTCCAGAGGAAGATTGGTATCTCCCCTATCTATTAACACTGGTTTCAGTACAGTATAATGTTGCCTTCTCCAGCAAGGCAAGCCTAGATGCGGCGAGGCATACTTCCCACAAACCTATTATTTCCACTCTTTTTTTTGATTCGTTTTCGGCCCAAATTGGGTTTAGATCGGACTGTTTGCTGCGGGCCACCTCAGCACTATCACATTCTTCTCTTGCAGCCATGCTTTGGTGGTATGAGCTGTATGATTTGGGTCATTGTCATGTTGAAATGTGCACCCATCGAGGTACATGACCTGCATAAATGGCAGAAGGTGTCCCTCTAGTATGTCGATGTACCTTTCTTTCGTGAGAATTCCTGTGAAAACACACAGTGGGGTGGCACCTCTTGCTGACACCCCTCCCCAAAGATGGAATTTCTAGGTATGTTTCGGTCGCTGGTACACAGGCGTTACAGAGCCTTTCGTCCAAATATTTATTTGAGCAGGATAAGACCAAACAGAACATTCATCTGAAAAAATCACATTGTCCCATGACAAATTTTGGAGTTCGTGGCACCAGTTCAAGCGCATCTGTTTGTGAGTCTCTGTGAGCAATGGTGAAGAAATTACCAGCTTTTTGTGTAATTCATCCTGTGTAGCTCCCGGTTGACTGTAGCATTAGATACCTCTGGGCTTCCCAACTCGATCATGTGCTGCCGTATGTTTTCTACACTCTTCATTGGCCCAGCCCGAACGATTTGGGCGAGACGCCGATGGTCCTTTGTGTCCAAAATTCTTGGCCTCCCACTACCTTCTTTTCGCTCGATTCCATTACCTGCTTTTAATTTACTCACAACTCTGTAGACAGTCCGCTCAGGAATGTTCAAGATTTTAGAAATGTTAGAACATGTTTGATTTCCTTCATTCCAAAGCTGTGAAACTAACATACACTTTGACTTTGTATCCATTTTCTGCCACTAGCATTAGAAATTGTCGTCTGCTCTATTATCAAGAGACGTTACTCTACGCTAATTTTTTTTTTTACTTTTGGTAGTGTTTGCTCACTTCAGTGGAGTGCAAATTTGGGGCAGAACATGCATATTTAATTAGATTTCAGCTTATTTAGCTGAGCAATATGACTGCCATTTTTTTTGCAACGTACTGTATAAATATATATATATATTCATAACCCTCCACTCCCAAAGGAGCACAGGCCTTCAACAAACACATGCCAAGTCCTCCTGTCACGTGCCATCATCTCAAGTTCTTTCCATGTTCTCCCCATCATTTTCACCTCTGTCTCCAACTCTCTTCTCCATGTACTTCTTGGTCTTCCTCTGCCTCTCTTGCCCTGGGGGTTCCAGAACAAGGACTGCCTTGTAATGCAATCAACAGGTTTCCTCAGTGTGTGTCCTATCCATCGCCATCGTCTTCTTCTCATCTCTTGTTCCACTGGCACTTGTCCCTAGTGATTTTTTTTTTCTTAACCAGCACTACGTGCTTCACAACCCCGACTCCTTTCGGGTGAACCCAAACCCCGACGGCATTTCTCATTCGTCGACTGGACTATAAAAAAAAAATTAAAATAATCTTTTTCTCTCATAAATAAAAAGAAAAAAAACATCTATAGAAAAATGTATCATCGTCCAGCACGATATAAATCAATCGGCGAGTATTTCTATGGGCGAGGGAACCGCTTGGGATTAAGAAAATATGTAACCCAAAAAAAATAAATAAAAAACTAATTTGGTCCTTTTTAGACTATAAATTCTAAGAGCTCTGAACATAAAAAATATAATATTAAAAAAAAAAAATAAATAAGAAAAGTAATTATATATAGTATAATAAAAAAAAAATATATATATAAATAATATATATAATAATATAAATATAAAAAAAATATAATCCATAACCGGCTTTCCAATTCTTAAAAAACGCTAATATTGCTAATTCGTTTCTCGTGCTCAATTGGTTTTCCATAAAAATAAAAAAAAAAATGAATGTTTACCCTATTCCATCGTTCTTTACTTCTCATTTCTTGTTTCCATTGGCCACTTGTCTTAAGCCAATTTAATTTTTTTTTTTTTTTAATCCCCCAAAAAATATACAACTAAAAAAAAATACCAACAAAATTGGGGTTATATAAACCAATAGTCAAAGTAAAAAAAAAAAAATATTTATATTGGCAAATTTAAAAATAAAAAAAACCAGCACGGCACTCAAGCTTTCCAGCTCTTTCGGTCCAACGACATGTCATTGCGAGGCTGGGGGGTCAGTGGACTTTCCTTCCAACCCGGTCAGGAGCTTCGCTCCTTCCCATCCACACGGGATTTATGTGCAGGAGCCGTTCAGGTTTATTCAGTCAAATTTCCGGTCGTAAACATTTCTTCAAACGCCGACGGACGGGTTTGAACCATGAAACACCTGGTCGCCACTACATCGTTGTCTCCCTTACACCCGCGCGCCTCCTATATATATATATATATATATATATATATATATATATATATATATATATATATATATACACAATGGGCTGATCACCCGTTGGCTTTTCACACCGATTACGGAAACAACGGCAGATGGATCTATTTGTTGTTGCCCTAAAGACGCCGCTAGGCGTGATGGGAAACTACAACAGAGAAAATCAATCTGCTGTTGCCCTTAAGACGCCACAAGGCGTGATGGCCTCTGACTGCTTGGTCGGTCTTTGGCTAAGGACGGAAGAAGAAGAAGAAATATATATATATATATATATATATATATATATATATATATATATATATATATATATATATATATATATATATATATATATATATATATATATATATATATATATATATAATATTAAAATAATAAATAATATAATATAATTATAATAAAATCTCCGGTCGAACATATGTAATTAGATTTTGTTAAAACTAGCTGTACATTGTCGCATTTTTAATGAAAACAAAAATTTATGTGATCATCTGGATCTAGTAAAACTGTCAGTGTCTACAACAGTCATTCACCAGTTTCCACATTTCAAACTAGGTAAATAGTTCAATTCGAAAGGAGTATGTTTTGTTAATCCCCAGAGCTATGCCAGTGGGAGTTTTACTCCTGGTAGGTTCAACCAAGCTGGACTGGTCTGTGTGGGTAGGGGTCAGACAAAAGCTGGTACCCTGGTCCTCCAGGTTGGGGGTTTTAGCATAGGGCTGACACCCCTGTCTATGTAAAAAAAATAATGAAGTTACGGAAACAACATCAAATAAACAAACTTTGCTGCTTGGACCTCTGAAGGAAAGCGAAAGAGAGGCCGACCAAAAACAACTTGGCGGAGGACTGTGGAGGCTGAGATGCAAAGAATGAACCAGAGTTGGGGCACTGTACGAAGGATGGCCACCGACCGTGCAAAGTGGAATCAATTTGTTGTTGCCCTACAAGACGCCACTAGGCGTGATGGCCACTGACTGCTTTGACGGTCGGTGGTTAAGGATCGAAGAAGAAGAAGATGTTTTGCTAAGTGTTGCAATTCTAACGGATTATTTGTTGCCAAATAGTGGAATTCTAACGGAATATGAAATTTAACGGAGTATGTGTTAAAAATTCACGTTACTGATTCTATTCAACAAACCGGTAAGTAAACTAGATTTCTTCTTTTTGTTTTGTTAGTTGAAATACAAATAATAGTACAAATATGTGCTATTATATTTGCATCTAATTTTATTTCAAATTATTAGTTAACCTAAACGAAAATGCAAATGGGTCTGAAACTAGCGATTGGGTCCATTTTCCTGTAATACGGGTACAGCCGAAAATGGCGGCCAAATTTTAGTTGGCGTAACTCTCTATAGAATCTAGGGCACTATCTTCGCCCAATCTGAGGTGGCGCCGTAAATAGCATCGCCACTTAGTGCGATCGGCAGCTTCATCCTCCCATGTTGCTGGATCCATGTCCAGTGCCCTCATATCTCTCTTGCACACATCTTTGAACCCCAGCTGTCATCAGAGGTTGAACGGGATATTTTTCTTCATTAATTTAAAAAAAAAAAAATCTTATTCGATGCCTATTCTCGCTACTAGCCCTGGTATTGTCCAGCCGAAAATGGCGTCTACGTCGTTCAGCCTCGTTTTCGGTTCTGACATAGTTGACGTAACTCTCTATAGAATCTAGGGCACTAGTCAAGACCGTACTCAACCTCCACGTGGTGGTCCTGGAAACAGTCTGCAGCAGTGCAGTCTGGCTGAGCGAGTACGGATCGAAGAGGGAAGGCAAACCCGGTCCCAAAAAATGCCGTGCACAAGTCGGATGTGTCGACCGAAAAGTGCAGATATCACAGCTACGGCGTAAACAGACACAACGCAACCACCGTCCTTTTCAGGGCGAACGAGGAAGAAGAAGAAGAAGTATGAAAGAAATGAGCCTCACTCGTATTTGTCTGTGTGATGTCACATTTTTTTCATAACCTCCCCCCTTCCCCGGGTACCCCTATCGTCACACGTCGTCACAAAATTTTAATCTTATATGGACGACCCCTAAAGCAAAAAAAAAAAATCATTAAAACGTGTTGTTGTTTAACCAGGGCTGCTGAGATTCTCGCTCTTTTGCCGCCAATACCAAATTGAGGACTCCTTGGTATAATCTACACTGTAGATACAGGCTTTTCATGTGGCTTTGCTGCCATTCCGAAACGTTCTGAGTGGAAGTCATTAGCTCCAGCTTGGCTTGCATTTAAAGGATCGTCACATCTAGTCCCAAACTAGGAGTAAGAAGTGCGTGACATACTGTGCATTCCCCGCCATCCAAGGGCGCTCTCCAACTATAAAAAAAAAAAAAGGTAAAGGAACCCGTTACACGCCCATTGAGGCATACTGGGAATATGGAGTTAGGCCCATATTTTCTTGACCGTCGGCACACTAGGGGTGATGTAGTCGGCATCACGCCGGCCGCCTTAACCTTCCCAGAGTTGCTCTGGTACCCATTTGGGGCTGGGTCGACCCAGGAGCCGTTTGTGGCCTAAAAAATGTCCACCTCATCTGGGGATCGAACCATAGACCACTGCGCTAGGAAGCCAGTGCACTAACCACTATGCTACCGCGGCTCCGCTCTCCAACTATGCAGAGCTAAAATACTGTGCTCTGGTTCTGGGCTCTCCCAAGGAATCGTCACGTCCTACACAAAACCACTTCTCAGCTTCCCCCTGCCTACTATGGGGTCTATTGTGAGATCGCTTCTGCATGCAGCCAACTAGAATTACGTCTGGTGCTCAAGTGATTCTCTTAAGCTTAGTGTGTAATGCTGGGTTCACAACATATTTCACCAGAGAGGAAATCCCTGGAAGTGTGTGGATGATTTCAAGAGTCAATGAGGGTGTAAGTAGCCTCACAGACAGAGGTTCACATCCACACCTATATTTTATAGCATGGTGCATAGCTGGTGATCATGTACGGATGACTCCAGATGTGTATCCTTGCATATTAAGACGTGTCATCATCTCATCTCAGCCCGTAACCCGTCATGGGTCGTAGGGGTGCCATGGTGGAAGCATCAGCAGACAGGGTCCTCCACTGCTCTCTATCCTCAGCAATGCGTACAAGTGTGGAAAAACCGTGTCCTGCCCATTCTTTGATGTTATCAGCCCAGGATTTTCTCTGCCTTCCTCTTCTCCGTTTACCTTCGACTGTTCCCTGAAGGATCGTTTTCGAAAGGGAGTCATGACGAGTTACATGCCCAAACCAGGCAAGCTTTCGACGTTTCACTGTTGACAAAAGTGTTTCTTGGTGGCCTGCATAGGTGTTTATCTTCTATTAAGACGTGTAAAATTCATTAAAACGAAAGAACTTTTTACTTCTCTGATTCTTACGCACATGAAACAAACATAGTTTGATGTAAAGGAACTATAGATTTTAAGCTCCCTCTTCCCCTTCCTCCCCCTCCCCCCACTTCCTCCTCCTCGAAACGAAAACAAACATTTAACTATAGTTGGTTTTTTTCTGTCTTGTATTTGTGAACACATTGATTTTTTTTTTTTGCTCGTTCATAAGTCAATTATTCCAAGAACATTACCGTTTGCAATCATAAAAGAAGATATATTCTCTAGAACAATTTTGATTAAATCACGTGAAATTAATAACTGCTAGATTCCATAAGTAAAATACATATTCAGTCCTAATATTTAAAATGAAGCCAAGGTGAAAAAAGGTTAACCGTGCATGGATAGTGAAAAATCTCTAAATATCAGAGGCCTTTAACCTTTTTTTTTTTTTTTTTTTTGACTAGCGCTCAGTTTTCAGTATTTGTACATGTCCAAAATGTATGCAAAAGCCTACATAAATTGTTATATTGTGTTAATCAATAATTATAATTATTAAGTACTACTACTGCTGAGTCAGATCTAAATGTGACCGAGTGGGCAGAAGGATTTAATTTTAGACGAAGTAATTACTTTCATTCCAGTCTACGGTGTTTATTTTTGCCCATGTTGGCGTTATCACACACAAATATGGACCGTGTCAGGAAACACACCTTGGCCATCTTTGAGGTTGACAAACTTGTCAGACGCTGGTGATGTAATCAGAGACGATACTCATTTAGGACCATCTGGGCACTGTCTGACACGAGAGGAACACACATTGATAGACGAGGGAATTGTGAGACGTGTGACTGAGATCATAGATAACGTGGAAATATTATCACTAGTAAGCAACAAAGTTGAGTTAGATTTGAAAGGTGTACCAAATATAGTCTTTACAATTAGCAGCTGAACGTTTGACATCAGAGAGAATCTCGTGTCATTCATGCTAGGCATAGGAGTCGTCCATATAAAATGTCACGCAATTTTTTGTCATTTTAACCCCCCCCCATCCCTTTTTTTTGGGTTTCGTCACGAAATCCAATCTCCCCTTACGCGACGTTACAAATCTCTCAACACCCTCCCCCCCCCCCTTTCCTCCTCCCTTTGTTTGTCCCTATTTTATTGTAATACTGAAAAGAAACCACATTTATGCTTACGCAACGCTACCCGGTCATTATCTTTCTGCATTCCAAATAAAAGCTGTGTTTTCTTAAACTGTGTGAATGTAAGTTAGTTAACTAGTCGTCATGTTCATCATCATCCCCACCTTTCAACTCCTTAAGGACCATATGCTTTATACCAAGTCTTCCTGTCCTGTGCCATCAGCTCAAGCCTTTCCATGTCTGCTTCATGTCTATCTCCAGTTCTCTTCTCCGTGTGTTCCTTGGTCTCCCTCGACCTCTCTTACCGTGGGGGGTCCAGAACGAGGACTGCCTGGTAAAGCTATCAGCAAGTTTGCTCATTGTGTGTTGTCACAGAACATTTTCATGAGTATGAATGATGATAGTGATTGGTGTTAAGGGTCACTGAACTGTTGTTAACACTTGGTTAAGTGTAACTCAAGTAGTGAGTTCATGTCTGACTCTATGTCAACATGGTGTGACTTGTACATGCATGGTAGAAAGCATGAGTGAATACAAGTCTGGTGTGACTGGATTATTCTGTGTTTGACAGCCGAGCTGGGCGCTGGGGTCTGTGATTAGTAGCCGAGCTGTGAGCTCGTATTGTGTGACTGTGGCGAAACACAGATGTGATTATTCGAATATGTGAGGAGTTATTTATTACAGTAGAACTCCATTTATCCGAACCCCAATTATCCGAACATCCAATTATCCGAACACTTTTTCCAGAAAAAAAAAATCAGGCGCCACCAGTCACGTTAGACTACAGTTCTGAATCTTTTGATGCGGCAAGCTTCAAATGTGTGCGAACAATATGTAGACAATGAGATGGGCTAATGGACGGTCGCTTACGTACAGGAAGTCAGTTAGATCATAAAGTCAGTTAATATCTGGTTTACCAATCCAGTGTACGTGTTCATTCTAGGCAGAAAACTGGCTAAACAGACAGTTCAACTTAAAATAATTGTGTCTGCTACTACAGCAGAATAATTTTGGTGTACACGTATTTCTCTGTGCGATCTGGCATCTTCCAGTAGGCCTAAAGCATATAAAAGGAACCGCAATGTTTTGTCAATTGAAACGAAAACAGAAATTATCAAGAGACTAGGAAAAGGTGAAATTGTGCCTTCATTTGCAAGGATTTTCAATGTTGGGAAAGCTACCGTCTCTGACATCAAAAGTAACAAGGATAAAATTATGAGTTTTGCATCGAAATTGGATAGTGAAAAATGGGTCGAAGAAACATAAAACCATGAGAAATGCGAAAGATTTGAAATTGGAAGAGGCTTTGTATATATGGTTTGTGCAAAGAAGAAGCAAAGGGGAACCTATCTCTGGCTCTCTATTGTGTGAAAAGGCACTTCAGTTCAACAATCAACTTGACGGTCCTCCTGACTTTAAGGCTAGCCAGGGATGGTTAAGAAACTTTAAATCTCGTCATGGCATACGAGAATTGGAGATTCAAGGGGAATCTTTATCTAGCGATGCAACTGCCGCTGAAAATTTTAAAGAAACATTCTTGGCTTTTTTGGAAGAAGAAGGTTATTTACTCGATGATGTGTATAATGCCGATGAGACTGGCTTATAATGGAAATCATTGCCTCAAAAATCACTTGCATCTCAGCGCGAAGCAGCTGCCCGTGGGTTTAAAAAGTGCAAAGAGAGAGTAACAATTTTGGTAGCCGCGAATACCAGTGGAAGTCATCGTTTACCGGTGCTAATGATCGGCAAAGACAAAAAACAACGTTGTTTAAAGAATGTGACATGTCTCCCATTGTGTTACAAAGCACAGAAGAGTGCTTGGATGAATAGTGAAATATTTCTTGATTGGTATACAAATCAGTTCATCCCAAATGTGAAGAGGTTGAAAGAACAAGAAAAGAAAACTGGAAAATAAATTCTTCTACTGGACAATGCACCATCTCATCCAGAGATTGCATTGAATGCAGTTGATGCAAATTTTAAAGTAATTTTTCTGCCTCCCAATGTAACAGCACTGATTCAACCAATAGATCAGGGTGTTATAGCAAAGCTTAAAAAGATGTACAAGAAGGAAGTCATGCGTCGTTTATTGTTGGCTGAAGATGAAGAAAGTGTGGTGGCGTTTTCCAAAAAGCTTAATCTCAAAGACTGCTGCTATATGTTAGCTGATGCTTGGACCACCCTGTCACAAGATAATCTCAACAAGGCTTGGAATAGACTGCTTGGGAAAAAAGGAGGAAATGAAACTACTGCAGTGGACACAAATGATGATTGTATAAATGAAGTTGTGGAACTGTTTCAAGCAATGCCTGGATTTTCGGACTGTGACAAAGATGATGCACACATGTGGCTAGAAGATGATAATGATTCTGGTTTTCAGTTTTTGAATGACGAAGAAATTTGGTCTTTTGTGCAAGAAGAAAACCAAATACATGTAGTGACCGATGATGAAGATTCTTCAGAAGTACATGATGTACTTGTAGATTATGAAGAAAACCCAAAACGTCGACCAAGTCCTGAAGAGGCCTTTATAGCACTAGAAACAGCGATGGCTTGGTACGAGCAAGAAGATGACAGCTGTCCTACACAGCTTCTGCTGTTAGAGAATGCGGGACTTAGCAGCCAAAAGGAGACTATCCAGTTTGGTGCAAAAGAGGATTCCTCATTATTTTAAAAAGAGGGCTACATCTGTGCAAGTACATGTATACGTAAGTTGCGCCTGGTTTTGAATCGTTTGTAATGTTATTTTGAAAACATTTCTCTTTCTTAACAAAAAATAATTAATACAAGTAGTACATGCACTGCAGTGTAATGAAAGATTTTGGTGATACAGTGATCTAATACAGTGTGGGTATTATTATTACAGTACAAGTAAATATGTTTTATAGTGCATTTTCCTTGTGATTGTTAATTATTTTTAGAAATATGTGTACATGTACTCGATACATCATGTAATCCAATTATCCGAACATTTGATTATCCGAACGATGCTCGGTCCCATGGGGTTCGGATAAATGGAGTTCTACTGTATATATTTTGTAGGTCCTACATAATGTATAGGCGAAGAGTATAGTTCAACATGCCTAAAAAAAAATTCACCGAATCTTTTGGCCGAATACCATCACTAACCAAGATCTGCTTACTCGTAGCAAGCAAGAGGACATGCACACCATCATAGCTGGCAGACGCTGGAGCTGGGTTGGTCATGTCCTCAGAAGAGACCCCGATGCCATCACAAGAACAGCTATGCTTTGGACCCCTGAAGGAAAACGAAAGAGAGGCCGACCAAAAACAACCTGGCGGAGGACTGTGGAGGCTGAGATGCAGGGAATGAACCAGAGTTGGGGCACTGTACGAAGGATGGCCACCGACCGAGCAAAGTGGAATCAATTTGTTGTTGCCCTACAAGACGCCACTAGGCGTGATGGCCACTGACTGCTTTGACAGTCGGCGGCTAAGGATCAAAGAAGAAGAAGAAGAGTATAGTACCACATAGAAGTGTTCCTGTTGGAACCATATTGTTATATCTGTTCGTGGAGAACAGTATAGGGCGTTGCAGTGTCCGCCCCTGGAGCTACTGGAAGAAAGGCGACGCGTTTCCCGCCTTTGTAGCGTTATTGGAATAATACAGGCGTTGTTTGTTTCCCGCCTGGATGAGATTCGGAGAGAATCTAGATGGCGATGTTTAATGCTGCCAACCACTAATATTAAGTGGATCACACCGGGATGGTGTTATGATTGTGCGAGGAAGGTATGCCGCACCGAGGACTTTATATGTAACTGTTAGTGTGTGTGTTCATGTAAGGTCAGTTCGTGAACACGAGAGTCAGAGTTATTTTCTGCAATCAATGTCAGCCTAGAGGTGAGTCAGTATGCTTGCTACATGTACTTAATTTCCATGATGTACGTATCAGTCTAATAAATGTCTTGGAGCTGTACCAGTGGTGTTGGGTTAGTTCGTACGAGCCATTGTTGATTGTCACATACAACCCACACCCACCATAATATGATGTTCCTCACATCTGGGGACATCATCGTCGCCAATACAGTTTCCTTGACATATTGGGGAGCTCGTAGAAAGAGTATCGTGAACCAGGGAAGCAAAGAAAGATCATCCACTTCACCCCTGCATCTACGAATGTAAACAGACTGTTATTGTTACACTGTGCTGGCAATCTACGGTCCTGAAAGCCAAGAAATACTCTCAGCCAATCAACAGGAAGTTCAGTCCAGCTTGTCGTGACCTAATGACCAGTTTTGATACAGCAGTGTTTTCAAGCTGTGTCCTGCTTGAAATAGTTTTACTACGTTAGCGAAATCTGCGCAGGAGAAATATCCCGGACGAGACCCCAAATGTCAGGCAACTAGTATAGCGTGGATTTATCACCATCATCATATGAATATATCACAATATCAACAGCAAGACTCATTTGCTAGAAGTACGACCATGTTAAAGACAGATTTTTTATATTATGGTCAAAGGGAGTTTACAGGTTGTAATACTTTATGTACAGGCCAAACTTTGTGTTATCTCCCTTGACTTGTTTAAATATTTGTTCCAGAAATCTATCGAACCTTCGAAGTTGAAATCAGCTCACGGCTCGCGGGTAACCGCGCACGCGTGACTGTTTGAGCGTGACTGATATGCGATATCTCGTGACAGTTCGCTCTGGGCGTTTGACCGGGCTGGTCAGCCATGTTTTTTCCTAACTGTGTGTTCGGGAGATATTTCCTGGGAGGATAAAAATGTTGGAGACTCCCTGTGATCATTCTAAGGCCTAGGATATGATGGCCGGTATTTATATTGTGCAATGTGTCTTTGATATTGTATTGCCAGAGCAGAGGAGGTAAGACGAATACTTATATTACTTAAGCCAGGAACTTATGCGGCTTAGATATTATATCGCCAGAGAAGGTGAAATGAATAGTTACATTGCTTAAAGCCAGGGACTTATACGGCTTAGATATTATATCGCCAGAGAACGTGAAATGAATAGTTACATTGCTTAAAGCCAGGGACTTATACGGCTTAGATATTATATCGCCAGAGAAGGTGAAATGAATAGTTACATTGCTTAAAGCCAGGGACTTATACGGCTTAGATATTATTTCGCCAGAGAAGGTGAAATGAAGATTTACATTGCTTAAAGCCAGGGACTTATACGGCTTAGATATTATATCGCCAGAGAAGGTGAAATGAAGATTTACATTGCTTAAAGCCAGGAACTTATATGGCTTAGATATTATATCGCCAGAGAAGGAACTTATATGGCTTATTTTCTAAGATAAGAACATTGGTATGTCTACGAAGCTAGGAACTTATACGGCTTATTTTCTAAGATAAAGAGAACATTGGTATGCCTATAAAGCCAGACACTTATACGGCTGATAAAAGGAGTATTTATAATAGTACCAAACCAGGAACTCATGCGGCTTATTAATATATTAAACTGTCGTTCTTCCATGATGTGATATGAACTATGTTTTTTGACAGTGTGCCTGATGATGTTAACGTTCGTTACTGTGGCATAATAAATTGTGATAAAACGGTACTGGCAGTTCAAACATTTTCTAACTATGATATGTGTTTCCTTCTTGGTGTGTGTGATTATTGTTAACCTACCCCAGAACTACACGCATTCGCATTCACTGTGATCAACTCAACCACACACCTTTGGTCGGCCACCTGTAAGCCCGACGTAGCTGATCGCATATATCAGCGCACATATAACAGAACATTTACCATCATCTTGAACATTACCAGTGGTGGGCATTTAGCTGCAAGTACCCGGCGTTGCCCGGAGGTCTCAACACGATAACTTCACCTGTGATGTCAACAATCTCATACCACTACTTACATCATACCACCATTACACCCATACTTTATCAGTGATGCCCAGCACGCCCTTGCAACAAAGTGGAGATTTATCAGTGGTCGCCAGTGACACGGGGCTGTAAACTGCGAAGCAAGTTGTTCTTCAGAAGATCTGCAGTGTTCCAGCCAACTACAAGTTATTCAAGTCAGGACTTGCGGTATTTCCAGTTCGTGTTTCCTGTACTTTGGAATACTGATGTGCTTACTTCGAGGAGCTACAGTGGTGGAGTTCCAGTATCAAGAACCATGGATTTACCGTAGACCGTGTTAGGTGTATACATCTTTGCTGTTCTTACGGAGGCCAGGATTTTTTTCCTTCTAAAGATAAGTGGCTATGTGTTTGTAAACTGTGCTTCTGTATGTTGTGATTAAGCCTTCTTCTCAACTCATTATATTTATATTCCCTGTTTTGATGTTATATGTTTCATTGTTATATATGTCATATATGTCATATTTCAGCGGGTAGGTTGGGTGGAGACTTATGTAGGATACATCCCACTTTACTGGCGGCCTACATAAGCGGTCTATAGGGACTGTGTTGTCTAAGTCCGTGTCATAAAAGATCCCATAATATAATTCTGGGCATCCTCTGTTTACGCCGGATTTAGTCATCTTTATTATTGTTTAGTTGTGCTGAGATGTCTCATTGTTGTTTTTGTTACATTTTCTCTGTTCTTTAGTTTCTGATTTAATTTGTTTGTGCTTGTCTGCCTCCCCTTCCTATCGTTTATTTCTTTACAACTTTTCGTTTATACACTGTGTTGTCATTGTCTCATTGCTCTATTCGCAGCTGTCGTTGCAAGTTTTGCAATACTTTTCACTTTATTTCTGCCTTTTACTCAGTTAATTCCTGCGAACGTTGTCGTTTGTCCTTGATATGTTGTCTTTGTCTTTCTTGTTTATATTATTTATTGTTGTTATACACTGTCAATATTGTTATGCACAATAAGTATATAGGTGATTAATTATTTTATTGTTAAGTAAAGTAATTATACACGTTCTTGGGCAAAGACTTGTTACCCACTGAGGTGGGATAAAGTGAGTTTCTCAAGTAATATATTTACACGAGGTATTTATCTCATATAATCCAGCATAATGACTAGTTTGGATTATTTCATTGAGCAAGGGAAATCTCTTGGCAAGACTGCGGAAAAATTAGAAGAATTCGCACTTGCGGAATATGCCAAGGCACAAAGGCTGAACAAAAGAAACAAAAATTAGAGGTTGAAAAACAGAAAATAGAAGCTGAAAATATAAGATTGCAGATGCAAGCAAAAGAGAAGAAAATTCAAATGCAAATGCAAATGGAGGCGGAAAAACAGAAAATGGAGATGGAAAAAATGAAGTTAGAAGCTGAAGAGAGAAAAATTCAGCAGCAAAGAGAGGCTGAATATAAAAAAATGCAAATGGAGGCTGAACAAAAGAAATTAGAAGCCAAAGAGAGAAAACAGAAATCAGAAGCTGAAGAGAAAAAAATCAAAATGCAAATGAAGGCTGAAAAACAGAAAATGGAACACGAGGAAAGAATCTTAGCTATGGAGCTGGAGAAAATAAAGGTATTGAATATGAGTAATTCACAAAATGGGTCAAACAACCAAACAACTTCTGATAAGGCAAATATTAAAATTTATGATATTAAATTGCCTGTTTTCAACCCTACCTGCGACGTTATTGCATTATATCTGAATAGATTTGAAGCTTCATGCGAATCTCATAAAATAGATAAGTCGCAATATTGTGAACAACTTGTTAGGTTACTTAAGGGTGAAGCTTCCACTACTATGAGTATGTTGGAAGGTCCTGACAAGAATAATTATGAGGCTGTCAGAGCGGCCTTATTACAAAAATACCATTTGGATGAAGAAGGTTATCTCCTACGCTTTAAGTCTATATTGCCAGAGACAGGGAAAGATTTTTCAGAATTTATATCGACTATCCGCTTTACGTTTTCACGATGTGTGGAACTGTCAAAAACGGAGCACACATATGAAGTCCTTATGGACTTGCTGCTCCGTGACAAAGTCATGTCGTCAGTCAATAAATCTTTCCTTTCCTTTCTACATGAGCGAAAGCCTCCTAATTTGAAAGATATGGAACAATACTGTCGCCAATATGTCACGGCACATCCTAATGTAACGGTTAGCAATTCTAAAGTCGAAGAAGGTTTACCTGTTGCTTCAGCAACACCATATGGTCCTAATTTTCGACGTAAATTTCAAAGGCCTCAGCGCAACTTTGATAGAAGTGATAATCGTAATGATTCTTCTTCAAGGAACTGGAGTCACTCTAACGGTCCTCAACATTTTAATTCCAACAATTATGGGAATTTTCGTAGGGGTAGCTTCAATAGAAACTATCCAACCTATAATAATTTTTCTCGGAGACAACGAAACCCATTTAATAGAAACTTTGATCAAAGGGGAAATGACAATCGCAACTATGAAAACTGGGGTTCAAATCAGAACAATAGTTTCAATAGAGCAAATAACAATGATTTCAAAAGGAATAATAGCCGCGATGGATCGCAACACGACAATAATAGATCGCATCGCCATGCTAACTCTGCGCAACAACAGTCCCAAGAAGTTAATAATCAAAGTGACAATGGTAATAGTGTCTCTAATGCTAATGCTTGCTTTGCTTTCGATTTCGAGAGAGCATCTGTAGCAAAAGGTTTTTCTAGTATGATAGTAGTGGTAGAGAAGAAGTAGAATCTCTCTCCAGAAAGGATGAAGTTCCAGTGACCGAGAAGTTCACTGGTATCACAAGTGAATTACAGCTGTGAATACTCTGAGCTGGACAATAGATTTAGGCTTCAGAAGTATAAGTTGCTACTTTTGCGTGCACAGTTAACTTTTTGGTAACTCATGCTGCAGTTCCTCCTTACTTTTCTGCCTCTATCTATCTCCTTTGATAGGATGACGACTTAAAAAATCGGGTCCAAGATTGTCCCGTCCTGGAATGTATCTCACATTGAACGAATATGGAGATAACAATAAACTCCACCTTAAAAGTCGTGAATTTAATTTTTTAGACACTGCTAAAAACATCAAAGGCTGGTGATCGCTTTCCACAATGAAGTGTTTCCCGTAAAGAAAAGGGGCAAATTTATTGATCGACCAGACCAAAGCGAGGCATTCACGTTCAACGGTAGAATAATTTCTTTCAGCTGTATTTAACTTTCTACTGGCAAAAGCTACGGGTAGAAGCATATGTGGCGGTGTCTCTGCCCGCTGTAGTAATGTTGCTCTGAAGCCTACATTGCTAGCATCCGTTCTTAGTACGAATTCTTGTGTGAGATCGGGAAGGGCAAGTATAGGTTTATTTGTCAGCTTATTTTTCAACTCTGTATAAGCCTGTTCACACTCCGCGGTCCATTGTATTTTATCCAGCTGGCCTTTTTGGTTAATTCGGTTAATGGCGCGCATAATGAGTTAAAATGGGGTATATATTTCTTATAAAACCCGCACAGTGACACAAAGGATCTTACATCCTTCTTAGTTTGTGGTCTTGGTGCTTTTCTCACTTTCTCTACATTCTTTGGGTCAGGAGACATTTGCCCTGTAGAGATAGTGTGACCTAAAAATTCCAATGTCTCACATCCAATATGACACTTAGTTGCACGTGCTGTCAATCCCGTTTCTCTCAGTCTATCCAACAACATGGAGAGTGCTACTACGTGTTCCTCGAATGTAGTGGTAGCAATCAGAATATCATTCATGAAGTTGGTGATATGAGGATTTTGTAATGGTCCCAACAATTTCCTCATCATTCTGGAGAAGATACTTGAAGCATTCTTTAAACCAAATGGGAGTACATTGAACTCGTAATGTCCATCCGGTGTACTAAAGGCTAACAGTTTCCTAACTTCTGGTTTCACTGGTATTTGGTAGTATCCCTTGCTTAGATCTACTTTTGAAAAATACCGAGCCTTACTCAATGTAGCAAACAACTGATTGGTGTCAGGTAATGGGTCTACCTGATATTCCGTGATAGCATTTAGTTTCCTATAGTCAATGCATAGCGGTATGGCAGCTTGCGTACCCTGACAATCCCCAGAGCTATGCCAGTGGGAGTTTTACTCCTGGTAGGTTCAACCAAGCTGGACTGGTCTGTGTGGGTAGGGGTCAGACAAAAGCTGGTACCCTGGTCCTCCAGGTTGGGGGTTTTAGCATAGGGCTGACACCCCTGTCTATGTAAAAAAAAATCGAACGTTACGGAAACAACAATAAATGGAAAAACTTTGCTGCGGGATGGACATTCGGAGTCTGTGGCTCGTATGACTGTCAGTGGTGAAAGCCAAAAGGAAGCCACTGACATGAAAACGGATGTCCTGACCGCAAAACAGGATACAAGAATAGGTTTTTGGAATGTCAGGACAATGTACGAGACAGGTAAACTAAGACAGGTCACGGCAGAAATGAGAAACTATAGGTTACACATTCTAGGGATAAGCGAGAGCAGATGGACAGGGGCAGGAAAAGTTAAAACAGCAACAGGAGAAACAGTACTTTACTCTGGAAGAGAGGATGGACAGCACAATGAAGGCGTGGCCATTATTCTACAGAAAGGAATAGAAAGGACATTACTGGAATGGAAACCCATCAACAACAGACTGATAAGATTAAGATTGAGAGGGAGATTCACCAACACTACAATAATACAATGCTATGCACCAAAGAATGATAGCGATGAGGAGGTCAAGGATGAATTCTATCAACAACTGCAGAAAGAAATGGAAGATACACCTAGATATGATCTTGCTATAGTAATGGGAGACCTCAATGCGAAAGTTGGTACACACATTACATATAATGAAAGAACAATGGGGAAATGCGGCAGCGGAACAGCAAATGAAAATGGGGATAAACTAATAAGTTTCTGCAGCATTAACAACCTGGTCATTGGAGGAACACTCTTCCCACATAAAGAAATTCACAAATTAACATGGGAATCACCAAATGGTCGGGACAGAAACCAGATAGACCACATCATGGTTAACGGTAGATGGAGACATGCATTACAAGATGTGAAGGTAAGAAGAGGTGCAGATGTAGGAAGTGATCACCATTTAGTAGTAGCAAAACTGAAAGTAAAACTAAGAAGGGCTGCACCAACTGTAACTACACAGAAAAGGTTTGACATCAGCAAATTGAAGGACCCCCTTACCAGAAAAGCTTTTGCGGCCGACATAAAGAAACGATATCAATTTGCCAAAAGTCAGGAAAAGACATTGACTGACGATATAGACCAGAATTTCAACACCATTTCAACAATATACAAAGAAAGCAGCAAATCATGCTTGGAATTCCAGGAAAGGAAGAAGCAAGACTGGATAACACCAGAAACATTACACACCATAACGATGAGAAAGGAAATGAAAAGAAAGAAAACAGAAGCGAAGTCCCCCAGGTTAAAGCAACTATATAGCGAACAGTACAGTCAGCTGGACAAGGAAGTTAAATGCCAAACCCGAGCCAACAAAAGGAATTTCTTAGACGATCTTGCAAGACAGGCAGAGGAGGCAGCACTGAGAAATGAACAAAGCACAGTATACAAAATAGCTAAATTCATCAGCGGAAAACGAGGTGCAAACAATATTACATTGGTAAGAGATAAGCAAGGTAATCTCATCACGACAGCAGAGGGACAGGAAACAAGATGGGCAGAGCACTTCAGAGAAACTCTGAACAAGGAACCACCAGAGACACAACTGAATGTTCCTGAAGCTGAAAACGATCTAGATGTGAATACAGACATTCCACGAAAAGAAGAAATCATCACAGCAATCAAAGGGTTAATGAACGGCAAAGCTCCGGGCCATGATAACTTAAATGCAGAGCTATTTAAGACAGACCCTGAGCTAGCAGCAGAACTATTAGAACCACTATTTGCACAAGTCTGGAAAACGAGGACAACACCATCAGAGTGGAACAAAGGAATAATTGTCAAGTTGCCCAAGAAGGGAGATCTTGCAGACTGCAATAATTGGAGAGGAATCACTCTTCTCTCAGTTCCCAGCAAAATACTAGGCAGGATAATTATACAGAGAATTTCAAAGGCAGTAGACCACAAACTGAGGAAGGAACAAGCAGGATTTAGAAAGAATAGAAGATGTGTAGATCATATATTCACTCTCAGGAACATTATAGAGCAGTGCTCAGAATGGCAAAGACAGCTTTACATTAATTTCGTTGATTTTGAAAAGGCTTTTGACAGCATACATAGGGACAGTTTATGGAAAATACTGAGAGCTTATGGAATTCCAAGCTGCATAGTGTAAATTATAAAAAGCCTCTATGCCACAGACAACAGAGGGCAGTCCAAGAGGAATAAGATGGACAACATTTTCTACATTGGAAGATCTGGAATATGCAGATGACATTGCACTACTAGCACATTCACATCAACACATCCAGGAAAAAACGGATAGACTTAACAAGTTTAGCCAGCAGGTGGGCTTGAACATTAATTTAAAGAAGTCTGAGATCATGACGCTCAATGTGAGCAACCCTGAGCCCATATCAGTAAGGAATCAGCAATTGGTACAGACAGATACCTTCACATACCTAGGAAGCATAGTAACACCAGACGGCGGGGCAGGCAAAGACATCAACATCAGAATGAATAAGGCAAGAACAGCCTTCTTTAGCCTAAACAACATCTGGAAGTCCTGCCAATACAGCACAAGCACAAAATTAAGATTATATCAGAGCTGTGTGCTTTCTGTGCTTCTCTATGGTGCGGAATGCTGGAGAGTTACAGAGAAGGAAATGTCGAAATTGTCCTCCTTTCACACAACATGCCTAAGAAAAATTCACCGAATCTTTTGGCCGAATACCATCACTAACCAAGATCTGCTTACTCGTAGCAAGCAAGAGGACATGCACACCTTCATAGCTGGCAGACGCTGGAGCTGGGTTGGTCATGTCCTCAGAAGAGACCCCGATGTCATCACAAGAACAGCTATGCTTTGGACCCCTGAAGGAAAACGAAAGAGAGGCCGACCAAAAACAACCTGGCGGAGGACTGTGGAGGCTGAGATGCAGGGAATGAACCAGAGTTGGGGCACTGTACGAAGGATGGCCACCGACCGAGCAAAGTGGAATCAATTTGTTGTTGCCCTACAAGACGCTACTAGGCGTGATGGCCACTGACCGCTTTGACGGTCGGCGGCTAAGGATCAAAGAAGAAGAAGTCAATGCATAACCTGTGTTCACCACTAGGCTTCCTTAATAGCACCACACTTGAGCTGTAGGGAGATTCAGACTTTGAAATAATTTTCTCTTTTAAGAGATAGTCAATATCATCCTTGAGTGCTTGTCCTTTTGCATAAGGTATAGGGTATGTCCGCATACAAGCTGGTGTAGGGTCAGTAATCGTCATGTCATACTCTAACAGATTAGTACACCCCGACTTATCTGTGAGTACATCAGCATGGATTTCTAACACCTCCTGAACCTTTTTCCTCTGCTCAAGAGTTAAATGTTCACTCACATTAACCTGAGCATAATTTTCTGTAGTTGTTATGGGGTATTCCATGGAGGAAATTGGTTCATCCTGCATTTCGGTTGCAATGGCCAGGGTCATGATATGTGCAACTTCTGATGCATCCCTGTCATAATACTTTTTAAGAAGGTTGAGATGATATACCTTCTCCTTTCCTTTCTTGACAATCTTATAATTGGTCCTGGAAAGTTTTTCCAAAATGACGTAGGGACCCTGCCATCCAATTTGCAATTTATTATTGCTGCTGGGCAACATTAACAGAACTTTTTCTCCCACCTCAAGTTCCCTATCTTTTGCTGTTTTATTGTAGTAAGCAGCCTGCTTCCTCCTGGCCTGTCTCAAGTTATCATTGGCCAGTTTCCAACTTGCTTTTAAACGAGATGTCAACTCGTTGACGTATTGGTATGAAGAAGTCACGGTTTCTTCTGCTTTTTCATCAGTCCATGTCCGCAACAATGCTTCCAGTGGACCTTTGATTGGTCGTCCAAACAACAATGTAGCTGGAGCCAATCCTGTGGAGTTATGTGGGACTTCCCTATAGGCAAATAGTGCTGAGGGTAAGTATGTGTCCCAAGTTTCAGGTTTCTCGCTAGCCAACTTTCTAAGGATTGAAATGAGCGTGCCATTGAACCGCTCTACTTGACCATTCCCTTGAGCGTGGTACGGGCTACAGTGATAATGTCTAGCCTGAAATATCGTGAATACTTCTTGTGTTAGCTTTCCCCTAAACTGAGAACCATTGTCAGTCAATATTTGATGTGGGAAACCTAATCGGGTGAATATTGTTAACAGTGCCTCTGCCACATGTTTCGAATCTATCGATGACATGGCTACTGCCTTTCCCCACATAGAGCAAGTATCGACCAAGGTTAAGATATATGCATTTCTCTTCTTGGTCCTACTGAGGGGTCCAACAATATCCATGGTAACACGTTCAAAGGGCGTTCCCATAATGGGCATTTCTCCCAGTGTTGCTGGTGCAGTCCTATGTTTAGGAGCTACTCTTTGGCATTCTGGACAGGATCTCACATACCTCTTTATATCCTCTGTGATCCCTGGCCAAAAGTAATGATAGGCTATCCGTTGTCCCGTGGCCCCTATTCCCATATGTCCACTGAAGAGTATAGCATGTCCTAGCTTCATAACCTGCTCCCTGTATGATTTTGGCACTACAAACTGTCCATGTCCTTTAGGTCCTGTTCCAGCTTTTCTATATAGTAGGCAATTTTTCATATATAAGTCACCTTTCTCTGGAGGGTTATGGCTTTTAGGTAATTTGCCAAAGCAAGGCTTCAATGTACTGTCAGCGGTTTGAGCCTTTCTCATCTCTTCTGGATGAGTATTGATGATAGTGTCCTCCTCTTTCTTGGAGCTTGCCCTGGTCTAGACTGTTGCCATCACTATGGGTCTTATAGGTTCTCCTAGAAAGACATATCTACATCCCAGTATTAATGGGTAGATAGGGTTGTCCATCACTGCTGCTTTGATCTCTCCCTCCACAAAGCGAGATCTTATGTTGATACGGGCTATAGGCAGTGTCATGGTTCCTGCTCCCTTGACTGGTCCTCTGATTTCCACAGTTTCCATGGTTATCTGTTCCGGACTCACCAGAGAAGAGCACACTACTGAGTCAAAGTCCAAGCCTGTATCATATAAGCACAGTACTTGGGTGCCATTCAAGGTCACTTCCTCACAGACAGGGGGATGATGGAGGTCCTTCTGACTATCTGCCAGGTCCGTCCTTCCCTTGTTCTGTTGTAAGACATGCAGCGTGATGATGAGGGTTTTTCCATCTGCATTCCGCAGTATTGTGGTTACTCATTTGGCAAGATTTACACCACTTTCCTTCCTTTCTTGAAGGTTTCTTATCTGATCCTAGAGGGTTTTTGTCTTTATAATCAGTTGTATGTTTGTTCTTGTTGGAATTGTCTTTATGTTCATGGTTGGTAAAGTTTTGTGAAGGTTTGAAGTTCTCACCCTGCTTCTTCTTATTTCCTGATACTTCTGACTGAGCTGCTTGATATCTCTCAGCCATGGTTAAAATATCTTCCAATCTTTCAGCTCCTTGCTCCATAAGAAATTTTCTCATTTCTTGAGGCATGGACTCTCTCAGTTGTTCCATCATGAGCATTTCTTTTATTTTTTGACATTTTCCTAAGCTAATCCATTTTGTCAGATAAGTTTCCAACCTGGCAGAAAACTGGTGATAGTTTTCTCCTGGAGGTAGCTTAGCAGTTCGGAATCTCTTTCTATAAGATTCAGAATTCTTTTCGTACCTGACCAGTAAAGCTTGTTTTAAGATTTCATAATCTTCCTGGTCTTCTTTTGAGAGTTTTAAATAAACATCGCATGAAACTCCCCTCAACCCCTGAGATAGCTTAATGCTCCATTTTTCCTTTTCCAATCTCTCATATCTATCCAGGTACGACTAAATGGCGTCCTCCTTCTCAATAAAAGGATCCAGGTGGAAACTCGTGGCTCTATTTCCCGTGCTATGGTTGGAGCTACTCTCAGAGTGAGGTGAGCTAGCACCATAATTGCTAGCTGCTCCCTGGAGTTCAAGTTCCTTTAAACTTAACTCATGAGCTCTTTGTAACCTTCTTTCTTCAGCTTCCAACATTAGTCTCTTTTCTTCTCTTGCCAGTCTTTTGGCTTCTCTCTCTGCTTCTAATTTCTTATCCTCTGCTTCCATTCTTTTGGCTTCTCTCTCTGCTTCCATTCTTTTGGCTTCTCTCTCTGCTTCTAAGCTTTTGGCTTCTCTCTCTGCTTGTAGTTTTCTTTCCTCTCTGTCCACATGTTTGTTCACTTCCTTTGTGACATACTGGATAAGAGCATCACCTGTCAATCCTACGTCCTTTCTCTCTTGCATGATTGCAGATTGAAACTTCACTAAATCAGCCATGATGCTTACTTACCAGAGGGTATATAATTTTATCTTCACCAACCAACTAACTTAATTAAAATCAATTAATTAATTTGAACAAGACAACTCCTTAAAACCTTGCGAGCGTTTCCTATTTACTTCGTACTCAATGGTACTATTATTACGAAAAAATTTCTAAGTTTTAGAATTTTTCAAATGAATTTATTTTTACAAATTATTTGTGGCTCAAGATAAAAGAATACATAGATAGTGGCTCAGGATAAGAAAATAATATCCCGCGAAAGAGTCCCCAATGTAGCGAAAGGTTTTTCTAGTATGATAATAGTGGTAGAGAAGAAGTAGAATCTCTCTCCAGAAAGGATGAAGTTCCAGTGCCCGAGAAGTACACTGGTATTACAAGTGAATTAGAGCTGTGAATACTCTGAGCTGGACAATAGATTTAGGCTTCAGAAGTATAAGTTGCTACTTTTGCTATAGTAACCCTATGTGATAATATAATTAAATTAGAAAAAGTAACTCAAATTTAAACAGTAAAAAAATTTACCAAGTCAAATGAGTACAATTTCAATATTTATTATGTACATTTATATATTCTTGTAATGAGAAATGGGGGTTGGAAGATGGTAAAATGTATGATTATTTATAGTTACAAATTAAAATAAATAATAGAAAAAATCTTGAATTTATCTTCCACTGAAATTACAAAAAAAGTTTGTCACAGTATCTCTTTAATATCTCTCGCTAGCTAGTTCTCATCATAGACAGTCGTTTTAGAAACTGCTCACAGTGTTTGTTGAATGGATATACATAACTCATCTGATATTAGCCACGTCTGCTCGAGGTTCCTGAGACATACTTGAAAAAACAGACTGTCCTTCAGCCCACCCTATAACTACGGGGGACTAAGGTGTTGAAGATTGGTTGACCTCTAGGCTTCAGTTAGCAGGATCAACGGTCTTCAAGTCTTTAGTTTCTCGATCAGGAATGATCATAAAAATTGATCATAAAAACCTGGAACAATAGGTAATAGGTGGCCATGGTGTTCCAACAATCTCACCACCAACTGCTGTTCATGATGCGACCATGTCTTCAGTGTTTGTATATAAATGAATGAATCATGGTAGTATGTTACAGAGATAGCATGATAAGATAATGTCTACTGTGCAGAATTAACAAAATGCATGAATAAATCACATGTTATGATACATGGGTACGATATAACCTTTGCCTTCCATTCATGGATGCCAAGTCACTTATGTACTTGCTGGTATGTCGTAAGCTTCCAGGCAAGAACTAGCCATGATATATTTGGCTAACCAATTAATGGTTATGCTTCCTGACAATGCCGGTGGAGGTTATCTCTGGTTAGCGTCATTCCCTTTTTATAATATCTGATACAATAAAATCGTAAATAAAATCTAAAATAAAATTATATTAGTCATACCTATCTCTTTAATAAACTTACATACCCTCTTAGGATTAATAAGCTCACGGTGAGACTGTATTGGCTGAATTTAATCTGCCCTGCATGCAGCGTGAAAAAAGAACTTTTCTTGCAGATGCTGTCTTCCAGTTTCTCACTCTGGCTTCTGGATTTGGTGTGTGTGTGATTTTCAACGCGCCCCTCTGTCCTTATATTTAGGTCTCTCACCCGTCCGAGAAAGCACCTCCTAAAGTCCCAAAAGATTTTCGTTTCATCTCCTGATTTCAGGCGATTTGAGGCAATCTGTGCTTTTCCTGTACTTGTTTTCTCTTTTGTTCACTACACACTTATATCCTTCCTTCCTTTCTAGGCATCCTTTCATTTTCCACATATGAGGCTTTCATCCTATCCTAGTTTTATTGCTATCCGGTTAGGCATGTATGCATAATAAATTTTTAAAGATTATTAGCTAACTTTTAGCAGATGTGATGAAGGTGAAAAATATTAATTATTTTTAAAACCATTTATATTTGAATAATATCCTTTTGGGTATAATTCATAGTCTATCTCCTTTAGTGAATTATTTTTATTTAATTGTATTCTAACCAGGCGTTCTCTTGTAGTTTTAAATTTAATGTCCAGTAAATGCAAAGGGTTTTTTAAACCTTATCGTCGGACGTATACATGGAATAAAGAATGTACCCCGCTACAGATTGCTGTCTGGGAAGAACAAAACATTCAGGCTGCTTATGCAGTCACTACAAGAGCACAAGCTCAAAATATTTCACATACTCCATCTAACGAAATTAATGAAGTACATAATCCGAATGTCCACTCAGTGATCTCACGTGAGTCCTTTATCAAACTTCAACAAAATGATACTTCATTAAGAAAATTCTTTCTCCTAGTTAAAGATGATAATTCAAACTATGACACAAATCTTAAATCTTGGTTCTCTATAAAGAATGGAGTACTAGTTCGTATGGTACGAGATTCTGCTTCGTCCATACATTCGCAAATTCTGGTACCTGCGGATATGAGAGTTCGGATTTTGCAACATGCCCACGACTCTCAGTGTGCAGGACATATGGGATTTTCCCGTACTAAATCAAGGGTTCTTGCTTCCTTCTTTTGGCCAGGCGTAAATAAACATATACGAATTTATTGTCGCTCCTGCAAGATATGCCAGGAGGTTAAGTCGCGAGGCCCGCGCCATGCAGCACCTATCCAAGCTATGGATATTCCTGTCCGCCCTTTTCAATAGATGGCAGCAGACATTATTGGTCCTTTCAAAATCAAATCTGCCAGAGGACACCAGTTTATCCTTACATGCATTGACATGTGTACACGTTGGCCAGAGGCTATACCTCTCAAGAGCATTTCTACTGCTGATATTGCAGATGCTCTCTGGCTAATATTCTCACGTCTAGGATTTCCCAAAGAAATCTTATCAGATCATTTTACACATTTAGTATCATACACTATGTCTCAGGTGATGACCACACTCCGTATTGAAAGGTCTCTAAGCAGTATCTATCACCCTATGTCAAACGGGTTAGTTGCGCGGCTGAATAGAACGCTCAAGAATCTTCTAGGAAAGACAACTGAGGATCATCCTCAGGATTGGGACAGGGTTTTACCCGCTGCTCTTTTTGCGTATAGAGAGGTCCCTAATGAGCATACAGGGTTTTCTCCATTCGAGCTCGTCTTTGGTGCGCAACCGCGCGGTCCCATGTCGTTGCTTCACGACCTGATAACTGCTGAGGACATCAGCGATGACACTCAATCTTCCTACGAATATGTCATTGCTCTAAGGCAGAAAATTATCGAAGCATGTAGGTTAGCTACCTCTGCATCTGAATATGCTAAGGAGAAGGCGAGGCACTTTGCAAATAGATATAGGTGTCTACGACAACTCTGTCCTGGTGACAAAGCACTTGTATTACTCCCTTGTAGGGACAATAGACTCCTTATCTCATGGAAAGGTCCTTATACTATCATCTCTAAAATTTCTGATGTCCACTATGTCGTCGATGTAGTTGGAAAGCATAAAACTTTCCATATTAATATGCTCACAGAATTTCATGAACGACCAGATTACCTACAACCTGTTTTCCAAGCGACAGACGATCCTCTGGTTAGTCATAACCATTATACATCTCTGTCTGTTATCCAGGAGGAAGAGGCTACCTTTTCAGATGTGAATCTTCCTCTTCCCGTAATCCCACTGCATTCAACAGAATCATGGGAAAATGTGATGTTTCTTCAGAGTTATCTGCTGAGAAACAGCAGCAGGTCTCCTCTCTGTTACAAACTTTTCAGGACGTTCTTACTGACATTCCTGGACAAACATCGATTATTAAACATGACATAATACTCACCGATTACAACCCGATTAGAGTACGACCTTATCCTATCCCATTACATTTTCAAACACAGGTCGAGAAAGAATTGGACGAAATGATACAGATGAGAATAATTGAACCATCTACTTCGGCATACTCCTCGTCTATGGTTATTGTCCGGAAGAAAGACGATAACATACGTCTTTGCGTCGATTATCGTAAATTAAACCAAGTGACGAAATTCGATGCTGAACCTATGCCCTTATTAGAATACCTACTTATTAAGCTTTCTAATTCTCGGTTCTTTACCAAACTCGACTTGTCTAAAGGTTATTGGCAAGTTCCTCTTACTGAACGCGCCAAACCTCTTACTGCTTTTTCAACACCTCGGGGTTTGTTCCAATGGAACTTTATGCCTTTCGGTCTCATGAATGCCCCAGCTACTTTTGTACGCATGATACGTCGTATCCTTTCACATCGTCCAGATGTCATTGCGTACTTGGACGATATTTGCCTTTTTAGTGATTCTTGGGAAGAGCACTTTCAAGGTCTTTCCGAACCTTTGTCTACTCTACGCTCTCATAATTTGACGGCCAAACCGTCTAAAGCCTATGTTGGGTTTAGTGACATTTCTTTTTTGGGTCACCGGTTTGGTCATGGTATCTTGCGGACGGAGGACAACAACACTTTTAAAATTCTTAACATCACTACTCCTAAGACGAAGAAGCAAGTCCGTAGTCTCTTAGGATTAATCCAATTCTATGGAAGATTTATTCGAAATCTATCGTCAATCACGGTACCTCCCTCAATTCTATTGAAGAAGGGGTCATCTAATATGGTACGCTGGTCCCAGAATGCAAGTCCTCATTAGACGAGATTAAGACACTATTTTCTTCTCAGCCTATCTTAAGACTACCCACTGCAAATAAGACTTTTGTTCTTCGCAGTGACGCCTCATCCACAGGGATCGGGGCCGCATTGATGCAAGAGTATTCTGAAACTTTGCATCCAGTGATGTATGTCTCTAGGAAACTGACTGCTGCAGAACGGAATTACTCTGTACTAGACCGAGAATTATTAGCTATGGTCTGGGCGATTCTTAAACTTCAGAGATTCCTTCTTGGCGCGCATTTCAGAGTAAGGACTTGAAGAGTTCAAGATCCACTCGTTACGCTATTGCTCTACAGCCTTTTCACTTTTCAGTACGAGCTATTCGAGGTTCGGATAATGTGATGGCAGACATACTGTCTCGATGCCCACATGATTCTACTTGACTCTCATTTTCTAGATCTTCTTATAGATTTCGGAGTTAGTTGTATACCCACGATGATGTTATACATTAACACTCTGTTAGTACATTTGTTATGACCCTGTCGAATTCATGATTCTAAATTAGTTTGTACTACTTTCTCTGCTACCTTTTCTAGTGTAACGGAGGAAGGTTTGATTGTCACCATACAGGGGTCGGAAGTTTACTCGGCCACATTCGATAGATTAAAATTAATTGTTGTGTATCATAGCATTTTCTACCTTTATCAAACAAAGATTTCATTTGTATTTTTTATCAGTAGTATACTTTTCCATGAGAGTGTACTGCGTTGTTGCTGGTTTCAACCGTCTATGGATAATCCACAGGATATGCTGGTCCGGTTTAACTTGTCGCCGGTGTGACTCTACACTGTAGGCCTTATTATTACTGGACATCTAGCCTACGGGACTCATCTTATATATGGAACTTATTGTTAGATGGCAGATAATATGGAATGTTGTATATTATTATAGCATGTCTATTAGAAAGAATGTATTAGTATATGATGTGATTTTATGATAATATGTTGAATCATCTGTAGGCAAACCATTGCACGAACTATTGTATTATCGGTATACTACTGTGTTTGGAAATGATGATAACATGATTATTGTAATGATGCCATTCATTTTTTTATGTAACTCATCATTGCGATATATTTCAGTACTGTAGTTTTCAAGAATATGAAGACAGGCGGAAATGTAAATTTTTTGTCATTGTAATATTTTTCTGTGCTCAGCGCTTCATTGTGCGCTAGGGATAACTAGGTAGCATGATATTGGTACTTTGGAAAATATTTTTTCGAGGTTGTGATGCTTGATTGTGCGTCAGCAATGGCTATGCATAACAGTGATGTTTATCTTGATATCCATTTTGAGCTCATCATTTGTGCTCCATGGATCTATTAACCTGTCTATCATGCACACTATGTTTTTTTTTAGATGATAGCTACTTGTTCATCTTGAATTTGAGTATGCATTGTTTTTCGTGATGTATACTTGTGTACTATAATGTAGTTCATTTTTGCAATACACTCTTTCATGTTATTGTTTACCATGACATATTGCTGTTTTCTTTATTCTTATGGCATTACTTTCCTTCATTTCTGCTTTTTCTTCTCGGATTCCTTATGGTCTTTGTTCACTTTTCTCTTTTCACTTATGGTGTCATGGCGAATTTATACTTTCTTATTGTTGCGGTCTTTTTGATGGAGTTTCAAACGTCGATTTATTGGTTGTATGTTTTTCACCCTGGTCAAAGTTAGGGAACTATGTCTTAACTTTGCTGTGTCAGGTTGATTAGGGGTTATCTCCCTTTGTTGGTTCATTCATTGGGTTTGACCTTTATCCAGATAGGGTCAAAGGTAAACAGTGCTGGGCTATGTGCCATGCGCAGTTGTTAAGTGCTAAATTAGACTTCCGTAAGGTAGAGATGCGAACTGGCTTCTGTAGGACCTAAATGTCCGTTGTATTGTGGGGAAGGAAAATATTCGAAATTACTGCGTTGTCAGTTTTCCCCAGTGATTTACTGTACGTCAGAAATGACGACAGTGTTGTTTCTTGTGTTCTGAGGTTTGGTTCACGGTAACACTGACTTTATCATTACTATGCATTCGGTTGCAGAATTTAATAAAGGCTTACCTAGTCTGTGAGAACAGCTCACCGTTCCTATATGCAGAACCTATATTTTGTGCTCAAGGTAGCCATTTAAGACTATTCGTTTTTATTTGATCAGAAGTCCAGGGACGAAGTGATATACGGTGGAAACCGCAGGTTGGCGGTATATCTATATAAACATTATTATAGCAGGATTTATGCAACCTGCCTATGAAGAATACACAGCTGACGTCATATCGAGGCCTGTGTAATGGCCACTATTCTACCGCATGAAAAAATGTAACTGGCGTGTTATGCCAAGTTGAACGACGGCCCTGGTAATAGGATTACATGAGTTAAGGGCTCGTCTTTTGTAAAACGGAGTTATTAAGGTATCTGACGCGTTCAGTCAGGGATAACAAAGCGGCATTATGAACTGTACGTTAAAGGACATACCACTATTGACATACCCACATATTTGAATGTTCACCAGCCTTAGAATGCCTGATATGTACCAAGCGAGTTCAATTAACATGATGTACATGATCCTGTTTACATTGACTGTTCCTGTGTGATACTACTGTTAGACCTGTGATTAAATGTGTGAACTGTTAACAGTAGTTACAACCATCATTGGCTTCCGTACGAGTGTCCCTGGGTGCATTGTTTATCATGTATGATCCTAAACGCATTTGCGTCTATACATACCCATGTCTCACATCATCATCATCATCGTACAAGGACCATGTATGCTGTCAGCGTGAGTGACCTAGATCTTCACCGCACCATTATACTGTTCAGGTGACATCTACACGCATACCTGGCCAACTACACATCAACATTTGCATCACGCATAAAAAAACCAACTAAAACTTATACTTCATACTTCTTTGAGGTTGTCATTCTTCGTATGGATGTACTATTAGCTGTCTATACTTTACTTTGTTTGAAACCCATTATAATTGTATACTTAGCTGATTACTTTGTATGCTTCATTTTTACTTTTCACTTACTGTTTACATTTTTTGTCGATGTAGCCATATGACTTTACATAAGGTAATTCTTGTATGCGAATATTAGAACTATACCGACCTCTTATTTTTTGTTGATGTAATTTTAAAAAAAAATGATGTTATCATTTTTTTTCCCAGGGGGTCGGTGTACACTGTTAAAGACAGATTTTTTAATATTATGGTCAAAGGGAGTTTACAGGTTGTAATACTTTATTTACAGGCCAAACTTTGGGTTATCTCCATTGACTTGTTTAAATATTTGTTCCAGAAATCTATCGAAACTTCGAGATTGAGATCAGCCAAGAAATACTCTCAGCCAATCAACAGGAAGTTCAGTCCAGCTTGTCGTGACCTAATGACCAGTTTTGATACAGCAGTGTTTTCAAGCTGTGTCCTGCTTGAAATAGTTTTACTACGTTAGCGAAATCTGCGCAGGAGAAATATCCCGGACGAGACCCCAAATGTCAGACAACTAGTATAGCGTGGATTTATCACCATCATCATATGAATATATCACAATATCAACAGCAAGACTCATTTGCTAGAAGTACGACCATGTTAAAGACAGATATTTTATATTATGGTCAAAGGGAGTTTACAGGTTGTAATACTTTATGTACAGGCCAAACTTTGTGTTATCTCCCTTGACTTGTTGTCGCGTAGCGTTTGAAGGATAAGAATTTATTAGAAGAAATAATTGATAAGAATGTGGAAAATTTGGCTCAAGAATTCCTGTTGGGTTTTTCCACTTCTGAATGGTGACGAAGAGGGTAAATTCTCCTAACTAGACAGGTCTGGAAAATGTTGTAAGGAGATATTTGGTCTCTCGCTACCGTCGTCCCCTTCTCAGTTATCTATTGTTATTCTCAATTAAACTGGGTTTATATTAGATTTTACGAGCCCCCCCCCTCCCTTATAAAGGAAGATAAACATCAGACAATATTCAACATCTAATGGAAGGAACAAAGCATGGGGTACATTATATACACCCAATTGGTTTATTGCAATAAAATGAATAGATGGTGAATGATAGTATTGTCGATGGAATTAGTGTCGGCTGTATGTACTATGTGTCTCACATCAAGTGTGTTTCATCATGGGTGACAAAAATATGGCATTGATCTGGTGAGTTCCCTTTTTCGTGGAACTTATCTTTTCAGCCCCTGGCTGATAGTGAAGCGTGGGTAGTTCTCCAGTCTCCTGACGTTGCCCCAGGTAGGTCTTGAATGGTTCGGATTTGCCTTCTCTGTGCTCGACTCCGTATTCTGCTCTGAGATTGGACTGTCGTGCAAGGCTCCACCATAGACTAAAGACAAATACGACGGCTTCATTAATTTTCTAGCTTTAGAAAGCAGTCTTCCCTAAGCCGTCCCTCTGCCAGTCATCTCATATTTTAGTCTCTAACATCATATGTCTAGAGCCTAATCTTGAATTCAAGTTTCTCCTTTCTGTCCTTTATTATATTTCTCTGCCCCAGTGGCAGTATTATAATTCTTTAGACTGATTTATCGTCAACTTAACCCGATGAATTATTATAAATGTCAGTTAAACCCACCAAATTTATCATAGAAATGTCGGCAACAGTATTCTAGTTCTGTGCCTCTAGCCTAATCGTCATGTCAGTTATGATGAATTTAACAAATAATTGGACACCAGTGTTTTAGAATTGTCTGACAACATTATCACAACACTTCATGTCTGGTCGCATCGTCATATAATTTATAATGAATATATGTCACGGTCTGTCACATTATCGTTAATATTAATTTCCGCTAGTCTAAGCGTCGGGTCGAAAATAATCAAATAATATGGAAATTAATAGATATATATATATTCCCGTTAACATTCTTATGGACATGTTGTACATATCCCGTGGGATCATAAAATATACCCGATCACATGTGGCTGGCTGTGATCGTAAAACAAATATTATGAATAAAGTAAACGCAGTTATACCAATCTTGCGTCGATTTTGCAAGGTACTACTATTGCTAGCATCTACTCAGATGGACCAGCAATTTAGACACGTGGCTTCAGTGCGTTTAATGCATGAATTCGCAGCTTGTCTAGATTAGGTCTAGCTTTCTTGATTACCTGGGCGTAAGTGAAAAATGGCTGGATTTGCCGCACTTTTAGCGGGTCATTTCCGCTTGGACACGTGATCCGTAGCGTGCATCATGTGACCTTAGCATCAATAAGACGCTCCAATCAATAACGTTAAAAGTCACGTGGGGGGTCCGAAAGTGGCATAAACTGGTTCTATCTACCGAGGTCAGTGGTCAACAATGACGTCGTATCTAAAAATAGCATTAACTTTGAGGAGAAAATCACCGAACGCTAGGAGATTATCCGCAAGTGACAATTCCCGGGACTTTGCGATCATGCATTGAAGATGATAAAAATGGCGTCTCGTAATTAATAAAAAAAATAAAGAGAAGATTGGGCAAGTCGTCACACAAGCCCCTCCTCAAGTTTGACGTTCCGTCCAACTCCTCTGGTCCTGTCTTCCTCTTCTTTTTCAGTTTCTCATATCTCCTCGGTTGCGTCCGGATGTCTGCTAAAAAAATCTGCCCCTACGTTGTTCTTCCCAGGTATGTATTCTATGTGAAATGAATATGGCTGCAACAGGAGTGACCATCTCATAAGCCGGGCATTAAGGTTCTTCGACGCTGCAAGAAATATCAACGGTTGGTGATCAGACTGCACCGTGAACTTTTTCCCGTATAAATATGGTTGAAACTTCTGCACAGCCCATATTAGCGACAGACATTCTCGTTCGATGGTAGAGTAGTTCTGTTCAGCAGGGTTCAATTTCCTACTAGCATATGCAATGGGGAATAGAGTTGCAGAAGGTCTATCACTAGGCTGCAGGAGAGTGGCTCCTATCCCTATATTGCTAGCATCTGTTCGCAGCGTAAAGTTCAGAGTTAAGTCAGGCAGTCGCAGAATTGGCCTAGCTGTGAGTTTCTCCTTCAGCAGCGTGTAGGCATTTTCGCACTCCGCTGTCCAGGTTACTTTGTCCGGGTTCGCATTCTTGGTTAACGCGGTCAGTGGCGCACTCAGGGTATTAAAATCTTTAATATATCTCTGGTAGAAGCCACATAGAGACACAAATGACCTGACATCCTTTTTAGTCTGGGGTCGTGGGGCCCGCTGTAACTTCTCAATATTACGTGCATCTGGGTACATGCATCCATGCGAGATGGTGTGTCCCAGGAATTCTAGTTGCTCGCAGGCAATTTGAAATTTTGTAGGGCGAGCGGTGAGTCCTGTTTCTCTAAGTCTTTTGAAGAGTAGGGAAACTGCGTCCAGGTGCTCCTCAAAGGTGTTCGTGGCAATAACTATGTCGTCCATGAAATTACTTATCCCAGGGTGGTTCAGGGGTTCCAGTAGCTTCCTCATCATACGAGTAAAGACGCTTGGGGCGTTGCTTAGCCCAAATGGCAATACATTAAACTCGTAATGGCCCTCAGAAGTACTAAATGCTAACATGTGTCGAATTTCCTCTTTTACCGGGATCTGGTAGTACCCTTTGCTAAGGTCTATCTTCGAAAAGTATCGCGCTCTACTCAGCTTGGTGAAAAGCTGATTCTGATCAGGTAAGGGCTCCGCTTGAAATTCAGTTACAGCGTTGAGCCTTCGGTAGTCTATGCAGAGGCGATATTCTCCTGTGGATTTTCTAAGCAACACCACACTCGCACTATAAGGAGACTCTGATTTTGAGATAATATTTTCCTTAAGCAGGTACTCGATTTCCTCACTCAATGCCTTTGCCTTAGCATAAGGAACAGGATAGTTCTTAACTCGTACCGGGGCGAGGTCTGTTAGCTTCATATCAAATTCTATCAGGTTGGTCATGCCAGGTTTATCCGTGAGTGTACTAGTGTGTTTTCTCAACAACTGTTGCACCTGTGCCTGCTGATCCTCCGTTATAGTTGAACTAATCTGAACATCTTGATGAGTTTCGCACTGACGAAGAGGGTATTCACAGGAGGTCAGGGGTTCTGCCTCAGTTTCCGTCGCAATAGCCAGTGTCAGGAAATGTGCTGGTTCTGCACCTGGTCTTTCATAATATCGCTTCAGCAGGTTTATGTGGTAAATTTTCTGCTTCCCCTTTATGGCAATCTTGTAATTGGTGCGCGACATTTTCTCAACAATTTTATATGGACCTCTCCACCCGATTTGCAATTTATTATTGCTACTGGGCAGGAGTAATAAGACCTGTTCTCCTACTTCTAGCTCCCTATCCTTCGCAGTGCGGTTGTAGTATCGCGCATGTTTACGACGGGCACGGCGTACATTTTCCTTTGCCAGTTCCCATCCTGTTTTAAGGCGTTGGATCAACTCATTCACGTATTGGGATGCAGAGGTGACCATCTCATCAGCTTTATCATCTGTCCAAGTACGTAACAGTGCCTCTAGAGGTCCTTTTATAGGTCTACCAAACAGCAATGTGGCAGGTGGCATCCCAGTAGAATTGTGGGGTACTTCGTGGTAAGCAAATAGTGCTGCGGGTAAGTATTAATCCCAGCTCTCTGGTTTTTCCTGCGCAAGTTTCCGAAGGATGGAAATAAGGGTCCCGTTAAACCGCTCCACCTGGCCATTTGCTTGTGGGTGGTAGGGAGAGGTGTGGATATGTCGGGCCTGAAATACCCTAAACACTTCCTCGGTGGGTTTTCCTCGGAATTGCGAACCATTATCTGTCAGGATCTGTGACGGAAACCCTAGCCGAGTAAATATGGTGAGCACAGCCTCAGCAACATGCTTGGAATCACAGGCGGGCATAGCGATAGCTTCTGCCCACATGGAGCAACAATCCACTAACGTGAGTATATAACTGTTTCTCTTTTTGCTACGAGTAAGTTCACCCACAATATCCACCGCTACTCGTTCGAAGGGTGTGCCCAAGATTGGCATTTCTCCCAGAGTGGCTGGGGCCGTCCAGTGTTTCGGCGCTGTCCTCTGGCACTGCGGGCATGATTTCACATATCTCTGGATATCGGCGTTGATACCTGGCCAATAATAATGACATGAAATACGCTGAATCGTGGCACTTATGCCCATATGGCCACTAAACGGAAGGGCATGGCCCATTTCTAGGACCTGGGCTCGGTATGCTGACGGAACCACAAGTTGCCCATGTTCCTATCCTCCATTTCCTGCTTTCCGATGCAACAGCCCATTTTTCTTGTAGAAGTCTCCCTTTTGGAGAGGAGTGTGCGCTCTCGGTAATTTTTTGTAGCAGGGTGCTAGAGATTGATCCTCAGTTTGTGCCTTTTTTAATTCCTCAGGAAGGATGTTGGGTGGGGATTCCAACTCCGTATTCCGTTTGGCCTGTCCTCTAGTGGTGACAGCCGCCATAACCAGAGGGTGAATGGGTTCTCCCAAGAACACATACCTACACCCTAAGATCAAGGGATAAATAGGGTCGTCCAAGATCGCTGCACTGATTTCCCCAGTCACATATTTCGATTTGACCTGAATCTTGGCTATGGCCAAACGCATAGGTGCTGCACTTTTAGTAGGTCCTTGTATTTCTATAGTGTCTTCTGTCATCTGGTCAGGCTTGACTAGGGATGCACAGACAACTGCGTCGAATGCAAGGCCATGTCTGTCATAAAGGCAGGTCACCTCTTGGTCATTTACGAGGACTGTCTCAACGACCGGGGGATGTCGGGGTTTGTCCAGAGGTTCTTCCGGTCCATTTCCCCTTGCGGCACTTTTACGTAAACAGGCAGCATGATGAGGTGGGTTTTTCCGGTTGCACTCCTGCGTATTGTGGTTGATGGTTCTACAGTGCTTACACCATTTTTCCCCTTGCCTCTGCTGCTGGAAATTTGATCTCTGAGTAGTCTTGTTGTCTGGCTTGTCATGCTTTTTGAAGTTAGTCTTCTTCTTCTTCGATCCTTAACCACCGACCGTCAAAGCAGTCAGTGGCCATCACGCCTAGTGGCGTCTTGTAGGGCAACAACAAATTGATTCCACTTTGCACGGTCGGTGGCCATCCTTCGTACAGTGCCCTAACTCTGGTTCATTCTTTGCATCTCAGCCTCCACAGTCCTCCGCCAAGTTGTTTTTGGTCGGCCTCTCTTTCGCTTTCCTTCAGGGGTCCAAAGCATAGCTGTTCTTGTGATGGCATCGGGGTCTCTTCTGAGGACATGACCAACCCAGCTCCAGCGTCTGCCAGCTATGATGGTGTGTATGTCCTCTTGCTTGCTACGAGTAAGCAGATCTTGGTTGGTGATGGTATTCGGCCAAAAGATTCGGTGAATTTTTCTTAGGCATGTTGTGTGAAAAGAGGACAATTTTGACATTTCCTTCTCTGTGACTCTCAAGCATTCCGCACCATAGAGAAGCACAGAAAGCACGCAACTCTGGTATAATCTTAATTTTGTGCTTGTGCTGTATTGGGAGGACTTCCAGATGTTATTTAGGCTAAAGAAGGCTGTTCTTGCCTTATTCATTCTGATGTTGATGTCTTTGCCTGCCCCACCGTCTGGTGTTACTATGCTTCCTAGGTATGTGAAGGTATCTGTCTGTACCAATTGCTGATTCCTTACTGATATGGGCTCAGGGTTGCTCACATTGAGCGTCATGACTTCAGACTTCTTTAAATTGATGTTCAAGCCCACCTGCTGGCTAAATTTATTAAGTCTATCCGTTTTTTCCTGGATGTGTTGATGTGAATGTGCCAGCAGTGATTGTCATCTGCATATTCCAGATCTTCCAATGTAGAAAATGTAGTCCATCTTATTCCTCTTGGACTGCCCTCTGTTGTCTGGCGCATCACCCAGTCTATGACTGTTAAAAAAAGAGTGGTTGATAAGGGGCATCCCTGTCGTACTCCTGTCTTCACCTCGAAGGTTAGGTTGCTCTGCCCAACACTACACGTAAAGTTGGCATAGAGGCTTTTTATGATTGACACTATGCAGCTTGGAATTCCATACGCCCTCAGTATTTTCCATAAACTGTCCCTATGTATGCTGTCAAAAGCCTTTTCAAAATCAACAAAATTTATGTAAAGCTGTCTTTGCCATTCTGAGCACTGCTCTATAATGTTCCTGAGAGTGAATATATGGTCTACACATCTTCTGTTCTTTCTAAATCCTGCTTGTTCTTTCCTCAGTTTGTAGTCTACTGCCTTTGAAATTCTCTGTATAATTATCCTGCCTAGTATTTTGCTGGGAACTGAGAGAAGAGTGATTCCTCTCCAATTATTGCAGTCTGCAAGATCTCCCTTTTTGGGCAATTTGACAATTATTCCTTTGTTCCACTCTGATGGTGTTGTCCCCGTTTTCCACGCTTGTGCAAATAGTGGTTCTAATAGTTCTGCTGCTAGCTCAGGGTCTGTCTTAAACAGCTCTGCATTTAAGTTATCATGGCCCGGAGCTTTACCGTTCTTTAACCCTTTGATTGCTGTGATGATTTCTTCTTTTCGTGGAATGTCTGTATTTACATCTAGATCGTTTTCAGCCTCAGGAACATTCAATTCTGTCTCTGGTATTTCCTTGTTCAGAGTTTCTCTGAAGTGCTCTGCCCATCTTGTTTCCTGTCCCTCTGCTGTCTTGATGAGATTTCCTTGCTTATCTCTTACTAATGTAATATTGTTTGCACCTTGTTTTCCGCTGATGAATTTAGTTATTTTGTATACTGTGCTTTGTTCATTTCTCAGTGCTGCCTCTTCTGCCTGTTTTGCAAGATCGTCTAGGAAATTCCTTTTGTTGGCTCGGGTTTGGCGTTTTGAAGTTAGTATACGGTGGTTTCACTTGGGGGTCCATGTGTGACTGAGCTGTCTGTCTATGTACGTAATCTGGTTGTTTCAGTCTGGGTGGTGGATTCTCTGATAGTGCTGCCTGATATCGTTCCGCTAACTGGACTATGGATTCTAAAGTGCTGGCCCCATTCTCTGTCAGGAATCTTCTCATGTCGGAAGTCATGGTGTCCTTCAGTTGTTCGATCATGACCATTTCCTTCAGGCCTTCCCAATCATGAGTAAAATTCCCTAGGGCACCCCACTTCTCCACGTAGGAATCCAGTCTAGCGGCAAATTGAGCAAAGTTCTCTCCGACTTCCCTCCTAGAGTTACGGAACCTCTTCCTATAGGCGTCAGCATGTAGCTCATAACGAACCAATAGTGCCTTTTTCAGAGAGTCGTAGTCATCCTGTAAACCTGGAGGAAGCTTGCTATATACGTCATAAGCAGTTCCTCTAAGCCCTTGCGACAGTTTCAGGTTCCACTTGCTCTTCTCCAAACCAAACGTGGTGGCAAACTTCTCAGATTTGTCCAAATACCTATCGATCGAGTCGGCTTGTTCCGAGAAAGCTTCAAATGGAAACGTCAAGGGTCCCAAGTTTGACATGAGTGAGGATGGCAAAGGTCCTGTGCCCCCTGCATGCAAGTAGGGCATATCATCTGACCGTGGCGATAGGTTGCCTGAGGAGGTAGATGCTGTCGCACCGGCTACCGGTTCAACTCTTTGAGCCTGTCCCTGCATCTCTAACTGCTTCATCTTCAGTGCATGCTCGCGTTCATCTCTCTCGCTTCTTTCCCTAGCGTCTACAGCTTTTATCCTCTCATCTATTTCGGCTAATTTTATTCGCTCTTCTCTTTCAGCTTTCGCTGTTTCTCGAGCGTAATACTTATCAGTCTCGACACTGACATAATTCGCAAGGTCCACCCCACTATAACCTAGATCTCGACCGGCCTCCCCTAGTGCTGCCTTAAGCTTAACTATTTAAGCCATCTTTTGCTGTTATAGTCCACACTGAGTAAGCTAGTGCTACCTTCCAATAGTATTTCTAACAACAAGCAAAAACTTACTAATTATCAGACTGCTGTAGAATGAAATTACTACCGTTATGGAGACTTAAGGTCTGTAATTCAATGAAATACAAAATCATGAACTTAATTAAACACAACATATATAAAGGGATTCACCAATCAATGCCTGAAATTCTAGAAAAAATGTTTTCTGTCTTTCTAGAGCTCACTGTGTGAAAATACATGTGTTAAAATGGTATACTGTAATGACTGAATGAATGATACTATCCCAGAGGTATGATAAAATACATAAGTTCAAATCCCGGACTGAGACCCCAGTGTCGCGTAGCGTTTGAAGGATAAGAATTTATTAGAAGAAATAATTGATAAGAATGTGGAAAATTTGGCTCAAGAATTCCTGTTGGGTTTCCCACTTCTGAATGGTGACGAAGAGGGTAAATTCTCCTAACTAGACAGGTCTGGAAAAGGTTGTAAGGAGATATTTGGTCTCTCGCTACCATCGTCCCCTTCTCAGTTATCTATTATAATTCTCAATTAAACTGGGTTTATATTAGATTTTACGAGCCCCCCCCCTCCCTTATAAAGGAAGATAAACATCAGACAATATTCAACATCTAATGGAAGGAACAAAGCATGGGGTACATTATATACACCCAATTGGTTTATTGCAATAAAATGAATAGATGGTGAATGATAGTATTGTCGATGGAATTAGTGTCGGCTGTATGTACTATGTGTCTCACATCAAGTGTGTTTCATCATGGGTGACAAAAATATGGCATTGATCTGGTGAGTTCCCTTTTTCGTGGAACTTATCTTTTCAGCCCCTGGCTGATAGTGAAGCGTGGGTAGTTCTCCAGTCTCCTGACGTTGCCCCAGGTAGGTCTTGAATGGTTCGGATTTGCCTTCTCTGTGCTCGACTCCGTATTCTGCTCTGAGATTGGACTGTCGTGCAAGGCTCCACCATAGACTAAAGACAAATACGACGGCTTCATTAATTTTCTAGCTTTAGAAAGCAGTCTTCCCTAAGCCGTCCCTCTGCCAGTCATCTCAGATTTTAGTCTCTAACATCATATGTCTAGAGCCTAATCTTGAATTCAAGTTTCTCCTTTCTGTCCTTTATTATATTTCTCTGCCCCAGTGGCAGTATTATAATTCTTTAGACTGATTTATCGTTAACTTAACCCGATGAATTATTATAAATGTCAGTTAAACCCACCAAATTTATCATAGAAATGTCGGCAACAGTATTCTAGTTCTGTGCCTCTAGCCTAATCGTCATGTCAATTATGATGAATTTAACAAATAATTGGACACCAGTGTTTTAGAATTGTCTGACAACATTATCACAACACTTCATGTCTGTTCGCATCGTCATATAATTTATAATGAATATATGTCACGGTCTGTCACATTATCGTTAATATTAATTTCCGCTAGTCTAAGCGTCGGGTCGAAAATAATCAAATAATATGGAAATTAATAGATATATATATTCCCGTTAACATTCTTATGAACATGTTGTACATATCCCGTGGGATCATAAAATATACCCGATCACATGTGGCTGGATGTGATCGTAAAACAAAAATTATGAATAAAGTAAACGCAGTTATACCAATCTTGCGTCGATTTTGCAAGGTACTACACATTTCATCACAATACTATTTTCTAACGAGATTTTCACTTACCTACTCAGATGGACCAGCAATTTAGACACGTGGCTTCAGTGCGTTTAATGCATGAATTCGCAGCTTGTCTAGATTAGGTCTAGCTTTCTTGATTACCTGGGCGTAAGTGAAAAATGGCTGGATTTGCCGCACTTTTAGCGGGTCATTTCCGCTTGGACACGTGATCCGTAGCGTGCATCATGTGACCTTAGCATCAATAAGACGCTCCAATCAATAACGTTAAAAGTCACGTGGGGGGGGTTCCGAAAGTGGCATAAACTGGTTCTATCTACCGAGGTCAGTGGTCAACAATGACGTCGTATCTAAAAATAGCATTAACTTTGAGGAGAAAATCACCGAACGCTAGGAGATTATCCGCAAGTGACAATTCCCGGGACTTTGCGATCATGCATTGAAGATGATAAAAATGGCGTCTCGTAATTAATAAAAAAAATGAAGAGAAGATTGGGCAAGTCGTGGTATTTATATTGTGCAATGTGTCTTTGATATTGTATTACCAGAGCAGAGGAGGTAAGACGAATACTTATATTACTTAAGCCAGGAACTTATGCGGCTTAGATATTATATCGCCAGAGAAGGTGAAATGAATAGTTACATTGCTTAAAGCCAGGGACTTATACGGCTTAGATATTATATCGCCAGAGAAGGTGAAATGAAGATTTACATTGCTTAAAGCCATGGACTTGTACGGCTTAGATATTATATCGCCAGAGAAGGTGAAATGAAGATTTACATTGCTTAAAGCCAGGAACTTATATGGCTTAGATATTATATCGCCAGAGAAGGAACCTATATGGCTTATTTTCTAAGATAAGAACATTGGTATGTCTACGAAGCCAGGAACTTATACGGCTTATTTTCTAAGATAAAGAGAACATTGGTATGCCTATAAAGCCAGGAACTTATACGGCTGATAAAAGGAGTATTTATAATAGTACCAAGCCAGGAAATTATGCGGCTTGTTAATATATTATACTGTCGTTCTTTCATGATGTGCTATGAACTATGTTTTTTGACAGTGTGCCTGATGATGTTAACGTTCGTTACTGTGGCATAATAAATTGTGATAAAACGGTACTGGCAGTTCAAACATTTTCTAACTATGATATGTGTTTCCTTCTTGGTGTGTGTGATTATTATTAACCTACCCCAGAACTACACGCATTCGCATTCACTGTGATCAACTCACCCACACACCTTTGGTCGGCCACCTGTAGGCCCGACGTAGCTGATCGCATATATCAGCGCACATATAACAGAACATTTACCATCATCTTGAACATTACCAGTGGTGGGCATTTAGCTGCAAGTACCCGGCGTTGCCCGGAGGTCTCAACATGATAACTTCACCTGTGATGTCAACAATCTCATACCACTACTTACATCATACCACCATTACACCCATACTTTATCAGTGATGCCCAGCACGCCCTTGCAACAAACGGAGATTTATCAGACCACAAATAAACTAGCTGACACAAACTCACCATAACACCGGTAACACTGAAATCAGGTACTGACCTTTTAATGAAACTGTACACACACAAAGCCGCACCCGGCTAACAATACGCATGACAATGCAATGAAGAATGCCTAATAGCTTGCCAAAAAAACTGTAGCACAATATAATATCAAAATGGCCCTAGATAAAACCAATCGGTGGCTACACAATGACTATCGCTCACAGGCAACAACCACTACTGAAACAATGCAATACATAACTGCGCTAATATTATCATAAGTACTATCCAGGAGAAAAATCACTAGAACTTGCAACTACCCTTTAGTGATATCATAAAACTCCTGAACATATGAAAACGGCAAGAAGTATGAACAAAGCTGGCATCCATATACTCCCCAGCAAAACCGCTGACAAAGGCAACAAAACGTCCTCACAGGACGGCGGACATGGCCAGAATCAATTCCGCCAAAAGTTTCATACCAACTTCCGTTC
>JAMPIV010001920.1:0-145714 GCA_024509875.1 Oreohelix idahoensis
CACCTTAACCTCGTACTGGGATCTTCCATGATGAAGTTTCTAACACTTCATTTCCCTATGACAATCTCTGCCATGGGACTGCCTTTATCTTCGTAAGCGATAAAGCAATATGATAAATATATCTTCATTAGGCTGTGGGGCTATTTGTGATTAATTTTTGTACAAGCAACAATCATCCACAATGCACATGTTTAGATCATACAATACATTATATCAATGACTATTATACAGGCATATTTTGTGAATTCTATATGAACCTGAAATAACAAATATTATACACGGTAGTTATCATAATTTCGCTTACCCTCAGACTTCAGATACTGGACTTAAAAAATGTTTCTGGCGATCCGCTCACAATTCATGGGTAGTGGCGAAACTCTGCCTCCAGTCTGTCTCAAACCTACTTCGTTGTGTATCCCTCCAGTTTTACCGATACGCTTTAAATACGTATAGCGCGGACGTATCGGAGAGTACCGACGTCACAGCTTAAACCTAAGCCTGAAAAAATCCTTCCCGAACAGTGATTTCGGCCGATCTGTGCGTCGACTTAAATTTTGCCTTTCTCATTCTCGGCATATATAATATCCATATTGTTCCATCTTATCTAGTTTTATACAGCTGATAAAACTCTATCTTCCTATCCATGTAAATTCCCAAACTGTTATTTATTGATTTTAATATTTAGAACAGAAGTGGGTTACACGTTTTTAGCGTAACTGTGGGCAGCCGAAATACGCATATATCTCCATAAATGAGAACTTCCTACCGTTCCTTCTTATATGCAGTTATACACAATCCTTCCCTGTACTGAAATGTAAAATCCTTTTCATACGGATTCCCTTCTGCTTTTATTTACCCTTGGCGATTTCCTCTGTCTGATACACATTTCGCTGATACGCCGCCATTTTGAAAGCGGTCATTCGATCGTTGATGGGTTTATAAATCTAACTGAACCCGTTTGCAATGGCTTGAAACCAATTTCGCGACATAGCTCCCCCATATTTTAAGCTGGATGATATCTAGCTTAACTATTGGGTACAAGACCATTGCAAATCGACCATTCCGAGGTTAGTTTTCCTTCCTTCTATCCTCCTCAAGCTCTGTGGGATTGCGACTAAGAAAATCTGCGCCCACATTCTGTTTTCCAATAATATATTCATTTTTTACTATCTCTCTCCTTCCGGTTCGGCTTTTCATCCAGGCTCTTACTGCTGGTGAAACGGGGTCGGTAGGTTTCCCTTGAAGTTTACCGCCCTCTTTTCGTTGATAGTTGGATGTGGTTTTCCCTCGCAAATCCGTAGGTGTTTGATTTTCGCTACGTGATTTGTTCCTTTTTTCCAGCGCATGGGGTTCAGACTGCAATTGAACCTGTGTGGGATGTTTCCTTTCCCCTCCCGTGCAAATCTCGGGAGTACCCCTGATTGCTGGTTTGCTTGTAGATTTTTGATGAAGATTCTTCCGTCGACTTTCTGAATCTACATAGGTGCACTCTGGACAGGAATTTACATACTGATTTATGTCTTCCGTAATACCTGGCCAGTAGAACTGGGTGGCTATTCTTTGTTTTGTGGCACCATTACCCAGGTGTTCACTCAAAGTTGATATGTGTCCCCAGCCTATAACCTTATTCCTATAGGTGGATGGTACAACAATTTGACCATGACTTTTCGTCCCTCTGCCAGCTTTCCTGTACAAGAGTCCATGTTCCCTATAGAAGTGTCCTTTCCTTGGTGTGTTATGTGTCTTTGACAATTTGCCAAAACAAGGCTTCAACGTGCTGTCTGCTTCTTGAGCCCGTTTCATTTCAGTCGAATGAAATGTTAATTTGGTGACCCTCTCTATGTTCCTGGAGTCAGACCTGGTCTGGATTTCTGCCATAACCATACGTTTTACAGGGTCTCCCAAGAAAACATATTTACGCCCCAACATTAGGGGGTAAAAGGGATCATCTAACACTGCTGCATTTATCTCCCCTTCCACATAGCGACAACTGACATGAATCTTTGCTATGGGTAAAGTAAGGGGTGATGTTCCTTTTAGTGGCCCTTGAATATCTACTGTTTCTGTGGTGATTTGTTCAGGGCACACTAGAGATGCACACACGACTGCGTCATAGGACAAACCTGTGTCATACATTCCTGTGACTTGTTTGCCATTCACAGTCACTATCTCCTGGGTAGGTGGGTGATGGAGGCTATTCTGACTCACAGTCAGTTCCTTTCTAACAGAAGTCCTCACCTGTAGACATGCAGCATGATGAAGGGGTTTTTTCCTCCCACATTCATCAGTGTTGTGGTTGATCATCTTACAAAATTTGCACCACTTATCTCCCTGTTTGTAGGGTTTCTTTTCCTGAGTCTGAGGGTTCTTGTCCTTATTATCAAATCTTTGCTTGTATCTGTATGGTTGATCCATCTGGTCAAAATCGGTATTCTGCGGTGGTGGCTTATATTCTTCTACCTGCTTCCTTTTTGTTCCTACCAATTCAGCTTGAGCTGCTTGGTATCTCTCTGCACATTTCAAAATGTCTTCCAGCCTCTCTGCTCCTTGTTCCATAAGGAATTTCCTCATTTCTTGAGACATGGAATCTTTCACTTGCTCTAACATAACCATTTCTTTCAGATCCTCGTAGGTTTTCTGATACTTACCTAAACTACTCCACTTCAACAAATACGTTTCTAGCCTAGCTGCGAACTGGTTATATGTTTCTCCAGGTAGAGGTTTAGAAGTTCTAAATTTCTTCCTATATGCCTCAGAGTTCTTTTCATACCGGATCAGTAAGGCTTGCTTTAGTATTTCATAATTTTCCTGATCTTCTTTGGGGAGTTTCAGAAACACATCATATGCAATACCTCTCAATCCCTGAGATAACTTTAAACTCCATTTCTCCTTTTCCAGTCCATATGTAGAGGCTAGCCTTTCATACCTATCCAGGTACGACTCAATTGCGTCCTCCTTTTCAACAAATGGATCTAGGTGGAAGTTCATGGCCCCATTTGCTGTGTTCTGAAAAGAGCTATTCGCAGAATGAGGTGAGCTATTACCATGGGTGATAGTTCCTGCCTGAAGTTCAAGATCAAGCTGTCTCATTTTCAGCTCATGGTCTCTCTCTGCTTGTAACCTCCTTTCTTCTCTCTCAGCTTCTAATTTCTTGGCTTCTCTCTCTGCTTCTAATTCTAATTTCTTGGCTTCTCTCTCTGCTTCTAATTTCTTGGCTTCTCTCTCTGCTTCTAATTTCTTTGTTTCTCTCTCTGCTTCGAATTGCTTTGCTTCTCTCTCGGTGTACTTTTCACATTCCGTCGTGACATACCGGATCAGGGCGTCACCATCCATGCCAAGCTCTTTTCCCACCTGCAGTGTAGCAGACCTAAATTTGACCAAGTCAGCCATGATGTATCTGTAGTCTAGTAGGGCAAGCGATCTTACTCAAACTAATTTACTACAATATAATTAACTTAGTTAAAATTAAAGTTAATTAAACTGACTTCACCATATATGAAACAGCTTTCTTTATCTGTACTCAATGGTACTCCTAAAAATATAATTATTTCCTACTATGTTACTCTTTCCAAAAATTTTTACAAAACAAAATTTTCTACACAGCAGAAATAGAAAGTTGGCTCAGGAATATCAAAGATATATCCCGGACGAGCCCCCACTGTAGCGGGAGGTTATTTAAAATTATTTATGTATGTAAGAGTATGCCAGTAAAGAGTTCTGACTTTACAAGTAATACCCCAGTCTTAGAACTAAGCACTGGTGTATTGTTATCATAAAAATAGTCAGACTGTGAAAACCCTGGCCCAGTTGGTAAGAAGTAGTAGCAGGATTTAAGGTGTCTCCTCCCTGTGACTATCTTATGATTACTTATATTCTAGGGGATAAGTAAAATGTACATTCACTGAAACCACAAATGGAAGAAGTGAATAAATCCTCAGGTACAGTTAAAATAGTTTAATAATTACACTAATATTCTATTTCTACTAGTTGGAAAAGAGTATACACATACATATATAAAAATATTCACACAATTACTATTATTGTCTGTTTAGACTTCAAGATCTTAAATAATAAAGTTACTGAAATCACTGTTATTAGTCCTTTGAATTTAAGGATAACTGTCATCAGGTGACTGCGTTTCTGTATGGTTACTTATTGTTTTCAACTATTGGCTGTTTCACATATATAGGTGGTCAGTGTCAAACAGGGCACTTATCTTTCCAACTTGATACTGCTGAAACTGAACTGTCCTTTGCTGATATCAGACTTGGTAGGCCCAACAGTAGGGATGCCAATGACCAGTTGAAGTTCACTCTTTGGGGTCCTGCACTTTTGTGGGATTGCCTCGGATGAACGACACCGGCTTCTGATACTGGACAGTCTGGTTTGAGTTATTTCATGGAACCTGCAACATATCAGCCTTGGCTAGTATCTGGCTAGACTTGTAGCTGACTAGCACAGATGTCAGACCAGTCAGTCATCAGATGTCACCGTTATACAATCATAGTAAGTAAGGACATCATTTCAGTGATATAGCATTAATATTAACATTTCAATTAAGTGTAACTGACTAGCACATAAGTCAGACAAGTCAGTCATCAGGTGTCAAAGTTATACAGTCATAGCAAGTAACATCAATTCAATGATATAGAATTAATATTAACATATCAGTAATAAACATCATCTGGTTTATTCCGCTCCTATACATCCCTTTCTATAACTTGATGCTTCCAAATCATATCAAATACAAATTCAAATACTGATGGTATTCTTAGCATCTACACAAAAGTAATACATAAATAAAGAGTGACCAAGCGATCACGTTTCTTTCTTCGGTAGTACAATTACATAGTTTTGGAATTGAAACCTGGCTGTGGAACCCTCCATTTTACCAGCTGTAAATGGGTACAAAGTTGTGCGCTCGAACTAGGGAAGGCAAAGGCAGCGAGGAAGGGGACTAGTCACCTTAACCTCGTACTGGGATCTTCCATGATGAAGTTTCTAACACTTCATTTCCCTATGACAATCTCTGCCATGGGACTGCCTTTATCTTCGTAAGCGATAAAGCAATATGATAAATATATCTTCATTAGGTTGTGGGGCTATTTGTGATTAATTTTTGTACAAGCAACAATCATCCACAATGCACATGTTTAGATCATACAATACATTATATCAATGACTATTATACAGGCATATTTTGTGAATTCTATATGAACCTGAAATAACAAATATTATACACGGTAGTTATCATAATTTCGCTTACCCTCAGACTTCAGATACTGGACTTAAAAATGTTTCTGGCGATCCGCTCACAATTCATGGGTAGTGGCGAAACTCTGCCTCCAGTCTGTCTCAAACCTACTTCGTTGTGTATCCCTCCAGTTTTACCGATACGCTTTAAATACGTATAGCGCGGACGTATCGGAGAGTACCGACGTCACAGCTTAAACCTAAGCCTGAAAAATCCTTCCCGAACAGTGATTTCGGCCGATCTGTGCGTCGACTTAAATTTTGCCTTTCTCATTCTCGGCATATATAATACCCATATTGTTCCATCTTATCTAGTTTTATACAGCTGATAAAACTCTATCTTCCTATCCATGTAAATTCCCAAACTCTTATTTATTGATTTTAATATTTAGAACAGAAGTGGGTTACACGCTTTTAGCGTAACTGTGGGCAGCCGAAATACGCATATATCTCCATAAATGAGAACTTCCTACCGTTCCTTCTTATATGCAGTTATACACAATCCTTCCCTGTACTGAAATGTAAAATCCTTTTCATACGGATTCCCTTCTGCTTTTATTTATCCTTGGCGATTTCCTCTGTCTGATACACATTTCGCTGATACGCCGCCATTTTGAAAGCGGTCATTCGATCGTTGATGGGTTTATAAATCTAACTGAACCCGTTTGCAATGGCTTGAAACCAATTTCGCGACAATTACCTAGACATATATTTACCTCTAAACAGAGCTATTACTTACAAGAGGAATTTCGTTGGATTACACCAACTGGGGGCTTGAACGGGCTATACCTTTGCTTAAATCCTTCACAAAAGGCGACGGACCAGATATAATGCGTTAACAATTGTTCAGCCCAATGCAACATTGTTCGTGACTTCTGGAAATATCTTGTGAATACTCACTTAAGGTAGAAGTGTCAGTAACCTTCTATCTACATCTCTGCCAAGAGTAATCTTGCGCGCAGGTAGATAGCTTGGAAGCCAATATTTTATACTCTTGAGTTTTGGTCACTGTTGGACCACTACTGCAAAGCAGGGGAGGCAATTTGTGACACTTGTGCTCCTTCTGTACAAACCCCACAGACGTTTTTCCACTGTAGTCCTCCAGTTTCAAAAAAGGTATTTATCTTCTCCATAATATCTTCACCTTTTGTAGTAGTTTCAAGTGCACTACAAAACAGGAACTCTTCTTTGATGTCATCTGAATGAATATATTTCACGAAGACAAGCAACTGAGAACATGAACTTACGTCCGTTGATTCTTCAACTTGAATAGAAAACAATGGAGAAATTTTGATTTCATTCAAAACCTGCCCTTTCACCTCTACGGACATATCTGAAATGCGTCTCTGAATAGTGTTATTTTACAGAGATATTTGTCGCATCTTTATCTCGCTGGCTTCCCAAGAATTAACTTCACCATCTTCAACATGCAGGTTTTGATGAGTGTTTCTCCAATCGTGTAAGTTTTGTTTTTGTTTGGCAATTTCCAATGCAACTTCATATGATGCTTGCACCGCTGCTGTGCTCTGTTGCTGAAAACTTCCTGTAGGATCAAGTCTCTGACGTCTGAGACCAGTTTCATGGCGTCGAAAGAACTCCAAATCCTTTTTAGTATGTTCTGAATGCTTTGTCTCTAAGTGACGTTTGAGTTTTGAAGGTTTCATAGATTCAGCACTGAGAACAACATTGCACAAAACGCATTCTGGCTTCTCTATGCCATTGCTGATCAAGGTGGTAAGGCCACATTTTAGATAGTCTTCTGAATATTTATGTTTTTTCTCCATGGGTACGGATTTCTGAAAATATAAATAAAAATTAATTCTTTTTCGCGAAAAATAATTTTTCTTTTTATATTTTTATATTTATTCGCGTTTCACGAATTTTATCAATTGTAATTCTCATGCCAGCAATCTTCCAGCATAATCCACATCAAGCCGAGAACGAAAAAGAACATATAACCAATTTTTATCAAATCGAGAACGTTGAGGAACATCCCCATTTATCAGTAAAAAAGTATAAAAGGGGAACCCCCAACACAACCCCAAGAATGCAGCAGTACAAAAGTGCCAAGGCAGCACAGCGACAAAAAAGACACGACGCTCACAACCTCAAGAGGACCTGGGGAAGAGGAACCCCAGGGGAAACTAACAAGGTAGATACCTGAATAGAAGTATAGCTCTAAACTACTTTATGCGGAAGTCCTGGAGACAGGACAGTAATACTTTTTTTGTAAATATATGTTTAATAATGGTTAGCGTTAGTCACTTAGCTCACTATTTTATTAAAATAATACACCTATTAATAATAATAATATAACAATTTATTCGGCTAATTATTTATTTATATTTTTATTTTATTAAAATAATACACCTATTAATAAAAATAATATAACAATAAAAATATAAATAAATAATTAGCCGAATAAATTGTTTTCCGTCTGGAAACGATAATAGCGATGCAGAAAGCCGACCGACAGCACGGACTGATGACGAACTACTGACGCTCTTTAGATTTTAGAATGTGCAAGCAGTAGCTAACCCGCGCTCGACAGCGAGTGGCTGGTTTCCATCATGGCGCTACCTAAAGGGCGTTGACTATTGGCAAACTAAGTTTGCATCAGACGGTCCATCGCGGACATTTTTGAATTACATCATTGCAAACATGGCGGCGTCAGAAAAAAATACGGGGTAGTCTTCAACTGCGTTCAGAGAGCAACTTAAAAAAAAAAAAATCGATCTGTAACAGTTTGTTAAAAAACAAAAGACAAAAAAAAAAAGTGAATTTTGAAAAAATTTTGCATCATAAAATATTTTTTTTCAGTTTACTTTTTGTAACATAAATTTTATTCTAAAAATAACAAAAAAAAAAAAATTTGTAAAAAATTTTTAAAAAAAAAAAAAAAAAAAAAAAAAAAAAATCAAAAAAAAAAAAAAATAGCAAAATAAAAAAAAAAAAAAAAAAAATGTATGAAAACGGCCCTTTTAATAAAAAAAAAACCTTAAAAAAAAAACAACACCTAACAAATATTGCACAAGCCATATTGAAAAAATAAAAAAAAAAAAAAAACAAAACTAAAAAAAACCCCCCAAAAAAAAAACCCCAAAAAAAACCCTGGCAAAAAACACTGCAAACCCCAAAAAAAAAAAAAAACCCCCCACACCAAACACACAAAAAAAAAAAAAAAAAAAAAAAAGCCAGAAAAAAAAAAAAAAAAAAAAAAAAAAAAAAAAAAAAAAAAAAAAAAATAAAAAAATAAAAAAAACAAAAAAAAAAAAAAAAACAAAAAACCAAAAAAAAACACCAACACACAAAAAAAAAAAAAAAAACCCCACCCACCCCAAAACCCAAAAAAACCAAAAAAAAAAAAAAAAAAACAAAAAAAAAAAAACCCCCCCCACAAAAAAAAAAACAAAAAAAAAACAACCCCCCAAAAAAAAAAAAACACAACAAACCCCCCACCAAAAAACCACCCAAAAACCCCCAACCCCCCCCCCCCAAAACCCAAACAACCACAAAAAAAAACAAAAAAAAAAAAAACCAAACCAAAAAAAAAAAAACCAAAACCCCCCAAAAAACCAAAAAAAAAAAAACAACCCCCCCCAAAAAACAAACCACCCCCCCAAAAAACCAAAAAACCAAAAACAAAAAAAAACACCCCCCCCCCCCCAACAAAAAAAAAAAAAAAACCAAAACCCAAAAAAACCACCCAAAAAAAACAAACAAAAAAAAACCCAACAAAAAACCCACAAACCCAAAACAACAAAAACCACCCAAACAAAAAAAAACCCCAAAAACCACAAAAAAAACCCAAACAAAACACAAACCCCAAACCCCACACCCCCACCCCCCCACAAAAAAAAACAAAAACCCCCCAAAAAAAACCCACAAAACCCAAACAAACACCAAACCCAAAAACCACCCCAAACAAACCACAACAAAAACAACCAAAACAACCCCACAACACCCCAAACAACCCAAAAACCAAAAAAACCCCCCCACCCAAACCCACCCCCACCCCCCCACACACAAACACACCAAACCCCCAACCAACCACACCCACCCCACCCCACACACCCAACACACCCCACCCCACACACACCCCACACACACAAAAACCCCACACAAACACACACACCAAACCCCACACACAACCCACACCCACACACAAACACACACCCCCACAAACAATAAACCAGCAACTGAATGAAACACCCCCGCTCCCAACAAGGCAAGAAATGTCAAATAAACAAATAAATGAAGTTAAATAGCAGGCACTGATAAGACAGAAAGAAGGAAGGCGCCAAACAACAGAACATAAATATAAGTGATAGGCTCACGGATAAGCTGAACCAGGCATCATCCAAATGGCGCCATCGAATCGTGAAAGGACACACAGCCAATTAGGCACACACCCCCCCCCCCCCCTTTCCCCCCCCCCCCCCCCCTTTCCCAAGTGCCTATTTAGCGGTTGTCATTTTTCACGACACTATATTAAACTATGAAATGTAGGACCGTGAACGACCCAGATATTTATATACTCAATCACTAATAACTTTCCTATCAGTGAGTAAAATAAAGGCCGACATATCTGTCTTTAGTAATGAGAAGTGGAAGATGAATAACACAGGACAGCTTTGGTTAGTTTCAGTCACGGATGGGTGAACACATAAAGAAATAATAAAGAAAAACTGAGGCGTGTGAGAAGTAAAGGACACAAAAAAGTAGTACAGTATTGGTGGTTTTGTCTGAATCTCTGGGTCGTTGACGGGTCCAACATTTCATACTTGGGTAAGGTGTCGTGGAAAAATTACAATGATCAATGAGGCATTATTTTAAGGGGTAGGAGGAGGAGGAAGGGGGAGGAGCAGGAGAATTTAAAAAAAAGGGGGGGGGGGGGGCTAAACTCGCTGTGTGTCCTTTCACGATTCACTTTCGTAGCAGAAGCAAACAAATGGTAATCTTCAGACTCCGCACAACAACAGATTGATATACCACCTATTCAACAAGCTAAAGATAAGAACTACTGATAAGCTTAACTGTAGCACCGATGAAATGACTGCTCAACGTGTACTTTAAAGATGCACAAGTTATGAGTTCCAGAGAAAGCACATATGTGTCTCCAGTACCATTCCTGGAAAAGCTCTATGGAGATACACAGAGCCTCAGGCTGAATACTTACTGCTTTCGGGACCTAAGACGCGTCAACAGTGAGGAATGCAGTTAGCGACCCATAGCTAGACTGCTTGCGTCAGGGTCAGCGAACCAGAGCTAACCAAGACCCTACTCCACCTCCATGTGGTGGTCCTGGAAACAGGCTGCATCACTCCAGTCTGGCTGACTGAGTAGGGATCGAAGAGGGAAGGCTAACCCGGTCCCAAAAAATGTCGTGCTGACGTCGGATGTGTCGGCCGGAAGGCGCAAATATCGCAGCTGCGCTGTAAACGGGCACAACGCAACCAACGTCCTTTTCAGGGTTAACAAAGAAGAGAAGAAGAATGCTGCTTTCGTTGAAAATATTCAAGTTGACGTCTGAGAGTTGAGGAAGAAGAAGCAGATTTGGTTGGTTCCTGGTTTGATTTCCTGGTAAACCAATCACTTATATTACTTTTCTGTTGTCTGTTGTCTTCCTTCTTTCTGTCTTACGAGTGTCTGTTAATGAACTAAGTGTATTTATTTATTTATTTACTACTCACAGTATGTCTTCAAGAAATACCAAACATTGTCTTTATAAAACGTGATATAAATCAACTGCAGGTTTTGACGGTGTCCCATACACTGTTTATAGGATATATTTGAATACGCTAAAACTGCTGCACCAACTGTTGACAAATACATAACAAAACAAGGATAGGCATAGAAGAGAAAAAGGGCAAATGAAGTGCTCATCCCAAAAGAAAAGACTTCCAAAGAGATTCATCAGTTCAGGTTTTCATTGCTCAGTGTAGAAGGAAAGAAAGTTTCATTGATAGCAAAATGACTCAACAAATACCTCCTTGAGTCATTGACAACATTATCCAGAAGACATTCCATGTTCTCCACGGTGCCAGGTTTTCTATTCTGGCTGTTCTGTCGACTATGTATTTTGGAGCAATTGCCCAGGCTGGTATTCCAAATTCCAGTTTTTAAGTCCTTTTTTTATCATTACCGGCGTACAACAGTTATAATATTTAGGGATCTGGGCCTCAATTTTGCTAGTTCTTTGTTTTGTTTTGTTTATTTTTGTTTTGTGTTTTGTTTTCATCGGCATCATTCGCTGTCAAGCTTTTACGCCGCTGTTCATCAATCGTTAATGTTGTAGGGGAGATAATAACCAACAAAGTATCTGCTGTTGATTCTTGTGATCATGTCCCCTGATTCGTAAATGTAAACAGTTTGTTAAAAAAGGAGCTATTATAGTAATTTATGATAACTTCATAATTTTTATTTTTCTATTACATTTTGTTTAAAGCATCCAAAGTTTTCCTATTTAAAAGAGACATAACGAAATAATAATGTATGGAGTTACGTGATATCATTGTATTATTGTTGTATTAAATCCATTGGTGCCTTTGAAGCCCAAAAATACATTCTTTCTTCTGTCTGTGACATAACAACTTTCAAGTGAAATATTTATACCTATTTCTTAAGATTAATTTTTGTTTTTGTATGGACTATGAAACAAAGTTAGTCTTTCATAAACGGGTGCTTGCGTAGACCGGAAGGACTGAAATGATACGACAGGGCCACCGATGTGGAACTGACGACAAGAGCCAGTAGAACAAGTCATTAGAAGAAGTCGCTGGTGATGGATTGGCGTACATTGAGAAAAACCTGTTGACAGCATTATCAGATACTCCTTACTCAGGAATCCCATGGGTAAGAAGAGCTGAGGTATACCGAAAAAACGATTGGAGAAGATTACTGGTGACAGAAGTGAAAATGATCAGGAAAACATAGAAAGATCCTGAGTATGCGGCTGAAAGATGTGGCATGTATTTGTTAAAGGACTATGCTCTCATCCCATAAACGTTTACATTATTTTGTCTAACTTCATTCTGCCAGTCTCTTGGTTGTTCTGCGTTCTTTCTGTTTGACTTCTTCTTCTGCGATCAGTAAGAAGCTCTCACAACAAGCAGGAAAGGAAAGACTACGCTGAAAGGAACACGAGGAAAAAAAGCAGCGGAGGGATATCACCTCAGGGGCACATTCCCATAGTCCAGAGTTTCTCACCAGGGGTTCCACGGAACTCTAGGGTGCAGCAAGAGGTCGCTAAGGGTTCCGCAAGAGATTGTGACTGAAAGAAAAAAAATTAATAAACGTTTTTTGAACTGTGCACGTCGGCGATGTTAACGCTCGCAGTTGTGAGCATAGACCGAACAGTCAGGTATGGCAGTACAGAATAGGACCGTGTTTCACTCTCACTTATACCATATTTCATTAACATCTTATATATTAGAAATTTGTGATAAGACGTGTAGGCCTACTTAGATAAGGTTTTTTAAAAAGTCAAGTAGAAAATTCTTTTTTAAAACAGGAAAAACTGAAGTTTCTTCAACCCACACTACAGATGTGCGTTAGAGCTGATTAGTTTTGTAGGGAGGGGAGACCACATGAAAAAAAGTAAGTTATTAAGTTGGACAAAATAAACAGATCCACGAAAAAAACCCATTCTCTACACAAAAGGGCATTGACAATTTGTATTAGATTGTTATAATTACAACTTAGTTATCACGATAACGTACCGTGAGCTGCAGATATAATGATTTGTATTAGATTGTTATAATTACAACTTAGTGATCACGATAACATACCGTGAGCTGTAGATATCTTCTTCTTCTTCGTTCGCCCTGAAAAGGACGGTGGTTGCGTTGTGTCTGTTTACACCTAAGCTGTGATATCTGCACCTTTCGGTCGACACATCCGACTTCAGCACGGCATTTTTTAAGGACCGGGTTTGCCTTCCCATTGCGATCCACACTCGCTCAGCCAGACTGCACTGATGCAGACTGTTTCCATGACCACCACGTGGAGGTGGAGTGCGGTCTTGACCAGCTCTGGTTCGCTGGTCCTGATGCAAGCAGTACAGCTATGGGTCGCTGACTGCATTCACTATTGCTGCATCTTGGGGTCCCAGCTGTAGATATAATAATTTGAATTAGATTGTTATAATTACAACTTAGTGATCACGCTAACGTACCGTCAGCTGTAGATATAATGATTTGTATTAGATTGTTATAATTACAACTTAGTGATCACGCTAACGTACCGTCAGCTGTAGATATAATGATTTGTATTAGATTGTTATAATTACAACTTAGTGATCACGATAACGTACCGTGAGCTGTAGATATAATAATTTGTATTAGATTGTTATAATTACAACTTAGTGATCACGATAACGTACCGTCAGCTGTAGATATAATGATTTCTATTAGATTGTTATAATTACAACTTAGTGATCACGATAACGTACCGTCAGCTGTAGATATAATAATTTGTATTAGATTGTTATAATTACAACTTAGTGATCACGCTAACGTACCGTCAGCTGTAGATATAATGATTTGTATTAGATTGTTATAATTACAACTTAGTGATCACGCTAACGTACCGTCAGCTGTAGATATAATGATTTGTATTAGATTGTTATAATTACAACTTAGTGATCACGATAACGTACCGTGAGCTGTAGATATAATAATTTGTATTAGATTGTTATAATTACAACTTAGTGATCACGATAACGTACCGTCAGCTGTAGATATAATGATTTCTATTAGATTGTTATAATTACAACTTAGTGATCACGATAACGTACCGTCAGCTGTAGATATAATAATTTGTATTAGATTGTTATAATTACAACTTAGTGATCACGATAACGTACCGTCAGCTGTAGATATAATGATTTCTATTAGATTGTTATAATTACAACTTAGTGATCACGATAACGTACCGTCAGCTGTAGATATAATAATTTGTATTAGATTGTTATAATTACAACTTAGTGATCACGATAACGTACCGTCAGCTGTAGATATAATGATTTCTATTAGATTGTTATAATTACAACTTAGTGATCACGATAACGTACCGGCAGCTGTAGATATAATGATTTGTATTAGATTGTTATAATTACAACTTAGTGATCACGATAACGTACCGTCAGCTGTAGATATAATAATTTGTATTAGGTTGTTATAATTACAACTTAGTGATCACGATAACGTACCGTCAGCTGTAGATATAATAATTTGTATTAGATTGTTATAATTACAACTTAGTGATCACGATAACGTACCGTCAGCTGTAGATATAATGATTTGTATTAGATTGTTATAATTACAACTCAGTGATCACGATAACGTACCGGCAGCTGTAGATATAATGATTTGTATTAGATTGTTATAATTACAACTTAGTGATCACGATAACGTACCGTCAGCTGTAGATATAATGATTTCTATTAGATTGTTATAATTACAACTTAGTGATCACGATAACGTACCGTGAGCTGTAGATATAATAATTTGTATTAGATTGTTATAATTACAACTTAGTGATCACGATAACGTACCGTCAGCTGTAGATATAATAATTTGTATTAGATTGTTATAATTACAACTTAGTGATCACGATAACGTACCGTCAGCTGTAGATATAATAATTTGTATTAGATTGTTATAATTACAATTTAGGGATCACGATAACGTACCGGCAGCTGTAGATATAATAATTTGTATTAGATTGTTATAATTACAATTTAGTGATCACGATAACGTACCGGCAGCTGTAGATATAATAATTTGTATACAGGGGTTCCCTGGGAACTGACAATTATTTCAAGGGCTCCTCGAGGATAAAAATTAAAATTGGAGAAAGGTTACTGTGACCGTATACTGTCCTGATTTATATTATGTGCCAGTGAGCTGGACACGGTACCAATTAGTGGTAATATGTGACAGGGTACGGTACCAATTATTCTTAGTACTATTTTTTAGCTTCTATTCAACAAGTTATTTCGACTAGCCGACCGCTAGAGTTGTAGATTCTTGTGGAGCTTTTGTAGGTTCGTTCTTCTCTCGAATGATGTTGTGAAGGTGCTATAGTGGTAGTCCTTACTAATATTCTGGTAACTTTTCATTCAGTGCTTAAAATCTGCTATCATAACTCGACTGATAGTATAAACAAAGTTTATTTACAGGAATTCATAAATAAACAATTTCAGACGAAATTCAAATCAATTATTCTTTGTCGTGAATGTAGTTTGACCATATTTTCCTTTTCGTTCTCCGTAACTGTATGAGTTACTCAACCATCTCGTGCAACTCACTATCTAGGTCACTTTGACCTTCTTCCACAACTTTCCAGTTCAGGTGGTTGCGCCTTTTACCTTCAATATTTTAAAGATGCTAATCTCTTCCGATGATAAGACTTCAATACATCTGTAGTTGTTTTCTTGGTTTCCGTCCTAGTACAATATAAAAATCAGTTCTATCCGTGGACTGAAATATGAATCGAGATTGTACTTACATGAGTCTTACTACACACAGTCTATCCTCCCAGTACAGAATCAAATATAGCTGCCGCTTATATTCTGTCTTGAATAAAACGATATCATTTAACCTTTACACACAATATACTTCTTTTTCTGAAAACACTTCAAGAAAATTCAACTTAGAACAGGTCTTCGTGGCTCTACGACAATGAGACAGCTCAAACATGGCTTCTCATCAGCTCTCCAGTAGAAACACAACCTTTCCCAGAGGTCGTCTAGATGGAACTGCCCTAATGATAATGTTAACTTCTCCTTAGCCTGACAGGTGTTGTGGGCCCTTGTCACCGTCAATGATTTTGATTGGTCTACTAAAAATGTATGACCTTATCTCATTAGCACGTATAATGCCGAGGTAACAAACCTGACTGTCACACTACCATAGTCAGTTATGATTGAAAGGGGCTACTAACTTAACTGGGAAAGGGATAAAGACGAACTGAAATGACCTTGAACGGAAAGCACAGGCGATGGCACATTTCGGGTGGTCCCTGGTTTAATTCCCCAGTAGCCTACCGCTGTTGTCTTGTATCTTCATCTTTCCTTAGTTACGAGTGCCAGCCACATACATCTCTTCAGTTTCTATTTATAGGACAGGAGCACGCGACATTAAATTGGTGAAAGCCTATGCTCCTTGAGCGTCCGATTGACAGAGTGGTTAGAGCGCTGGTTTCTCGCCGCAAAGGTGCCCCGAGTTCGAATCACGGCACCGACACGCTCCAGTCTTCCCAGCTGAAAATGGGTACCTAACTTTGAGTTAGGGAAGGAAAAAGCAGCGAGGAAGAGAACTGGTCATCCCACCTCTCGATGATGGACCTAGTATAGTGAAGTCTCTAACTCTTCACTCCCCTACGGCAGTATCTGCTATGGGACTCCTATGCTCCTTGGGAAGCAGTAGGGTGAAGAATGTCCAGAGTATGATACATTGCCAAGAAGAGATCACGTGATCATTTTCAGACTAAGAACCGGCAGTCAGCGACCCATAGCTTGACTGCTTGCGTCTGGGTCAGCGACCCATAGCTTGACTGCCTGTGTCAGGGTCAGCGAACCAGAGCTGAATAAGACCCTACTCCACCTCCATGTGGTGGTCCTGGAAACAGGCTGCATCACTGCAGTCTGGCTGAGAGAGTAGGGATCGCTGAGGGAAGGCAAACCCGGTCCCAAAAAATGCCGTGCTGCAAATCCGATGTGTCGGCCGAAAGGCGCAGATATTGCAGAAATCCGCTGTAAACAGACACAACGCAACCAACGTTTTTTTTTTCAGGACGAACGAGGAAGAAGAAGAAAGACTAAGAACCGGCCATTACAGACTCAGATACCATCTGTACAACAAATTGAAAATCGAACAGACAGATATGTGACCATGTGGGGAGAACAAACATACAGTCAGACAGAGATATGTGACCATGTGGGGAGAACAAACATACAGTCAGACAGAGATATGTGACCATGTGGGGAGAACAAACATACAGTCAGACAGAGATATGTGACCATGTGGGGAGAACAAACATACAGTCAGACAGAGATATGTGACCATGTGGGGAGAACAAACATACAGTCAGACAGAGATATGTGACCATGTGGGGAGAACAAACATACAGTCAGACAGAGATATGTGACCATGTGGGGAGAACAAACATACAGTCAGACAGAGATATGTGACCATGTGGGGAGAACAAACATACAGTCAGACAGAGATATGTGACCATGTGGGGAGAACAAACATACAGTCAGACAGAGATATGTGACCATGTGGGGAGAACAAACATACAGTCAGACAGAGATATGTGACCATGTGGGGAGAACAAACATACAGTCAGACAGAGATATGTGCCCCCCCACATGGTCACATGTGGGGAGAACAAACATACAGTCAGACAGAGATATGTGCCCATGTGGGGAGAACAAACATACAGTCAGACAGAGATATGTGCCCATGTGGGGAGAACAAACATACAGTCAGACAGAGATATGTGACCATGTGGGGAGAACAAATATACAGTCAGACAGAGATATGTGACCATGTGGGGAGAACAAACATACAGTCAGACAGAGATATGTGCCCATGTGGGGAGAACAAACATACAGTCAGACAGAGATATGTGACCATGTGGGGAGAACAAACATACAGTCAGACAGAGATATGTGACCATGTGGGGAGAACAAACATACAGTCAGACAGAGATATGTGACCATGTGGGGAGAACAAACATACAGTCAGACAGAGATATGTGACCATGTGGGGAGAACAAACATACAGTCAGACAGAGATATGTGACCATGTGGGGAGAACAAACATACAGTCAGACAGAGATATGTGACCATGTGGGGAGAACAAACATACAGTCAGACAGAGATATGTGACCATGTGGGGAGAACAAACATACAGTCAGACAGAGATATGTGACCATGTGGGGAGAACAAACATACAGTCAGACAGAGATATGTGACCATGTGGGGAGAACAAACATACAGTCAGACAGAGATATGTGCCCATGTGGGGAGAACAAACATACAGTCAGACAGAGATATGTGCCCATGTGGGGAGAACAAACATACAGTCAGACAGAGATATGTGACCATGTGGGGAGAACAAATATACAGTCAGACAGAGATATGTGACCATGTGGGGAGAACAAACATACAGTCAGACAGAGATATGTGCCCATGCGGGGAGAACAAACATACAGTCAGACAGAGATATGTGGCCATGTGGGGAGAACAAACATACAGTCAGACAGAGATATGTGACCATGTGGGGAGAACAAACATACAGTCAGACAGAGATATGTGACCATGTGGGGAGAACAAACATACAGTCAGACAGAGATATGTGCCCACGTGGAGAGAACAAACATACAGTCAGACAGAGATATGTGCCCATGTGGGGAGAACAAACATACAGTCAGACAGATATATGTGACCATGTGGGGAGAACAAACATACAGTCAGACAGAGATATGATACCATGTGGGGAGAACAAACATACAGTCAGACAGAGATATGATACCATGTGGGGAGAACAAACATACAGTCAGACAGAGATATGTGACCATGTGGGGAGAACAAATATACAGTAGAATATGTCATCGAAGACTGTCTGCTCCATGAGAAGTTCACGGTGGCTGCGTGGTCTTCTCCAACCCAGTTGATGGAGACACTGTATAGTGACGAGAGAAGCCTGAGACGGACTGAAAGCTTTATGAGAGAGATAGATGTGGTTATGTCAAAGTGAACGACGAAACAGAAGAAAAAGAAAAGGATGGAGAAGACTTAAATGAACTCGGCACTCCGTCCTTCTAACTGTTTACATCTCAAGTGACAAGGAAGCGTGGTTTTCTTTTTACGCTAGGAGACATGACGTCTTCAAATGTGTCCAAATTCTCTAATATTATCTATGCGCTGATAAGCATGTGGTTTATTTTATGTTGAACATGGCGATAACTTGCCATATTATCAAATGTTTACGTGGATAATCTTGAGTGTTCAGTGTGCTTAAGACTGACCCGGTCAGACTTTCGTTATCCAGCGGAAGGACATAATCTTTGTGTAGATAATATCTGTGACGTAGAACGATTAAAAGATGGGAAAAGAAAATGTAGCATTTGTTACTAATTTCTTAATTTCTAGTTTTTCTGGTGTGTCTATTAATTCTTCTACTGCGTTCAGTTCGTTAGCCATGCTAAATCTGCATGAACGAGATTCACATCTTCTAGGTTCGTGCGGCATTGGCAGATCCAAGGGGGTGGCGACGGAGCGATCGCCCCTCCCTTGGGACTTTGACAAACTTATTTCATATTAACCACTCCACTCCCCCCCCTCCCCCTCCCCCCACCCCCACACACCCACCAACTTGGGACTTAAAAGTAAGTAATCGTTAGGTCGGACGACGGACGAATTAAAACAGGTCTGGTACTGGACAATGTTAATTAAGTACCCTAAAGGTTCGTAACCTAGTTTGCAAGTAATTCTACGTGGCCAGACAACGAAATACAATAAAGGCAACCGCTTTACAACAATGAGACAAAAGACTCACTCGAGCAGCAAAAACAGAAGTACTTTGTATAAACAGGCGGAAAATTTCTGTATGGGGCGCTAAATCCCAAATCAAAAAATGTTATGCTTTAATATAAAATATGTATGAATTTTCATCACACGTTGTCTCTTAGTAGTTGTACCTTACTTTTATGTAATTATGTTATAAATAGTTAGTCTATATTTATTTTTTAAATAAAAATGAAAATGTGTGACCGTTAGTGTGGAATAAAAACTATTAAGTTGTCACATTTATTCAAAATTTGTCATTTTCTTTTTTAATTATCTAAAAATATGTGTAAATAAGGAAGGGGGAGGGGGAGCCTTATCATTTGATGTATCGGCCCTCCCTTGGACAATTCCTAGATCCGCCTGTGCCATGAGGTAGCCCCATAACTTTTGTCCCTGCTCTGCACCCTATGCGCATGTCTGACGTCGTAGGTCATTGTGGGCATGTCAGTTTTGAAGAATGTGTTCAGGGGTATATGTTGTAATGAAATGCGTCGTAATCTTTGATAATTTCTGCACAACCCTACGTGCTGCTATCAGGGGCGTACTTAAAGTATTTGAACCCAGAGCGGATATTTCCTTAGGCCCCCCCCCCCCCCCCCCCTCGAAAAAAATATGCACAGAAAAATATTTTATGCCTGCAGGCAGACGTTTAAACAGTACAGTAATGTCATAATAGTGTCCGATGAAAACCCTCCCTTCCTTGCTATCACCCGGGGTGGACACCCCTCATCGTATTCCCCTTACTACGCCAATGGCTGCTATGTCCACCAGCCGTTTGTCCTAAGCCGCTGAGATCATCAAAGAACAATGCATGACAAAGTTAACGGAAGAAACAAACGAGTCTAACTTGCAGTTATTTACAACTATGATAGGAAACTCTTTACAGAGCGATACAACAGGAAGCAATCTGATCATCAGAAGGGGTCCCCCCCGTCCGACAAGTGTTTCGGCCCGATATACTCCTTTACACTCTAAAGGGAGCGGGCCCACTTGGGTCATGACTCCCAAGTGTCTCAGCCTCCTGTTGTCTTTATTTATAAGCTCTTGCAAACGTGGTTCATGTCAGTGGCGTACTAAGGGGGTGGGGGTCAGCACCTGGAGGGGGGGGGGGCCATCGGACACTATTATGACAGTAGTCACGGCTGTTTGTACCCTATACCAGAGCGCTCTTTTAGTTTCGGTGACCGGAATTCTGACACCGGGTAATAAATCTTCCTGTGCACCGTAAACGCCTACTGCTACTTTCGGCGGGCAAAATCAGCTGATGTGTGTGTAAAATCAGTAATTATATAAATCATTACACACTCGTTCTGGATAAACACAGCGCTAAAATTCTGTTGTGTACTATAACTTTGTTCTGTGTTCTATTTTTGATTGCATTTTTATTTGTTTGAAATTATATTTGACGGAGTTACAGACTTTTGAAAACAGCGTCATCATTTGAGGAAATTCAAAACAGAAGTAATCTATTTATTAATGTAATATCTAAAAATCGGCCTATTCTTATGAGTTTATAATTATATAGACTTCTCGAAGGGAAGCTAAAGATTATTTCCACATACTTTTTTTTTTTTTTTTTTGGTTTCATATCTTGAGAATGTGTGATAGTCAGTTTTTTGAGTTTGGCATCACAAGAACAAGCATATTGTCACCAGATTTTATAACATTTAAATCACTGTAAACGCATTCCTGATACTCGCAAATCTTAAATAATCACAGTACAACAGTTACTTGCTAAGCCACCTTCACAACCACTAACACAAGAGGAAGAAACCATATTCACATCCATTGTTAGAAAAAAACTAGAAACAGCACAAAATAATATCATAAAATGCAAAACCAGAGGACAGCCTATTTTACTACAAAAACTAATTAAACATAGAAGAGAAACATCAGTCACCAGAAAACGCCAACAAAACGTAAGCGATCTCAATTTCTCCACACTGTTAGGAAACATATTGCTGACACGTCAACTGACTCACTAGACCTGCAACAGGCACATGAACTACATCGCCGTTCAGAAACGTCTCGTCAGGAAATTTGCAGGAAAGCAGGCATTGAAAGTAGAGTTAGAATATCCAAAGAATAAGCAATAGCCATGAAGGAAACAGTAGGTCTTACGTGGGCACAGGAGAGAAAACAGAGAAGATTATTGAAACATGTTGGTGTTGACATGGAGCATGAAGGGGCAGAAAGAAAATGGACAAGAGAGATTACGCGTGAATGGGTGGATGTGGAAATGAACGTGTTTGTGGGGGATAATGGACAAAGGTTAGAGACACCATTTGCATGTATCAAAGATTTATATGGCTTTCTTCGTGGGCTTCTTAAAGATTACAAGAGGGTGGGCTTATTAACGTGGCATAAGGGTTCCATTCCAGAAAATGAAGTGTGGCTGAAGATTGGGGTGATGAAGGAAAGGGAAGCATCAAAGTTACAATGCAGGTAGTAAATTTAGAGAAACCAAATTCTAAATCTATTACCATCCATTTATCAATGGCTAGAGTCAGAGATACATATGATAATTTAGAAATATTTATGAATGGCATGAAAGCTCAGATAGAGTCACTAAAAGATTTAGAGTGGGATGGTAAAAAAGTTGTTGTTTTCTTATTCGGGGATTATGACTTTTAGATGAAAATGTTTGGTTTGTCTGGAGCTCAAGGAACATACCCATGTCTGTGGTGTCTCCAGCAAAACAAGGAAATAAAGACATCAAGTGAGCATACAACTTGCAAACCAAGAAGTTTGGCAATGTTGATAAGAGATTCAATAGACATATGAAATATGGAAAAGGGAATAAAAGGCAAGTGGCACGTTACAATAATTGTTTACACAAACCAATGTTAGAGATTGAAATTGAAAATGTAGCTCCTCCTTACCTTCATATTTTATTAGGCATTGTTTTGAAACACCACAGACTTCTAGAACAGGTAGCCGATACAATAGACGCAAAGATATTCGAGAATCCGCAAGAGCTACATGCAAACATTAGTACTATTAAGAACTTGAAGATATTTGGTAGCAACTGGAAACAGGCAGAAGAATTAGAAGCTAAAATTGAATTTTTTCAGGCAGGTATTGAACTTTGTGAGGATAAGGAGGAGACAGATAGTTTTAAAGTTAAACTTGAAAATGCACAAGATGCGCTGGCCAAACTTCAGTTTCAAGATCTGTGTGCTAGGTCTGGTCCAGTTTGCTCACACTTGGACAAGGTACTAGCCAACTACAAAATCATACCACAGGCTTATCATAGCAAAGCATTCATAGGGAATCACTGCCACATATATCTCACACAAAAAGTTTATAAAGATCTTACAAGAGCAATCATTACACAAACACTGAAAATTACAGACAAACAAGATATAACTGACATAGCTTTTATTGCCCAAGAACAATTCAACTCACTGAACGAAGCATTTGAGAAAGCACACAACAAAATATCACACAGTAAACCAATTAATAAATAATCAATATCATCAATAACAGCATCAATAGAGACATATATGTCTTTGTTCAGAAAGCTATTCCCCAGTAAGACAATTCCTAAACAGCACATATTAGAAAAACATTGCGCAGACTGGATCAGAACTCATGGCTTTGGAATGGGCATGCATGGAGAGCAAGGAGGAAAATTTGTACATTCCACTATTTCCAAAATTGAAAAACGCGCCAGCGGTATTAAAAATATAACTTCATAATTAAAATTTATAATGGAAACTCATTTGCTACAAATTTCTTCATCTGTGAATGTACAGATTCCTCCTATAAAAAAAAAGGAAGTGTGAATGATAATTGAGCGAATTTTTGGGGCTAGAGCAAATTATGGCAGTTGTTGCGTGAGAGTAACAGAATTAACAGTGTGGAAATCATTTAATAGGTGTATGTTTTATTTATTAAATTGAACATTTCGTTTTACTCATGACCATACTCATTTTTACATGACAATCGTGATTTATGATTGAGAGATAATTGTTAGCTCTCATGTTTTGGGGACAATTGGGTGTGTTATTTTAAGGTAATAAATGAGGACTTGCAATTTAATGTTTCAATAATTTATGTTTGACGCATGAATCCAAAACAAACTATGATATCCATTTTCTGCAGGTTTTCTAATTTTGATTTCCGTAATTTGTTATGCATGTTGATTGTGATCGTTTTAGTGTCAATTGCATTAGAAACAAACCATAACAAAATATAAAAAAACGTAAATTTTACACTATTTCAGACTATTATATCTTCTGTTCTAATTGCGATAAAATGTTTGTTCTTGTTCTAAAATTTACTCTAACATTTCTAGTCTAGCTTAACGCAAAATTAAAGCCGGTATTTATAATAATAAAGTAGCCTAAAAACATTAATTAAACCATATCAAAAGTAAACACCGCCACATTTTTTTCCCGTTAGGAAGTTGACCACGTGACCTCTGTCACGATAGCTATAAATAGCGCGGTTAGGAAAAACTAAAGTGTCGCTCGCAAACCGCCGTGTAGTTTACAGTTTAAAATATACTTTCCAGCATAATATTTTCTTCTACATATTTACTTGGGGCAGGGGGTGCCAAAGGAACATCCGCCCCGGGTGGATAATACTTTAAATACGCTGTGGTCCATGCGGCAATTTCTTTTACGCCATGATATTTCCAGCACCGTGCACACATTCTTGTTGGCCGTCTCACCTGAGGGATGAACATCGTAGGGCTGAGGATTTAAAACCTGGCGAACATGTCTTGCTTGTTGTTTTCTCCCTGTCACATTCGATATCATCAAGGCGTTGGTGTAGCTGGCGAGTCCTTTTTAGGGGAAGTCCTTTTCAGGACTTCATGCTAGCAGATGGATAATGTTAGTCCTTTTCAGGACTTAGTATCTATCTTTGCTGATCGGGCTAACAGTCCTGTTCAGGGCTTTTTCATGCTAGCTGAAAAATGCTAGTAGTCCTTTTCAGTGCTTAGAATTTATCAACACATCGCCCCAGTTAACAGAGTTCACTTATTTTTGACTGGCAAATTGAACTTTGATATAACCAAATGACTTAAGTCTAGCTTGAAAGGCACGCGCCTCGCCACAAAGTAAAAAAAAAAAAAAAAAACTTATGACATGGGATGCGCAGGGCAACGTGCCTATCGACAGATCACAAGATCATTCACAACGATGAAACCTCTATAATTTCGTTTTTCGATATATCTGCTCGTTCATAACCATATCTGCAGCTGTCTTTTCTGTCGAATAATTTTCCGCGTGCTTCCATTTAAAAAATAATTATACACACAGAGATCAAAAATGTCTCGTCATGTTTGAATATGACACATATTCATTTCAGGGTCGAGGCACTCCACTGTATGTGTTCCCTGAAACATGCGTGATGACCTTTGACATTTCATTTCACAGGCAACATCTCGTCTGCTGCCAAACACCTATCGTGTTTCTCACCAGGTGATAGTTAAACGATTTCAAATTGTCACGTGCATGTCACTGTAATTATATTGTCTGTCTATGCATGTGTGTACGTCTCCATGTTTGCGTGAGTGTGTGTGTATGCGCGCCCGCGTGTGAAAAGCCTGGTGGGAGTTTATTTATGGAGATATATCTATATTTCCTCGCATGTTAAAAATACCGGTATCGATCAAAAGTGTATACATGTGTACAAGAAATATGTAAAATAGTATATCGTATGTCCCACTTTTCATTACTTTCCTTTAAGATCGTGATCATCAGGGAGACTCCATAATGCCTCATAACTTTCCAGCAATGTTCGGCCGTCTGAGGATAAAATACGCGTACTATACGTATTCTATGGCCAAAAAAATAAATACGCGTAAAATACGTTATTATACGTTAAATTAATGCGTAAGTACTGAAAACTCTAATTGGCTGATCAAAAATAATACGCAGGGAATTTCTTCCATTATGTGACAGGCACTAAGCGAGGGATGTATTTACATGTATTTTTATATATCATTCTGTACAATGAGAATCTTGGGATAATTAATGAGAGACACTGAATATTTTTCTTTTCTTACTTTCTGTCTTTCTTTCTTTCTTTCCTTCTGTCTGTCTGTCTTTCTTTCTTTATTGAGACCAAGTTACCCTTAACTGATTAAGCAGTTCGTTTTTGTTTTTTAAGTAAAAAACAATGTATAGTTTATTCTCCAGTTTCCTGTAACGATATAAAAATGGATCACTGATTCAAAAGGTTTATGCATCGTTGGTGGACCGGATAAAACGAAGCCGCGGGCTGCATTCGGCCCAAGGGCAGTTAATTGCCACTGCAGCCCTAAAGTGTCAAAGGTCTTTTCATAGTTCATAAACATTATGTCATTTTCCTTGCTCCATCCAGACGCCAGATCTGTTACCAAGGGCGAGAAACCAATCTAATCTGGACAAGGTCTGTTTTGTTGACAACCTGTCTATGTCTGTCTCGGCAGACGATCTAAGGTCTTTTACTTTCTCTTAGATAAGGGTGAAACGCTGAAACGGATGTGTCAGTCAGATATGACTTATGAACTCTGCAAATTTTCCGTCTTTTGAAAGTTTTTTAGAAGCTTCCTCTTTGCTTCATTTACACTTTCCTTGTATCTTCCGCCCGTATGTTACCGGAGTCCGACAGGGAAGGTGAGGTAGGGGTGGGAGTGGGGGGGCTAAGAATAGTACCGTTGTGCTACGCTACCAGAAATCAAATAAGGAAAGTCTATAAATAATGTGGGTCGTTCCTTGGTTCAATATTCCGTAGTTATGTGGAGTAGTTGTGCAAATAACCACTGTCCACGAAGCACTAATTTTGAGATGCTTCCCTGGCTGTACGGTTAGTCGCTAAAATTATAATCTTCTATTCAAATACTTAGGAAGGCTTCCGAAAGGAGTATCGGTTGCCAAGGAGACATCGAAACACCTTGAGCAGTTGCCTCAGGGTAGGAAATATTGTGTGTATATATATATGGGTGTGTGTGTGTGTGTGTGTGTGTGTGTGTGTGTGTGTGTGTGTGTGTGTGTGTGTGTGTGTGTGTGTGTGTGTGTGTGTGTGTGTGTGACAAATTGCCTGTTAATTTTTATTTTCAACTCGCCCCGTTGTTTTATTGTTCTTTTCCCTTCTTATTATTTTCTCAGGTTATCTGATTTTTTAAAAATATTTTCATTTCTTGTCATGGTTCTAATATTGCAGGAACACCCCACCACCCCCCTTTTCTTTGGGAGATGGGTGTAAACCCCTACCCGTGTGGTAGCGTGGGCTAGTGAGTCATTCTTGGTGATAGATGGTCAGATAAATTTACGTAACATTGCGTACATTTTTCAGCGGTCAGCGGGCTTCGTGAGGAATTTATTCTTTGATCACCTCTCCCCCCCCCCCCGTTCCAGGGGAGGAAAACACTCTTCGTCGCTCGTAGATTTGTAGTGTTACGTTGAGTAACGGTTCGTCAGATGTTAAGGTAATGTTATGATGTTTAAACGGAAGCTCTTACGATTGTTTTGGATTTTAATTTAGGTAGCAGTCATGAGATTACTTCAAAGTGGGGTAGAAGCAGTTTGTGGGAGATAATTCTAGATCTATGACTCATCGCGTCTGTCTTGCATCAGAAAATTGCTACTATAAATAGGCCCGGTTCTGTAAGTCGTTTGTCAGTCCTGAAATGTCGTGGCCGTGAAGAGTTACAGACATATTATTCACTCTGCCCGTATAGTGGGAATATTCTGAAGTCTGAGTATGTACGTAGACTAAAGTGGTGTGTAGGAATTTTAGCTAAAGGATTTTAGCAAGTCAGAGTAAGCTTTCTTCTGGGATCTAATTTTATTTTTAGTCAGTAGTTTGCCATCAATTACCTGACCTCTGCCAGTGTATTGTAAGTTTCAGTGGTAATTATACGAAGTATAGCCAGTGAGGTTCGGTGTGAAAAGGTTGGTATTATTATTACTATATAATTATATACCTATAGGAATTTTGGACCTACGGCTGGTGTAGTACTGTGTAATATATTAAGAGTACCAGACTATGTTACGATAACTTGGGAGATAATAGTGTATGAACTCGGGAGTTTTGTTTAACTAAAGTGGCCATGGGTATTTAAGTTAGTTGCTGAAGGAAACGTTGGGTGAAGGATATGCTAGTGTTATGATAATGGTGTTTGCATTTTGGGTATAAATTTAATTGGGCCTATTTCATTAAACCTTGCATAGGCTGCCTCTGATAAAAGTGTAGTACACAAAAAGGCATGTTGTGACGGCTATGTGCCTGAGCCGCGAACTGGCCTCAGTTCAAATCAGGCCAGCCAGCGTTTGTGTTAAACGTAAGAGGCAAACGTTGTATTGTGCAGGAGGGGAGAAATGGGTAGAGTTTACGGGCTGATTTTTTTATGGTGGGTAAAAGAGAAACGGGGCGTATATAATAGTGCGCTTTTAATGATTGTGTATTAGTGTTTTAGTAATGGTGTACATTTGTGGTTATTGTTGTTTCAGCAAATTACAGCTTCGTAGGCCCCCTACGATTACACCGGACTTTGTCTTCCCTTAGGAAAGGGAAGCAAGAGACATCACGGTACTTGATAGCCGGGGTACGCGCACAGTAACAGGCGCCCCTAGCTATTTCTTCAAGACGGTGAGGTATCAAGGAGTCTCCTGATTTGGGGGAAAACATATTTCTCCGAGTGGAATTTTTTCGGGAATTTGGAGCCCTTGGCTCCTACGGCCAAATACATGACAGGCTACTTTGCCTTATATTGTTTACATACTGCCACAATAAAGCAGTAGGCCAAAACCCAAAGCGGGTTAATCGTCGTTTATGTATCCAAGTGAGTGCTATCGATATCGGCTCGATTTCAGCCGAAGCACTTAGCTATAGAGTCGTCAAGGACTCCTTCATCAATCATTCTGGGGAGGAGAGAGGGAGATCATGCCTCTCAATTACTACCGGGAGGAGGTGTAGCGAGATTTGGTACCCCTTGCTTTGTTTGTGAGAAAATGTGTAGCTCTACACGCAAACACACACACACACACAGCTCAGGGATAACACGCGACGGATCTTGCTTTGAAGTTTGAAGAAGGCGGAAAAATGTGAATTACGTTTAGCCGGACGGTATTAATGAAGGTAGGAAATTACGAATATAGGAATGGCCGACTTTAAAAGTTTGCATTTACAGGAAAGAAAATTTAAAGCTACAAGAGCAAGCCAGGTTGGAATACATTTAAATAATAATAATTCACCAAAGGAGATAGAGTATGAATGATATCCAAAAGGATATTATTCAAATATAAATAGTTTTAAAGATAATTAACACTTTTCATCGTCATCACATCTGCTAAAATGTAGCTAATAATCTTTAAAAATTTATTATAACTACATGCCTAAACGGTTTTATATAAAATTTGGATAGAATGAAAGCTTCATATGGGGAAAATGAAAGGATACCTAGTAAGGAAGGAAGGATATAAGTGTGTAGTGAAAAGAGGAGAAAACAGGTACAGAAAAAGCACAGATCGCCTCAAACCAAGAGATTAAACGAAATCTTATAGGACTTCAGAAGGTGCTTTCTCGTATGGGAGAGAAGCCCAAATATAAGGACAGAGCGGCGCGTTGAAAATCACACACACCAAATCCAGAAGCCAGAGTGAGAAACTGGAAGACAGTATCTGCAAGAAAATTTCTTTTTTTACGCTGCATGCAGGGCAGATTAAATTCAACCAATACAGTCTCACCGTGAGCTTATTAATCCTAAGAGGGTATGTAAGTTTATTAAAGATATATGTATGACTACTATCATTTTTTTTCAGATTTTATTTACGATTTCATTATATCAGACATAATAAAAAGGGAATGACGCTAACCTGAGATAACCTCCACCGGCATTGTCAGGAAGCATAACCATTAATTAGTTAGCCAAATATATCATGGCTAGTTCTTGCCTGGAAGCTTACGACATACCAGCATGTACATAAGTGACTTGGCATCTATAAGTGGAAGGCAAAGGTTATATCGTACCCATGTATCATAACATGTGATTTATTCATGTATTTTGTGAATTCTGCACAGTAGACATTATCTTATCATGCTATCTCTGTAACATACTACCATGATTCATTCATTTATATACAAACACTGAAAACATGGTCGCCTCATGAACAGCAGTGGATGGTGAGATTATTGGAACACCATGGCCACCTATTACCTTTTGTTCCAGGTTGTATGATCGAGTTTTATGATCATTCCTGATCGAATTTACCTAAAGACTTGAGGACCGTTGATCCTGCTAACTGAAGCCTAGAGGTCAACCAATCTTCAACACCTTAGTTCCCCCGTAGTTATGGAGCGGGCTGAAGGACAGTCTATTGATTCAAGTGTGTCTCAGGAACCTCGAGCAGACGTGGCTAATACCAGATGAGTTTTATGTGTATCCATCTAACAAATCCTGTGAGCAGTTTCTAAAGCGAATGTCGATGATGATAACAGCTAAGAACTGATAGATAGCCAGATTTATCAAAATATACTGTGACAGACTGTTCTAAATTCATTGGAAGATTCATCCAAGATTTTTTACTATTATTTATTTTAATTTGTAACTATAAATAATCATAAATTTTACCATCTTCCAACATCCATTTCTCATTACATGAATATATAAATGTACATAATAAATTATGAAATTGTACTCATTTGACTTGGTAAATTTTTAACTGTTAAATTTTGAGTTACTTTTACTAATTTAAGTATATTATCACTTAGGGTTACTATAGCGAAAGTGGCACCGTATACTTCTGAAGCCTAAATCTATTGTCCAGCTCAAAGTATTCACAACCGTAACTCACTTGTGATACCAGTGTACTTCTCGGGCACTGGAACTTCATACTTTCTGGAGAGAGATTCTACTTCTTCTCTATCACTAACATCACACTAGGAAAACTTTTCGCTACAGGAGGTACTTGACGAAGAGTAACGCATCTGAGCCTAACAAGCAGCAGACGATAGCGACCAGAGGGAGGAGAGAGAGAGAGTGGTGGTAGAGGGTTTTTCCAGGAACGGTAGTTTTTTTATTCACCTGGGAAGTGAGCCTCTGAGTAGATGCAGAGGGCTCTGTGCAGACTTTAGAGGGTAGACTTTAGTGTGCTGAATTTAGTGGTGGTGAATTTAGTAGGGTAGGACCGCCTGGAGCGTCTTGAGACCTGTTAGTTAGTTTTGTTTGGTTATAATTTCTTCTCAGTCCGGTCAACCGGGACAGAGGAAAAAGTGGTGGAGTGTAGTCAGTGGGTGGCAAAGAGAGAACCGCCCTTTCTCCCCCCATTTGTTTTGCTTAAACCATATTTGTTTTTTTCCCTGTAGGTGTGAAAGTGGGTGTGCAAAATTTTGATAGATTTTGGCATTAATTAATTGTGTTCTTTTTTCAACTTGCGCGAACTTTGCACGATTTGTTCGTTCGTTGATGTGGAATTAATTTTTGTTAAATGTTTAATAAATTTAAAAATATGCACTGGATCAGTTTGTCTTTCTCTACACTGTACTTATAATTCTTAGTTGTGCAGTTGTGTCAGTGGTAGATTAGTTTATGTTACCATATCTCCACCGCAGCAAGAGGTGATGAGACAGTAGCTATAAAAACAAGTCACAAGTGGCGAGGGAGAGTCAATCTAGGTTTTCACCCTTGAAGCTATAAGTCTCATCCTCCACAGTCACTTGAAAATCTCTACTTAATCTATTTCTCAGATCTTTCTCAGACTAAGTGTCTTGTCTCTTTATTTAGACAGACTCTTGTTAAGCCACTGTGTGACAATCTCTCTCTCTCTCTCTCTCTCTCTCTCTCTATTTATATATATATATATATACTATATATATATCTATATATATATATATATATATATATATATATATATATATATATTGTCACGGCTTGCCGAACTGGTGAGTCATGTGACTACCGGAAGCCGGGAAATCAGGCGCAAATTAATTCAGGGAGAAACTAGCCGTCGTCCTGGATGGACGCACATATTTCCCTTTGCCAGCAAGTTAGCTGTGAAGTTCATGTTATGGACTATTTGTTCTGAGTGCTTGCCATATTTCGGTCCTGGTGGATTATTGCGTGGTTATTCTAGTACAGTGTAGTGTTGAAGAACGAGCTTAAATATTATAAAAACTGCAACCAAGTAAAACAAACATATATATATATATATATATATATATATATATATATATATATATATATATATATAGTGTGTGTGTGGACAGGCAGCCAATAAATAAATATGGTGGACTCTAACAACGTATGAAAAAGTAATATAGAAATTCGGCCGTTAACCCTTGAACCCGTTTGCACATTCCCAGGGAAAACACTGCGGTAGGGGATTGCTAAATTAGGCCATGAATTGTCGGGTTTATCGCGCGAGTATAATATAGCAGCTATGTAGGTAGACTCAACATGTGGACAAAGTGGTTATGATGAAATTGCTGGCTGTGGATTTTACATTGCTCAGAAAAAACTACACTTCATAAACATCATATTTATACCATCGTATGTTATCAGTGTCACACATGGTTACTGGCTAAAGCAAAAGAGAGGAAGATTACACCACGCGAGACGAGAGGTCTGAGAAGAGCTGAAAATGCTATAATGAAAGACAGAAGGAGAAACGAGATTAGAGAGCTGGTGTGATTAACACCAATCAACAGCTATATAGGTAAATAAAAGATAAATGTGGTTCAATTGCAATGACTACAACCCACAAAGGCAGGCTCCAAATCTCAGAAATGAGGTATCTGAGGAAGGTGGCTGAAGTAACAAGATGGAGCATGATCCACGACCAGACGATACGTCATGGCCGCGAAACCCAGCCCCTGTAGACACGAGTGGAACAGTTCCAGTTACGATGGTTGGCCATGTCTGCGGAAAGAGAGAAGATCAGTTACCACGACAAATATGGGAAACTAAGAGCCAGCGATCCAGACCTCCAGGACGACCCAGAGTTCAATGGGAGAACAATATTAGGCAGTCTCTGAAGGACCGAGGACTAGACTGGAACCAGGCCAGGAGGAAGACAGCTGATAAGAATGTATGGCGCTCTCTCTGGCAAACCTCTACACCTCAGGTAACAATCAGGGCAACATCATCAGCAAATTCTAGCTCTGAAATACAAACCTGGCTCATCTTCTAGTACCCCCTGAATACTTTCTTGTCATCTCTCTACATGACATCGTTTATGAGGAGTATGAAAAGATAAGGTGACAGGATATTACCTTGTCTTACACCAGTGGTGGTCCTGAACTCTTCTGGCTTATGGTTTGCCAAACAGTCCAAACGTTTGCTCCAGGAAACCTTGTCAAACGCCTTTTCCAGATCTAATAAACAAAGGTGCGTCTCACACTTATACTCAAGGGCCTTTTCATTCAGGTCTGAGTGTGAAGATCAAGTCTTGAGTACGTCGGTTTGCTCGGAAGCCACACAGGACCTCATCCATTTGTGGCTCAGCTAGTCGTCTGAGGCTCTGCTCCAGGATTCTAGAGTAGATTTTACCAGAGACACTGAGAAGGGATATGCTTTTATGATTTCCAAATTGTCGGTTGTCACCCTTATTGAAATTGGTGTTATGATGGCAATCTCCCAATCCTTTGGTATGGTCTTGTTGCACCAAGCTGCGTGTAGGCCCCTCAGGAATAATAGGTTGTCTGCTGCTCCCATGTACTTAACCATTTCTTGTGTTTAATATCATCATGCCCTGCTGCTTTGCCCATCTTGATTTTCTCCAGTGCTGTCTTCAGTTCTTCCATTTTGATGACGATTTAATCACCATTAATTTCATGTTCTGTGCTAGTGGTTATCATTGCTGATGCCTCACCTTGCTCACCATCAAGGAGTTTTGAGAAATATTCTTTCCATCTCTCCATTACTTCCTTTGGGGCAGTAGACAATTTGCCTTGCTTGTCCTTTATAAATTTAAGAGGGCCTTGTTTTTCCTTCCTCATGTTCTTTTTGATCTTGTAGAACAATTTCTGGTTTTCTAGAACATCTTTTTCTAGCAGCTTTTCTCCAAATTCTTCAGCGAGTGTCAAGCACTTTAACCGTTAAAGAGATGCGGAAAGTCAAGTGGTATTGGAGCATGATCAGAACCAACCATCACCACAGGCTTTCAACACCATAAGATCTAGCGTTCTGGATCCAGCGTGGATTAAGGTGAACAGACAATGCTAAAGTCATGTTCAAGAAACAATCTACTTCTAAAAAGAATCAACACAGGCTCTCCCTACATTGTTTAATGCCACAAATGAACACACAAATATGATTGTAATTGGAATATACAATTCACAATGTTATATTATATTTATTAAATTCTTATACGTTCCTTAAATAACATATTTACTGTCGTCTCAAATTATCTATTAGAATGATACCATTTCAGTTCGAGTTTCTCATTAGTAATTCAAGGGACATAAATTACACTAAATAACAAATATATTTTCTTGAACACAAACACGTAAATAAATAATAATAAAAAAAATAATGGGGGTTTATTGAATAGTGTATGTTTTAGTTTACGTGACTTTGTCGACACAAATTCATCAACATCAATACTTTCGTTATCATTGTCTTCGTTGTTGTCTCGATCCTTCTCCTCGTCATCATATTTTTCTTTCCTCTACTTCTTCTTCTTCCCCTCCTGTTCTTCTCTTTTCTCTCCACCTTATATTCATCTTCATTTCCTCTCCCTCTTCGCCTCCTCTGTTTTCTTCCCCTGTTACTCTCTCTCTCTCTCTCTCTCTCTCTCTCTCTCTCTCTCTCTCTCTCTCTCTCTCTCTCTCTGTTTGTCTTCTCCTTCTCATTCTTTCACCTTCTCCTCCTTTTCTGCCCCTATTCTCTTCATCCTTCTCCCTTTCCTTGTCTTCTTATCCTCCTGTTCACCTCCTTTTCCTCCTCTCCTTCTTTTCGCCCTCCTCCTTTCTTTTTTTTTCTTCTCGTCCCTGTCCTTCTTCGCCTCTCTTCTCCTTGTCTTATTCTAGTTTCACTCTCCTTCTCATCCCCTTTCTCCTTTTATTCTCTTCTTATTTTCTTAACCTTCTCTAATTCATGTTTTCTTCTTCTCCTACTGCTCTCCTCCCTTTCTTCTTCTACTACTACTCTTCTATCTTTCTTCTTCTCCTACTACACTTCTCCCTTTCTTCTTCTTCTACTGCTCTTCTCCCGTTCTTCTCCTTCTACTGCTTTTCGACCTTTCTTCTCCTACAATTGCTTTTCTCCCTTTCTTCTCCTACTACTGTTTTTGTTCCTGTCTTCTCCTACTACTGCTCTTCTCGTAGGAGAAGAAAGGGAGAAAAACAGTAGTAGTGCTCTTCTCCCTTTTTTTCTTCTCCTAATGCTCTTCTCTGTTTTCTTTTTCTTTTACGCTCTTTTTTTTAATTCTTCGTGACTCTATCTCTTCTTCCTTTCTTTTCTTCTTCGACTCTTCAATGTAATATCGGGTTGCAGCAGGGGAATCGAACGCCGGAAAGGAGAGTGCATAGGCCATGCCAGCTACATGGAAGAGCCAACTGAACCACTAGCTCGGGACATCAAGACTTGGGAGCGTCAAAACTCGTGCCACAGAAGCAGGTAAACAGAATAACGCAATCAAAGACGAGGACTACCTTTTGTTTGAAAGTTTCAACTTCTTTAATGTTTGCTCCGCTATATCGCTTTTTTTTTCATTTTTAAAATCTGAATTACTTTACAATATTAGGAACTATATTCATTACATTAATGAATTTAGGTGTCTCTTTAAATATTAGGTTGCAAATAGCAGAACACTATGTTAGCACCAAAAAACAAGTTGGCTGGGCGCGACTGAATCTCGGTATTTGTTTAGGGGAATAGGAGGGGGGTGGGGAGGGAATCGACAGAACATCTAGAACCGGCCCTGTCAATGACATGTTTAACGGATACAAAAGTATGACGAAATAATAATAATAACCCCTTCAGTCATAACTGACTATGGAAATTCGCCCCTCAGGTAACAGCCCTGAGCTGCTTATTTTCCTGGTGTTCCTTTCGACGTTTTCTCCTCTCTTCTGCTTGTTGTGTGAGCTTCTTTTCGCCCAATCTGAGGTGGCGCCGCAGATAGCATCGCCACTTGGTGTGATCGGCAGCTTCATCCTCCCAGGTTGCTGAATTTATGTCCAATGCCCTCATGTCTCTTCCACACATCTTTGAATCTCAGCTGCGGTCGCCCTACTGTTCTTTTGCCATCTGCCAGTTGTCAGTAGAAGATATCTTTCGGGATGCGACCATCTTCCATGCAGCGTAGTCTGCGCTGCCTAAGCAGTGTATACATACTTTGAAGACCAGCACGTGGCAACACCTCGACATTTGTCACTTTATCTTTCCACAAAATGCCGAGGATGTGGTGTAGACACCGCAGATGGAAGATATGGAGCCTTCTTTCTTCCTTAGCATAGGCTGTCCATGTCTATGTCCGTGTCAAACACGCGATATGAGGTGGGCAAAGGAAGCTGCAGCTTTACCAATGTGGTAGTCAATGTCATATTTTAAAATAAGATCATTTAAAAAAAATGTAAATTGAATTGGTTCTTGACAAAACAATAGGATCTGCCTGGGCTTAACGTGAATCGAGTTTCACGTAAAAAATATCGATTTTTTTTACTTTTGAGCTTATTTCATTCAATAATCATCAAGGAATCGATTGAGCAAGGTTTTTATGACAGAAAAAATGCATTTGATGTGTCAAAAAGCATATTTTCCGCACTACCCCCAAGCTATGGTTTGCAAATTTGTGCCGAAAATGCAAGATTTGCCACTCAATAATACCTTAGTTACGCTGTCAGCATCGTGGAGTATGTGGTATCGATGAAAAGGGAATGTCTTTATCTCCCCGATTATAGCAAATTCGAAACCTTTCTTAAAATCCCCAGATCTAAGGGTCTTTTATATTTGGACATTGTAGTAAAATCTGCGAGAATAATCGCTCATTTCAGTAAGATTTAGTCATAGAATGATAATAAATAAACCCGCCCTATTGTTTCTGACGGTGATACTCTCACACGCCAGCATAGCGCTGAATTTTGTGCCATGGACAGGCTTAGAACCGACCTCGCCGTTTAAAACCTACTCGCTTTCCTTGTGACGTACATTTTTAACATTTTGCCCCATCTGATAGAGACTGTGGCAAGACTTACAATTAACGATATTGCGGAAGTGTGCCGCAAAACTACTGTCTGAATTAACGTAATAGTTAACTTTAACGCTGGTAATAAGTAGTAATCCTTACATTTTTTGGTAGTGTAACACGATACAATACAAATATTTAACGCCTATTCAAATACCCGCCGCTCAAAACCCCGCTTCCTTGACACATTATGCCATGCATATATACACGCTGTGGCAAAGCCAACAGAGGCAAACACGCAGACAATTTTATTTCCTCCTCGCGGTAGTATTACTGATGTCACTAAAACAAGTAGTTATTTGAAAATACATGCTAGCGAGAGATGAGAAAGGGGGGAAAATGGCCGTCGTGTGTAAAATTTTTATTTGACGATTGCCGGTGAGAAAATTGAAAATCTAAACCATAATGAAACTGACCATACAAATTATATGATAGTATAGCTTAGAGTCCACTGAGCAAGAATGTGTTTTAAATAATATGGTAGTCCAAGTATTAGCCAAGTTATTGAGAAAATACTAAATGTCTACGGACGCGCGACCAGACAGACTGTTGTTCCTGCTTGTTTTTTTTCATAACGTTAGTGGGGACGCCAGCTTAGAAAAGAGTATAGGAGGAGAGGGGAGCGGTAGGAAAATTGTTACCCAAAACTAACATCTTTTTGTATTGGCATAACTAAAGCAGGCTGGCCAATCGACTACCAGACGCAGATTTTGTTTGGAATTATTTTTGTTTTTCAAAAACTACATTTGAATTCTGGTGGTCGCAAGCTTTCGATTGGCCAGTGCTAATAAATATTAGCAAAAGGCTTTCACTATTCATTGCCAGTTGGACAAAACTTTTCATTCAAATACGCTGAGATCAGCTGTGTTAATTTTAAAATTAAATAAAGAAGTATTCACAGTCTGGACAGTGCAGAAGAAACTGAGGCCACTTCTTTGCAAGTCAGCGTCATTTGTTTATATTTCTTGAAATTTGTGGTAAGAATGCTTTATGAATTTAATATGTTTAATCCCACTGCCAAAGTTAGATACTGCTATTGGGAAAAGTGAAGGACGTGCCGGGAGCAGACATTGTTGTGTCCTCACATTGAACTGTATCTAACTGATGTATGTTGTCATGATTGTGTTTTCATATTATTGCATTAGAATATATTAGTAAGCCTCTGTGTTTTATGAACACTGTTTAACATGCCTGAAGCATTTATTTTTATTAAAAAGAAAAGAAGTGAAAATCATACCAAAGGAAATGTGGTTACTCAACATTATTTTATTGAGGAAAACTATGTAAACGTACAGTGGCTTATCTGCCATAGGGACCTGAGGTGTGGTCACAGCAAGGTGTGAGTCATTTAAAATTAGGGGCGAGTGCACCTGTAATGCACGCGAGGCTGACCCCATATCACCGTAGGACACTAATAAATATAAGAAGTGATCAGTTATAACAGGCCAGGATGTCCTTTTGTTGCAGAGGTTTTATTTCCTGTTGCCAGCCGGTAACAGGAAACCTGCTGAGTGAGAATAAAGCCATCAAGTCTCCGACCATTCGTTTATGCTGTCAAAAGATAACGGGAGGAGCTTGGGCATTTTGAGAGATCGAGATTTTCTGCAACTTCATACTGTATTATCATTCTCCAAGGAATCCCAGGTGATGTGTTAAGCATCTGGGTATATCTGACACTTTCGTTTAATAAACACTGGTATTTCAAATCATACTCAGGAAGTTTATGGGGTGTGATGAAACTACAGCCCCTCATACACAGTGACTCTCCCTCTTAGATGAATAAAGTGTAAGCTGTGAACATTCCCACAGGAAAGATATATATTAACGTTATAGTTATTGGGCAAATTGTCCACACATTTTTAGTTGATCCTTTCTGTAAACTATCTTGTCCTCATTTTCAAAGACCTGTCCAAAAGATATGGCTGGACAGGCAGATTAAATTGAACAGAAAAAACATTCATTTTAAAGAAAAACTTAACCACTGGTTTTATTCACTTCCTCATAGAAAATTAAAGTGTTTTTGTGTTGTGTACCATCATTTCATTTCTCCCCTAGACACTAGGTACATCATACACCAGACACTAGAGCCAAAATAGTGACCGTGTGAGATCTAGGGAGGTAGCGTTAGGTACCCTGCATATATTTCATTATCATCTTTTAGAGTCAGGGGCCTACATGTGCTTGACCTCACACGGTTAATACAGACACGGATTTCATTCTTTTAGGATACCATCATAACCTCCCCAGCAAATCAAACTTTGCTACATAATTGGTAGGCTTGTCCGGGGATTTGAATTTCTCCTAGTACTACATACATTGGGGTCTGGGTTAGCTTTAACAACATTCTATTTTTCCCAGCGAATCCCCATATATTATTACCCAAGATTTGGGAAGTGAAGAAAGTGTCAGAACCCAGAGTTAATTAAATAAATTTGTACTTAGTTAGAAACTTAGTTAGTACATTTTGTATTTATCAGGATGGCAGATCTGGCTAAGTTTCGCTCTGCGGCTGTGCAGACTGCCAGGGAAATGAATATGGAGGGACAAATCTTGATTTACTATGTCACCTCAGAATGTGATAAATTTATTGCTAGGGAAGAACATAGGTTAGCTGAAGAGAGGAGAATGCAGGTAGAAGATGCTAGGGAGATGAAGAAATTAGAGTTAGATAGAGAGGTGCAGAAAGAAATTAAAAGGTTACAGATTGAGGCTGAGAAGGAGGCTAGGGCTTTAGAGGCTGATAGAGAGGCTGAGATCAAGAGACTCCAATTTGAGGAGAGAAAATTGGAGGCAGAAAAAGAAGAAAAACGACTGCAAAGGGAGGCAGAAGCAGAAGATAAAAGATTACAGAGGGAGCATGAGCTGCGACTAAGGGAGTTAGAGTTGCAAGGCCCTGCTCCGGACAATGGTCACAGCCCCTCTACCTCTGATGCTACTGCTAGTCAGGGGGCCTCCAACTCAGCCATGGGGTTCCATTTAGACTATTTTGTAGAAAAGGATGATGACATTGAGTCATATTTGAGCAGATACGAAGTATTAGCCATTACTTATGGGTTAGAAAGAGAAAAATGGGGGGTAAAGTTATCTCAGGGTCTTCGGGGAACAGCTTATGAAGTGTTTTCCAAAATGAGCAGGGATGACCAAGACAACTATGACATGTTGAAGCAAGCTCTTCTGTTAAGATACGAAAAGAACGGAGCGTTTTATAGAAAGAAATTTAAGAATGCCAGGCTACTGTCGGGTGAGACCTATCACCAGTTCTCCGCCCAGTTAGAAACGTATATGGAGAAATGGGCTTCTTTGGGGGAAAACCCAAGATCTCAAAGAGATGATACTCATAGAACAGATGAGAGAGTCCATGGCTCCAGACATGAGAAAGTTTCTCATGGAACAGGGCGCGGAGAGGCTGGGTGAGATAATTAATGTCGCTGAAAGGTATCAGGCAGCCCAGGCAGAGGTAGCTGGCATCAAGAAGAAACCAGTAGATCAGTATAAGGCTCCTCAAAACTATAATAAATTTGACAACAGAGGTAAGCAGAACTTTGATAGGCCTCGAAATGATTTTAAAAATAAAACCTCACATTTCAATAACAGAAAGAATGATGAAAGAAAACCTTTTCATCAAGGTAGATTATATTGTAGACATTGTAGGAAGGAGGGGCATGACACTAAATTTTGTAAAAGTAAACCTGCTTGATTTGCTGCTATGAAAAAGGGGAACCAGGAAGTAAAGGACAAACCTGCTGGACAGCAGGAACCTTATCACCCCCCTAGTTTGTGAGGATGTTGTATGCAATGATGTCACCATTAGGTGCCTCTATGATACAGGTTTAGATTTTGATGCTGTCGTGAGCTCGCACTTGGTGAACCCAGATCAGTATACCACAGAAACAGTGGAGATACAAGGGGCGACCAAGGACCTACCACTCATGAAACTTCCCATTGCTAGGATAACAGTGAAAACTCGCTATGTGGAAGGGATAATCAAAGCAGCAGTGATAGACGCACCCATCTACCCTCTGATATTGGGGTGTCGTTATGTCTACTTGGGGAATCCCAAGAGACCTGTGGTTTTGGCAGCAGTCCAGACCAAATCACAATCCAGAAAGGAAGAAGATGAACCTATAAATACTCATCCAGAGGAGATGAGAAAGGCACAGGCTTAAGATAGGTATCTGAAGCCGTGTTATAAGAAACTCCCAAAGAGCCATACTTTTCCTAATAAAGGAGAATTCTATATGAGGAATAAATTGTTATACAGGAAGGCCGGCACTGGTTCAGCTGGTCACGGACAGCTGGTCCTTCCCAGTTCATATAGGGAAAAGGTAATTGAGTTAGGTCATGCTATCCCCTTCAGTGGTCACATGGGGATTAGCGCAACAGGACAGCGTATAGCTTGTCATTATTTCTGGCTAGGGATAACGGAAGACATAAAGAGATATGTAAAATCCTGTCCCGAATGCCAGAGAGTAGCTCCAAAGCATTGGACTGCTCCAGCAACTCTTGGGGAAATGCCCATAGTGGGAACCCCCTTTGAGAGAGTTGCCGTGGATATTGTGGGACCTCTCACTCGGACCAAGAGGAGGAACAGTTACATCCTTACTCTGGTAGACACTTGTTCTATGTGGGGAGAGGCGGTAGCCCTGTCATCAATCGATTCGAAACATGTGGCAGAGGCATTACTTACGATATTCACAAGGTTAGGATTCCCGCATCAAATCTTGACTGATAATGGCTCACAGTTCAAGGGGAAACTAACAGAAGAGGTTTTTAGGTTGTTTCAAGCCAAGCACTTTCATTGTAGTCCGTATCACCCCCAAGGGAACGGCCAGGTAGAGAGGTTCAATGGGACTCTCATTTCTATCCTGAGAAAGCTGGCACATGAGAAACCTGATACGTGGGACCAATACTTGCCCGCCGCGTTGTTTGCGTACCGGGAACTTCCACATAATTCAACCGGAATGGCACCCGCAACCCTGTTATTTGGGAGGCCAATAAAAGGTCCTTTAGAAGCTTTGTTAAGGACCTGGACAGATGAGAAGGCAGAGGAGACTGTTACCTCATCTTATCAATATGTGAACGAACTGACCACTCGTTTAAAAACTAGTTGGAAACTGGCAAATGATAATTTAAGACAAGCCAGGAAAAAGCATGCTGCTTATTATAATAAGAAAGCTAAGGATAGGGAGCTTGCTGTAGGGGAGAAGGTACTTCTTCTATTGCCCGGCAGCAACAATAAACTTCAGATCGGATGGCAAGGGCCATATACAGTTTTGGAAAAGGTATCCAGAACAAATTATAAGATAGACAAAAAGGGAAAGGAAAAAGTCTATCATGTGAACCTTTTGAAGAAATATCTGGACAGACAAATCCAGGAAGGAACACACCTAATGGCCTTGTCTATTGCAACCGAAATGAAAAATGACCCTCTCTCCTCATTTGAATATCCACTGAAAACCAGTGAAACGTTTGCACAGGTGAAGATCAGTAATCACCTGACAAAAGGACAGAAGGAGAAGGTTCAACAGGTCCTTGAGAAACATACAGATGTGTTAACGGATAAACCGGGGCACACCAATTTGTTGGAATATGATATGAAACTACTAGACCCAGCACCTATCTGTATGAGGCCCTATTCTATTCCTTTCGCTAAGGAAAAAGCTTTGAAAGACGAGATAGATTATTTGTTACAAGAAGGGATTATTTCTCACAGTGAGTCTCCTTATAGTTCCTGTGTGGTTTTGTTGCGGAAACCATCGGGAGAACATAGACTGTGCATCGATTACAGGAAACTGAATGCTGTCACAGAAGGTCAGGTGGATCCATTACCTGATACTACTCAACTATTTGCCAGGCTGAACAAGGCAAAATATTTTTCTAAGGTGGATCTTAGCAAAGGCTATTACCAAATTCCAGTAAAGCCTGAGGTTCGACCTTATTTAGCCTTTAGCACCTCGGAAGGTCATTATGAGTTCAACATGTTACCGTTTGGGTTGAAAAATGCCCCGAGTGTGTTTTCTAGGATGATGCGAAAATTGCTGGATCCCCTGAAAAATCCATGTATTTCGAATTTTATGGATGATATCCTCATTGCTACGGAAACATTTGAGGAACACGTTACCTCTTTGAATATGCTGTTTGATAGACTCAGAGAGGCTAACTTAACCGCTAGGCCAACAAAATGTTGTATTGGTTGTAAAGAGTTGGAATTCTTGGGACATACTGTACATCAGGGTAGCATGACCCCTGATCCCAAGAATCTGGAAAAATTGAAAAGAGCACCTAGGCCACAAACAAAGAAAGATGTGCGATCTTTCGTGTCGTTGTGTGGTTTCTACCAAAAGTACATTAAAAATTTTAACTCTGTATGTGCTCCTCTGACGGATTTAACTCGCAAAGGTCAACCTGATACAATAAATTGGTCCGCACAGTGTGAATTGGCTTACCAGGAGTTGAAAGAAAAACTCACAAGCAGGCCAGTGTTGCAATTGCCTGACTTGAATCAAGAATTTATCGTGAGAAGTGACGCAAGCAATGTGGGTCTAGGCGCTACATTGTTGCAAAGGTCCTCCTCACAAGATGGAGAATGTGGTTACTCAACATTATTTTATTGAGGAAAACTATGTAAACGTACAGTGGCGTATCTGCCATAGGGACCTGAGGTGTGGTCACAGCAAGGTGTGAGTCATTTAAAATTAGGGGCGAGTGCACCTGTAATGCACGCGAGGCTGACCCATATCACCGTTGGAAACTAATAAATATAAGAAGTGATCAGATATAAAAGGCCAGGATGTCCTTTTGTTGCAGAGGTTTTATTTCCTGTTGCCAGCCGGTAACAGGAAACCTGCTGAGTGAGAATAAAGCCATCAAGTCTCCGACCATTCGTTTATGCTGTCAAAAGATAACGGGAGGAGCTTGGGCATTTTGAGAGATCGAGATTTTCTGCAACTTCATACTGTATTATCATTCTCCAAGGAATCCCAGGTGATGTGTTAAGCATCTGGGTATATCTGACACTTTCGTTTAATAAACACTGGTATTTCAAATCATACTCAGGAAGTTTATGGGGTGTGATGAAACTACAGCCCCTCATACACAGTGACTCTCCCTCTTAGATGAATAAAGTGTAAGCTGTGAACATTCCCACAGGAAAGATATATATTAACTTTATAGTTATTGGGCAAATTGTCCACACATTTTTAGTTGATCTTTTCTGTAAACTATCTTGTCCTCATTTTCAAAGACCTGTCCAAAAGATATGGCTGGACAGGCAGATTAAATTGAACAGAAAAAACATTCATTTTAAAGAAAAACTTAACCACTGGTTTTATTCACTTCCTCATAGAAAATTAAAGTATTTTTGTGTTGTGTACCATCATTTCATTTCTCCCCTAGACACTAGGTACATCATACACCAGACACTAGAGCCAAAATAGTGACCGTGTGAGATCTAGGGAGGTAGCGTTAGGTACCCTGCATATATTTCATCATCATCTTTTAGAGTCAGGGGCCTACATGTGCTTGACCTCACACGGTTAATACAGACACGGATTTCATTTTTTTAGGATACCATCATAACCTCCCCAGCAAATCAAACTTTGCTACATAATTGGTAGGCTTGTCCGGGGATTTGAATTTCTCCTAGTACTACATACATTGGGGTCTGGGTTAGCTTTAACAACATTCTATTTTTCCCAGGGAATCCCCATATATTATTACCCAAGATTTGGGAAGTGAAGAAAGTGTCAGAACCCAGAATTAATTAAATAAATTTGTACTTAGTTAGAAACTTAGTTAGTACATTTTGTATTTATCAGGATGGCAGATCTGGCCAAGTTTCTCTCTGCGGCTGTGCAGACTGCCAGGGAAATGAATATGGAGGGACAAATCTTGATTGACTATGTCACCTCAGAATGTGATAAATTTATTGCTAGGGAAGAATGTCGTGAAATATTCTAATCCCCATATATAAATTATCAGGTAAATATAAAGCCTAATAAATTCTAATAAAGAAAAGAGCAATGGTAAAATAACAGTGCTGTCACAAAGAATGTACTCGAAATCCCCCCTTGTTTTATGCTTCGTCTGCAAATTGTAACGTTTCCACGTTAAATATAAGCCACTGCATAAATACAAGCGTTTCCACAACACATTAAAACGGGTATTGCATTTCTAAGAAAAACATTGAGAGGCACACTGCGTAATGACCTAAATTAAGCCTAACATTAATTATACTACGTTACAAAAACGAACGAACAGATGGACTCAATTAGAAAGAGAGAGGGAGGGCTGAAAATCAGGAACGCATGCAACACGCGTCGCGCGATACACAATTACTACTATCACGCGTGTAAGGCCACATGCACTAACTTTTTTCAGACGGACAGTGATAAAAACACTAACCTTCCCAGAGTTAGGTTTTTAAATCCTGAAAAACTCTTATTAGGAAAGATGACAATAGATGGGTTTACGTTTGAAAACATTACAGTACCCAGACAGCACATCTTCGAAACAGGAGGTAGAAGAAATTGCATATTTTGAACGCAGCCACGTAGCTCTTTTAAATTTGTATATTTGGGTTCCTTAGGGCTTGCTGAGAAAGAATATGTAAAACGTTACGCAAATAGTCTAGGAATTAACAAGTTATAGCCAAAATAAAATGATGGTGCTGTCAGACAACACCCAAAATCAGAATCGCTCAGTGGTAGATTTTTTAAACCACCATTGTACGGGAAATGGGCCACAAGTTACATTTGAACTGATTGGCTGGAATGATATGTAAGGCTAAAGACGATTAGTCGGACTATAAATGCTATCCTTGGTTGTTAGGGGAGACGTAGGAAGGAAAAAATTTTTCAAACACTTGTCGAAACGTGGCTCCATTGGCCAGACTCGCTGATATAATCACTTAGGAGCGTTAGTTCGAGACCACTAGTTCAAATAAGCTTAATGAAGCAACAGTGCGTTGAAGCCAGCTCATATTTTTGCTAAATAAAAGCCTGGAACATAAGCAGATGGGAATTTGTGCCAGTATTTGTGCCAGAATTCATTGCTAGTCAACGTATCTGTGTATTTCCATGAATTGTGGTAGGTTTGAAATATTCAATATCTTTTAATGAAAATTGAATGTAAATTGTTAATTTATGCCTGTATATATGTGTAGTTCAGTAGCGAACATGAGGAAAAGCCTATAATGCTCCAGCCTGAACAGAAGGTGTCGGAGGAAAGTAAAACGGCATGGAATGGCCAAACAGTACACTGACACCTAGATGATTGACTAGAAAGAAATAATGCTGGAAGTGCAGAGGCGTAGTAACCATTAAGGAGGTTAATACTGGTATAAAGTATTTCAGATGAAGCTGACAGTTGGCCTAACGCTCTGAACTCAATGTTTGTGGTGTATTGTGCTCAGTGTAAAAAGAGAGTATAAATTAGTTATGATGTAGAAGGTACATCCTTCTTGTTTTCAGGGACTGTGGTCTTAACGTTATTGAGCAGCACCTGGTCAGAGCTTTGCTGAATCCAGAGTCGGACAGCATACTCCTTGGTCCATTTAGCTATCAGTGAGGTGTCTCCAGAGCCCAGGGGAGAAATCGAGCAGAGGAGTCTTTTCCTGCCGCCATCACGCAAGATAAGCTGATGTGGCCAGCTGAGCTCAACATTATGTACCCCCATCTTAAAATGACATTGTAAAAATAACATTAAGAGGGGAATTAAATTGTTTTAATATCAGGAACTGAGAACATCTCCAATACTAGTTCCAATAAAGACAAACTATTGAAGTCATGATGACAAATACCAACAGAGCTTGAACAAAACAAAACCAGTATTACCTCATATTACTACTACACAACTAACACACATAGGATACTACTAAAAATAGATGTCACTACAAGATTCATATTAATAAATTCTGTACATATAACTTGTAATTAAAATTGATTGTGATTCCTGGTTACTTTGTATTTGAATCAGGACACATATTCATTCATGACAGCAATGAATACATATTGTTATTTGAAAAGTTATCAGTGACTCCTTTAAGATATCCTTGTAGAGTGTTTTATGTATGTGAGTGTCACAGTGTTGTCAAGTGTAGTGGAATAAATTAAATTGTTTATCTGTCTGTTGTTGTTTTGACTTACACTTCATCACACACATACCCTAGACATATAACGTAGTCATCACACTATTCCAGAATAATTCTGACTGAGGTATACATATGTGGCAGCAAGTAAGGTTATATATAATACACTACTCTTATTAGATATATATACCTTCACAGCTGATCTCAGTCAGTACACTAAGTCCCCTATAAATATTTATAACATCCCACTTTACCACAAAGAACATAGGTTAGCTGAAGAGAGGAGAATGCAGGTAGAAGATGCTAGGGAGATGAAGAAATTAGAGTTAGATAGAGAGGCGCAGAAAGAAATTAAAAGGTTACAGATTGAGGCTGAGAAGGAGGCTAGGGCTTTAGAGGCTGATAGAGAGGCTGAGATCAAGAGGCTCCAATTTGAGGAGAGAAAATTGGAGGCATAAAAAGAAGAAAAACGACTGCAAAGGGAGGCAGAAGCAGAAGATAAAAGATTACAGAGGGAGCATAAGCTGCGACTAAGGGAGTTAGAGTTGCAAGGCTCTGCTCCGGACAATGGTCACAGCCCCTCTACCTCTGATGCTACTGCTAGTCAGGGGGCCTCCAACTCAGCCATGGGGTTCCATTTAGACTATTTTGTAGAAAATGATGATGACATTGAGTCATATTTGAGCAGATATGAAGTATTAGCCACTACTTATGGGTTAGAAAGAGAAAAATGGGGGGTAAAGTTATCTCAGGGTCTTCGGGGAACAGCTTATGAAGTGTTTTCCAAAATGAGCAGGGATGACCAAGACAACTATGACATGTTGAAGCAAGCTCTTCTGTTAAGATACGAAAAGAACGGAGAGTTTTATAGAAAGAAATTTAAGAATGCCAGGCTACTGTCGGGTGAGACCTATCACCAGTTCTCCGCCCGGTTAGAAACGTACATGGAGAAATGGGCTTCTTTGGGGAAAACCCAAGATCTCAAAGAGATGATACTCATAGAACAGATGAGAGAGTCCATGGCTCCAGACATGAGAAAGTTTCTCATGGAACAGGGCGCGGAGAGGCTGGGTGAGATAATTAATGTCGCTGAAAGGTATCAGGCAGCCCAGGCAGAGGTAGCTGGCATCAAGAAGAAACCAGTAGATCAGTATAAGGCTCCTCAAAACTATAATAAATTTGACAACAGAGGTAAGCAGAACTTTGATAGGCCTCGAAATGATTTTAAAAATAAAACCTCACATTTCAATGACAGAAAGAATGATGAAAGAAAACCTTTTCATCAAGGTAGATTATATTGTAGACATTGTAGGACATGACACTAAATTTTGTAAAAGTAAACCTGCTGGATTTGCTGCTATAAAAAAAATGGGGAACCAGGAAGTAAAGGACAAACCTGCTGGACAGCAGGAACCTTATCACCCCCCTGTAGCAAAGTAAGATTTTGCTGGGGAGGTTATGATGGTATCCTAAAAGAATGAAATCCGTGTATGTATTTACCGTGTGAGGTCAAGCACATGTAGGCCCTGACTCTATAAATGATGATGATGAATTATGTGCAGGGAACCTAACGCTACCTTCCTAGATCTCACACGGTCACTATTTTGGCTCTAGTGTCTGTTGTATGATGTACCTAGTGTCTAGGGGAGAAATGAAATGATGGTACACAACACAAAATCACTTTAAGTTTCTATGAGGAAGTGAATAAAACCTGTGGGTAAGTTTTTCTTTAAATTTGATAATTTTTTGTACAATTTATTTTGCCTGTCCAGTCATATCGTTTGGACAGGTCTTTGAAAATGAGGACAAGATAGTTTACAGAAAAGATTAATTAAAAATGTGTGGACAATTTGCCCAATAACTATAAAGTTAATATCTGTCTTTCCTGTTGGAATGTTCACAGCTTACACTTTATTCATCTAAGAGGGAGAGTCACTGTGTATGAGGGGCTGTATTATCGTCATACCCCACAAATTTCCTGAGTATGATTTGAAATACCAGGGTTTATTTAAGATGAAACTGTCAGATATACCCAGGTCCTTAATATATCACCTGGGGTTTCTTGTTGGCAACAGGAAACAAAACCTCTGCAACAAAAGGACACCCTGGCCTTTTATATCTGATCACATTTGATATTATTTATTTCCCTGCGGAGATATGGGGTCAGCCTCGCGTGCATTACAAGGAGCACTCGCCCCTAACTTTACATGACTCCCACCTTGCTGTGACCACACCTCAGGTCCCTCTGGCAGATACGCTACTGTACATTTACATAGTTTTCCTCAATAATATAATGTGGGGTAACTACATTTCCTTTTATATGATTTTTCTCTTCTTTTTTTTAAATATAAATGCTTCAGGCATGTTGAACAGTGTTCATGGAACACGGAGGCTTACTAATATACTCTAATACAATAATATTCAAACATAATCATGACAACATACATCAGTTAGATACATTTCAATGTGAAGACTCAACAATGTCTGCTCCCGGCACGTCCTTCACTTTTTCTCAATAGCAGTATCTAACTTTGGTAATGGGATTAAACATATTAAATTCATAAAGCATTCTTACCACAAATCAAGAAATATAAACAAATGACGCTGACTTGCAAAGAAATGGCCTCCGTTTCTTCTGCTCCGTCCAGACTGTGAAATACTTATTTAATTATTTAATTTACTTTTAAATTTATCACAGCTGTTCTCAGCGTATCTGAATAAAAGTTTTGTTCAACTGGCAATGAATAGTGAAAGCTTTTTGCTAATATTTAGTAGCACTGGCCAATCGAAAGCTTGCGACTACCAGAATTCAAATGCAGTTTTTGAAAAACAAAATTAATTCCAAACATACTCTGCGTCTGGTAGTCGATTGGCCAGTCTGCTTTAGTTATGCCAATACAAAAAGATGTTTCGTTTTAGATTACATTTTCCTACCGCTCCCCTTTTCCCTCCTATACTCTTGTTACCCAAGCGAATTTGAATTTACCTCAATGCCTCCCTTCTAAGCCGGTGTCCCCACTAACGTTATGAAAAAAAAAGCAGGAACAACAGTCTGTCTGGTCGTGCGTCCGTAGACATTTAGTATTTTCTCAACAACTTGGCTAATACTGGGACTATCATATTATTTAAAACAGATTCTTGCTCAGTGGACTCTAATCTATACTACCATATGATTTTTATGGTCAGATTCATGATGGTTTAGATTTTCAATTTTCTCACCGGCAATCGTCAAATAAAATGTTTACACAAGACAGCCATCTTCCTATCTCGCTAGCATCTATTTTCAAATAACCAACTTGTTTTTTGGTGACGTCAGAAACATTACCGCGAGGAGGCAATAAAATTGTCTGCGCGTTTTGCCTCTGTTGGCTTTGTCGCAGCGTGTATATATGCATGGCAGAATGTGTCAAGCGAGGCGGGGTTCTGCATGGCGGGTTAAAAATAGGTGTTAAATATTGGGAGTGTCTCGGGTTACACTACCAAATTTGTAAGGATTATTACTTATTACCAACGTTAAAGTCAAAATTTTACGTTAATTCAGATAGTTATTTTGCGGCATACTTCCACAAAATCGTTAATTATAAGTCTTGGCTGCGGTGTATGCAGCAGATCTGGCAAAATGTTAAATGTTGGTAGTACGTTTTCGAAACCGAAACTAAAACGCGTGTTAGATTTTTACTGTGGGATAGTTCTATAGGCTTTAGCACTGCACAAAATTCAGCGCTATGCTGGCGTGTGAGAGGATCACCGTCAGACACAATAGGGCGGGTTTATTTATTATCATTCTATGACTAAAATCTTACTGAAATGAGCGATTATTCTGGCAGATTTTACTACACACCTCCCATCCTAAAAACATGCATTCATTTGCAGGTTATAATCTGCGAGATTTTGATGCTGTCGTGAGCTCGCACTTGGTGAACCCAGATCAGTATACCACAGAAACAGTGGAGATACAAGGGGCGACCAAGGACCTACCACTCATAAAACTTCCCATTGCTAGGATAACAGTGAAAACTCGCTATGTAGAAGGGATAATCAGAGCAGCAGTGATAGACGCACCCATCTACCCTCTGATATTGGGGTGTCGTTATGTCTACTTGGGGAATCCCAAGAGACCTGTGGTCTTGGCAGCAGTCCAGGCCCGATCACAATCCAGAAAGGAAGAAGATGAACCTATAAATACTCATCCAGAGGAGATGAGAAAGGCACAGGCTGAAGATAGGTCACTGAAGCCGTGTTATAAGAAACTCCCAAAGAGCCATACTCCTCCTAATAAAGGAGAATTCTATATGAGGAATAAATTGTTATACAGGAAGGCCGGCACTGGTTCAGCTGGTCACGGACAGCTGGTCCTTCCCAGTTCATATAGGGAAAAGGTAATTGAGTTAGGTCATGCTATCCCCTTCAGTGGTCACATGGGGATTAGCGCAACAGGACAGCGTATAGCTTGTCATTATTTCTGACCAGGCATAATGGAAGACATAAAGAGATATGTAAAATCCTGTCCCGAATGCCAGAGAGTAGCTCCAAAGCATTGGACTGCTCCAGCAACCCTTGGGGAAATGCCCATAGTGGGAACCTCCTTTGGGAGAGTTGCCGTGGATATTGTGGGACCTCTCACTCGGACCAAGAGGAGGAACAGTTACATCCTTACTCTGGTAGACACTTGTTCTATGTGGGGAGAGGCGGTAGCCCTGTCATCAATCGATTCGAAACATGTGGCAGAGGCATTACTTACGATATTCACAAGGTTAGGATTCCCGCATCAAATCTTGACTGACAATGGCTCACAGTTCAAGGGGAAACTAACAGAAGAGGTTTTTATGTTGTTTCAAGAAAAGCACTTTCATTGTAGTCCGTATCACCCCCAAGGGAACGGCCAGGTAGAGAGGTTCAATGGGACTCTCATTTCTATCCTGAGAAAGCTGGCACATGAGAAACCTGATACGTGGGACCACTACTGGCCCGCCGCGTTGTTTGCGTACCGGGAAGTACCACATAATTCAACCGGAATGGCACCCGCAACTCTGTTATTTGGGAGGCCAATAAAAGGTCCTCTCGAAGCTTTGTTAAGGACCTGGACAGATGAGAAGGCAGAGGAGACTGTTACCTCATCTTATCAATATGTGAACGAACTGACCACTCGTTTAAAAACTAGTTGGAAACTGGCAAATGATAATTTGAGACAAGCCAGGAAAAAGCATGCTGCTTATTATAACAAGAAAGCTAAGGATAAGGAGCTTGCTGTAGGGGAGAAGGTACTTCTTCTATTGCCCGGCAGCAACAATAAACTTCAGATCGGATGGCAAGGGCCATATACAGTTTTGGAAAAGGTATCCAGAACAAATTATAAGATAGACAAAAAGGGAAAGGAAAAAGTCTATCATGTGAACCTTTTGAAGAAATATCTGGACAGACAAATCCAGGAAGGAACACACCTAATGGCCTTGTCTATTGCAACCGAAATGAAAAATGACCCTCTCTCCTCATTTGAATATCCACTGAAAACCAGTGAAACGTTTGCACAGGTGAAGATCTGTAATCACCTGACAAAAGGACAGAAGGAGAAGGTTCAACAGGTCCTTGAGAAACATACAGATGTGTTAACGGATAAACCGGGGCACACCAATTTGTTGGAATATGATATGAAACTACTAGACCCAGCACCTATCTGTATGAGGCCCTATTCTATTCCTTTCACTAAGGAAAAAGCTTTGAAAGACGAGATAGATTATTTGTTACAAGAAGGGATTATTTCTCACAGTGAGTCTCCTTATAGTTCCTGTGTGGTTTTGTTGCGGAAACCATCGGAAGAACATAGACTGTGCATCGATTACAGTAAACTGAATGCTGTCACAGAAGGTCAGATGGATCCATTACCTGATACTACTCAACTATTTGCCAGGCTGAACAAGGCAAAATATTTTTCTAAGGTGGATCTTAGCAAAGGCTATTACCAAATTCCAGTAAAGCCTGAGGTTCGACCTTATTTAGCCTTTAGCACCTCGGAAGGTCATTATGAGTTCAACATGTTACCGTTTGGGTTGAAAAATGCCCCGAGTGTGTTTTCTAGGATGATGCGAAAATTGCTGGATCCCCTGAAAAATCCATGTATTTCGAATTTTATGGATGATATCCTCATTGCTATGGAAACATTTGAGGAACACGTTACCTCTTTGAATATGCTGTTTGATAGACTCAGAGAGGCTAACTTAACCGTTAGGCCAACAAAATGTTGTATTGGTTCTAAAGAGTTGGAATTCTTGGGACATAATGTACATCAGGGTAGCATGACCCCTGATCCCAAGAATCTGGAAAAATTGAAAAGAGCACCTAGGCCACAAACAAAGAAAGATGTGCGATCTTTCGTGTCGTTCTGTGGTTTCTACTAAAAGTACATTAAAAATTTTAACTCTATATGTGCTCCTCTGACGGATTTAACTCGCAAAGGTCAACATGATACAATAAATTGGTCCGCACAGTGTGAATTGGCTTACCAGGAGTTGAAAGAAAAACTCACAAGCAGGCCAGTATTGCAATTGCCTGACTTGAATCAAGAATTTATCGTGAGAAGTGACGCAAGCAATGTGGGCCTAGGCGCTACATTGTTGCAAAGGTCCTCCTCACAAGATGGAGAATTGAACCCAGTCGCTTATGCAAGCCGCAAGTTGAACAAGGCGGAAAAAACTTATTCAACAAGTGAAAAGGAGTGTCTCGCTTTGATATGGGCTATAAAAAAAATCCAGATTTATTTATATGGCAGGACATTTGTGGTCCAAACGGATCATTCACCACTCGTATTCCTGTCACAGGCCAAGCATGAAAATTCCAGATTATTGAGATGGTCTTTATTATTGCAGCCATACTCATTTCTGATTGAATATATTCCCGGCCCTCAGAACGTACGTGCAGACTTTTTGAGTAGACATCCTTATGATGCAGATCAGAAAAACGCGTAAGACTTCATAAAGCTAAGTTATCTCGCAGATTATAACCTGCACATGAATGCATGTTTTAGGATGGGAGGTGTGTAGTAAAATCTGCGAGAATAATCGCTCATTTCTGTAAGATTTTAGTCATAGAATGATAATAAATAAACCCGCCCTATTGTGTCTGACGGTGTTACTCTCACACGCCAGCATAGCGCTGAATTTTGTGCCATAGACAGGCTTAGAACCGACCTTGCCGTTTAAAACCTACTCGCTTTCCTTGTGACGTACATTTTTATCATTTTGCCCGATCTGATAGAGACTGTGGCAAGACTTACAATTAACGATTTTGCGAAAATGTTTCTCCAAACTACTGTTTGAATTAACGTAATAGTTAACTTTAACGCTGGTAATAAGTAGTAATCCTTACATTTTTTGGTAGTGTAACACGAGACAATACAAATATTTAACGCCTATTCAAATACCCGCCGCTCAAAACACCGCTTCGCTTGACACATTATGCCATGCATATATACACGCTGTGGCAAAGCCAACAGAGGCAAACACGCAGACAATTTTATTTCCTCCTCGCGGTAGTATTACTGACGTCATTAAAACAAGTAGTTATTTGAAAATACATGCTAGCGAGAGATGAGAAAGGGGGGAAAATGGCCGTCTTTTGTAAAAATTTTATTTGACGATTGCCGGTGACAAAATTGAAAATCTAAACCATAATGAAACTGACCATAAAAATTATATGATAGTATAGCTTAGAGTACACTGAGCAAAAATGTGTTTTAAATAATATGGTAGTCCAAGTATTAGCCAAGTTATTGAGAAAATACTAAATGTCTACGGACGCGCGACCAGACAGAATGTTGTTCCTGCTTGTTTTTTTCATAACGTTTAGCTTTAGAAAAGAGGGGGATTCCATTCGCTTAGAAAAGAGTATAGGAGGAGAGGGGAGCGGTAGGAAAATTGTTACCCAAAACTAACATCTTTTTGTATTGGCATAACTAAAGCAGGCTGGCCAATCCACTACTAGACGCAGATTTTGTTTGGAATTATTTTTGTTTTTCAAAAACTACATTTGAATTCTGGTGGTCGCAAGCTTTCGATTGGCCAGTGCTAATAAATATTAGCAAAAGGCTTTCACTATTCATTGCCAGTTGAACAAAACTTTTCATTCAAATACGCTGAGATCAGCTGTGTTAATTTTAAAATTAAATAAAGAAGTATTCACAGTCTGGACAGTGCAGAAGAAACTGAGGCCACTTCTTTGCAAGTCAGCGTTATTTGTTTATATTTCTTGAAATTTGTGGTAAGAATGCTTTATGAATTTAATATGTTTAATCCCACTGCCAAAGTTAGATACTGCTATTGGGAAAAGTGAACGACGTGCGGGGAGCAGACATTGTTGAGTCCTCACATTGAACTGTATCTAACTGATGTATGTTGTCATGATTGTGTTTTCATATTATTGCATTAGAATATATTAGTAAGCCTCTGTCCCCCATGAACACTGTTTAACATGCCTGAAGCATTTATTTTTTAAAAACAGAAAAGAAGAGAAAATCAGACCAAAGGAAATGTGGTTACTCAACATTATTTTATTGAGGAAAACTATGTAAACGTACAGTGGCGTATCTGCCATAGGGACCTGAGGTGTGGTCACAGCAAGGTGTGAGTCATTTAAAATTAGGGGCGAGTGCACCTGTAATGCACGCGAGGCTGACCCCATATCACCGTTGGAAACTAATAAATATAAGAAGTGATCAGATATAAAAGGCCAGGATGTCCTTTTGTTGCAGAGGTTTTATTTCCTGTTGCCAGCCGGTAACAGGAAACCTGCTGAGTGAGAATAAAGCCATCAAGTCTCCGACCATTCGTTTATGCTGTCAAAAGATAACGGTAGGAGCTTGGGCATTTTGAGAGATCGAGATTTTCTGCAACTTCATACTGTATTATCATTCTCCAAGGAATCCCAGGTGATGTGTTAAGCATCTGGGTATATCTGACACTTTCGTTTAATAAACACTGGTATTTCAAATCATACTAGGAAGTTTATGGGGTGTGATGAAACTACAGCCCCTCATACACAGTGACTCTCCCTCTTAGATGAATAAAGTGTAAGCTGTGAACATTCCCACAGGAAAGATATATATTAACTTTATAGTTATTGGGCAGATTGTCCACATATTTTTAGTTGATCTTTTCTGTAAACTATCTTGTCCTCATTTTCAAAGACCTGTCCAAAAGATATGGCTGGACAGGCAGATTAAATTGTACAGAAAAAAACATTCATTTTAAAGAAAAACTTAACCACTGGTTTTATTCACTTCTTCATAGAAAATTAAAGTGTTTTTGTGTTGTGTACCATCATTTTATTTCTCCCCTAGACACTAGGTACATCATACACCAGACACTAAATCCAAAATAGTGACCATGTGAGATCTAGGGAGGTAGCGTTAGGTACCCTGCATATATTTCATCATCATCTTTTAGAGTCAGGGGCTTACATGTGCTTGACCTCACACGGTTAATACAGACACGGATTGCCATCAACTCGATTGAATGTTTGTGTGGAGTCACTGCGGTAGACGGACGGCCAGTCCGGCTTTGCGTCAGCCATTGAGTATTGGACCTTCTTCAAGCTTCGTCACAACGATGTACCCAACGTCGGACAGTGCTATCATCCACTGGTTGAATCTCCATAAACATTCTTCAAACTTTTCGTGGATATGCCGAATTGTGGGTCCTCGCCTTCAGCATTGAGTAATTCTATTGACACAATCGTTGTTTTAACGAAACGTCTTTGGCAGCCATTTTTTAAAGTTACTGTTACAGTGGTGCCACCTGTTACTGATAACAGGTTGATAATGCTATACAGTAGCAAGAAGAGTTTGTTTGAGGAATCCTGCTAAATTTACAAATTGCACACCGTTGCAGTATTTTACATACATAAAAAAATTTAGGAGGCCATTACATTTGATGACCTTTCCCTCCGTACTGTTTTATTTTGTCCGAATGCTGGGCTAAATCAAATGTGGATTTTTAAAGAGAAATCTGTGTGTACATTTTTTAATATCATTTCGGTCGGCGTTTTGGAGTAGAGATATGGAGTTGTCGAAAGTAGGCGTATGTTTTCGTATTTCAATTTTTTTACTTATTTAAAGAGCTTCTTTTAGTGCTAGCTGTGATAGAGAATGGACGCAATTGTGGCACCAATAGTAATTGTACGAGCAATATGATGTAATACATGTAGATTAAAGTAATCAAGAAGCAATGGTAGTTCAGTAGGACTTATAGACGCAATAAAGGCAGCCTAAACTGTTTTAATAGATGTCATACCAAGTAATAAAATAATAAAAGTTTGAATTAGTAATTGTAACTGATAAATATAGATAAGTAATATTAGGGGGTAACGTATGTTATCATAGAAAAATTGAGTGTATGCATTGATAGGAGTGTGGATTACAGGGCATCTGTTGTAACTTAAATAAAACGCAATATAAAACCATCACACACGCGAGTGGTTTTCGGGGACACTGCCAGAGATCCAAAATGAAGACAAAAGCTGCCACGATGGTAGATAGAAGGATAATGATGCTTCTACCTAGAGGGAGTTTCCACAAGATATTTCAGAAGTCAAGAAGAATGCTGAATGGGTCTGAGCACGTTAACTTTTTATCTGACCCGCCGCCTTTTGGGAAAATGTATATTGTATGATTTAGCTCGTTCAAGCCCCCAGCTGATTTAATTCAGAAACATTTCTCTTATTAGCTCTATATATATATATATATATATATAATATATATATATATATATATATATATATTATATATATATATATATATATATATATAAATATATATATATATAATTATATATTTATATATATATATACAGTATATATATATATATATATATATATATATATATATATATTTATATATTTATATATATATATATATATAATACAAATATTCTACAGGTTCTGGATCATACGTATGCCTTTCTCTCTGTAATGATTAATTCAACTATGAATTTGTCAAAATCAACATATGCAAATTTAATGAGCAATTACACTTGAAACAAATGTAAATAAAATTTGACTGGTGATTTGAAAAATAATTCGGCTTCTTCACCAAAAAGTCTTTAGGCTTCATGAATTTAACAAATAAAGTTCGGTTGTTTTTGGCCTGTTAAAATTGGGACTTGCCAAAATGTTGAAGTACCGATGCTGCTTTTCCGTAGATTCGTCTCTGTGGTAAGGAGTACGTTTCCAGATCAGTTCAGGAAGTAACCGCTCCAGGTCAAGGCAAGAATCTTCAGGTGTCGATCTCAATCTTCGAACCACAGTCTAGTAGTACAGCAAATGATCTCTCCTGATCGTACCACAAATAGTCGGGTCGCCTCGTTCTGGTACCCACAAAAATATTAGAGGGAATAACAGAACAAATTCCGCTTCTAAATATTTCTTTTCCTGATGTTAATAATGTGCCTTTTTCCGCTGTCCGTCAGCCGTTTGTTTTCTTAGATTTTTTACTCTACCTGAACGTATATCATATCACTCAGGGCATGTGATGAAAAATCAGCAGTATGTCAGTTAATTTAAGGAAAAAGTTGTGACTAGACAGCGGCAGTGGCTTGTGCCAGAAGGAACATATAATGTTTTCATACATTCACAAAATGATAATATTCAACTATGCACAGGTTGATGTAATCATCTCTCACTCCCTGCTCCATTCGGAGTCTGAGGTTACCTCTGCTTTTGGTTCTTTTGTGAGAACTAGCATGAAACAATCACCAGCGCTTGTTGTGGTAGTTCATGAATGTATCTTTTTCACATGCTGAGGTTGACAGCCTAGTATGAATCTTTAACACCACTATATCAAATTCACAGCATAAAAAATATGTTACACTCACCTCAATAATTGAGGGGGGGGGGGGGAAATCTTAGCCTTCTTGCTCAGTAGAATAGTCTTGGAAACATAGATGCCTCCAACACGCGTCTGGAGTATTATTTATAATTCAGAATCCCTCTGTGACTTGTGAGTGGTCCTGTAGAATTCCGGGTTCCATATTAATATTGGCGAGTTTTCTACTGATGTACATAGATGCTCTTGACACGTTTTTCGGTTCTATAAATTCAGAATCCAACTCTATTCTTTTCGGTGGCAAGGTTTGAGCTGTCTACGTTGACGTTTTCTGGAATGCAGTGCCGTATGTCAAGCTTTTACTACGTTATATCGTAGGTTCTCGGCTCACGTTTCCACGTGTCGTTTTCGACACACTTCCAATCAAAGCGATTGTTTATTCGCGCCTCAAATGCCAGCCAATACATTCAAAGTTCGTGTTATGATAACTTTTCCTCATGTAATATTTTCCACGACTCATGCGTTTTAAAAATTCAAACAGTCATCGTCCATATATGGAGTTGTGATATCCGCAAAGTGTTGTCAAAGTTTACTTATATCACACTTCCTGCTCACTCATCCAAATGTCTTCCAAGATTGCGTTTATCTATAATCGACTGTCCCAAACAGTCAAGTCGGAAGTGATTATGCAATCTTAAGCAAACATTTCATGCTCGCATCTACCTGGAGTCAATGAGGTATTATCACGTTTTAGTGCTTCAATTAATCTCTCAGGGATGGGCGATACACTTGTCTGGACATACGAAGTGAAGTGTGACAAATGGAAACAATGACTCTAGTACGGAGTTCTGTGCAGCAAAAATGAGAAATAATGGAAAGGGGGAGAGAGAAGAAAAAGAAGGCTCAATACCTTCCATCTACGGTGTCTACGCCATATCCTTAGTATTTCGTAGAAGTCATAAGTGACTATGGGAATGTGCCCCTGAGGTATCAGCCCTCAGCTGCTTTTTTTCTGGTGTTTTCTTCGACGTTTTCTTTTCTCTTCTGCTTGTTGTCAGAGCTTCTTTTCACCCAATATGAGGTTGTGACGTAGAGAGCATCCTCACTTGGTGAGATCGGCAGCTCTATCCTCCCAGGTTGCTGGATTTATGTCCAGTGACCTCATGTCTCTCTTGCACACATCTTTGAACCTCAGCTGCGGTCGCCCAACTTTTCTTTTGCCATCTGCCAGTTGTTCGTAGAAGATATCTTTCGGGATGCGACCATCTTCCATACGGCGGACATGGCCAAGCCAGCGGAGTCTGCACTGTCTAAGCAGTGTATACATGCTTTGAAGGGCAGCATGCGACAGCACCTCGACATTTGTCACTTTGTCCTTGCACAAAATACCAAGGATGTGGCGTAGACACCGAAGATGGAAAGTATTGAGCTTTCTTTCTTGCTTAGCGTAGGCTGTTTATGTCTCGCTGCCATACATATGCATTAAATACCGCAGCTTTGGTTTTCTTTGTGAGTTTGGAGTTTCCACAAACACGCGTTGTGAGGCAGGCAAAGGTGCCTGCAGCTTTTCCATTGCGGCTGTAAATTTCTGGTCCAGAGAGAGTTTGTGGTTTATGGTAGACCCCAGGTATGTGAAGTGGTGCACCACTACCCATTCACAGTTATCGATAGTGCTAACAGGTGCGCTATCCACATCCTGACCCAGAACATTTGTTTTCTTTAGAAATACCGTGAGACCAAAGTCTTTGCATGCTTGGGTGAAGCGATTCATCAAGCTCTGGAGCTCCTGTTGACTTTGAGTGACGATTGCAGCGTCATTAGCGAATAACAAGTCTCTCTCCTTCTGATTTTTGTTTTTGCCTTCAGCCTTGCGAGGTTAAACAGTCGGCCATCTGACCTAGTGTGAAGGTATACTCCTTCAGTCGCACCTTCGAATGTATGTTTCAAGAGCAAGGCAAAGAAGATCTTGAAGAGGGTTGGAGCCAGGACACAGCTTTGTTTGACACCACTGCGTATGTCAAAGGGCTGTGATGTGCGTCTAGCATATTGGATTGTTCCCTACATGTCTTCGTGGAATGATTTTATCATTTCCAGCAATTTTGTGGGGCAGCCTATTTTCAGGAGGATTTTGAAGAGTCCATCCCGGCTAACCAGGTCAAATGCCTTTGTGAGGTCTATAAAGGTGATATATAAAGGCCTTTTCTGCTCTCTTGATTTCTCCTGACATTGGCGGAATTCAACCTATTATTGAGCTAATATATCAAAGACCACTTAATATCCATTATAAATTTACCGCGATTAAAAACGCCAAAGAGATCAAATAAAAAGGAGCATATTCACAGGGAGATACATTTGACATAAATAGTAAAAAGGTAATCTCATGGTCTTCCAAGTAACTCAACTATTCAGGCATCCACACATCGCAGTAAAGTCAAAGCGGCAGGGAATATATCATAAAACGAATTTTTTACTGTAAACTTCAAACATGGTTACAAATGAAAGGTATCCTCCATGCTACTACTCTGTCAAAAGAAGTAAGAAACAAAATTCTTCAATGTTGCAAAGAGCAGATCGTGTCATATGGAAGCTAACAACGGACAATCTATACGCACTAAAGGTAAAGTTGTCTAATAGCATATTCTGCAGTAGGGTATTGAAGTGTTAGAGACTTTACTATACTAGGTCCAGCATCGAGAGAAAGGGACACAAGTTTTTTCCTCGCTGCCTTTTCCTTCCCTAACTCAATAGCAGTCATGTACCCATTTACAGTTGGGTAGACTTGAGTGTGACGCTGTAGTGTTTTGAACTCAGCACCTTTGCCCCGGGAGGCCAACTCTCTAACCACTATGCCAATCCTAAACGCACTACGGCTGTTATTATTACATAAAAGTTGTGATCTAGTTAAAGTGATGATTAGTTTACTAATCTGTTAAACCAGGTCTAGCTGTATGAGGTGGGAGGGACCAGTTTGTTTATCGCTACCTGACTTCCCTGAGTAAATAACAGAGACAGGCACCCATTTGCAGCTGGGTAGTCTAGAGTGTGACGCTACCAGGATTCGAACCCGGAACCTGGTAACTTTGCTGCGAAAGTTTAGCACTCCAGCCACTCTACCAATCAGACGCTCCTAACCCCTTAAGGCCCAGTGTCCCATATAGGACCCATCATGTATGACCGAATATTATGTTTTTATGTATCAACACCTATGAGGCCACATTCGGGTCATGACATGACAGGTAACTCTATAACAGAGCGTTACGACAGGATGCAATCTGATCATGAGAAGGAGTCTCTCATCCCACCCACCCCACCCCCCCCCCCCCATCCGGCAAGTGTTTCGGTACTTTAAGTGAGTGGCTAAGAGGTATGGCGTCCGCCTCGAATTCTAAAAGTACCGGGTTCGATTCCCAGTAGAAGGATTATAATTTATGGGAATTAGTTTTCAGAACGAAGTGGTCCTAACGATGTCATACTCCCCCCTCCCTCCGGTCTCCTGGATAGTGAGATAGGATGCCTAGCCTTCTCGGATAAGGGCGAAAAATAGGAGGTCACGTGTGCAACTTGCGCACGTTAAAAATCCTTCGGCAGCTGGAAATCGTAAAGAGTATGTCACACGGCCGCTGCCCTGGGAAAAAAAATATATATTAAAAAATTTGGAAACCTACCCACATTAAGAATATTTATAGAATGTGTGATTCCGATATACACACACTGGGATTCTTGCCGGTGCTACAGAGTTCGTGCACTGTGCTGAGATCAACCTAGTGCGATCTAAGGGAGGAGATCGGAGCACTGATGGAGTTGTCCGTGTGCAAAGAAGATAGTCCTTAAAACCAAAACAATCTTTAATAGTAAGTGATCAGTTTCCAGTTTTATAAAAAAAACGCTTCATTGTAAACAGTAAACAGTAAACAGTCTTTCTTAAAACCAATAACAAAGTATAACATTTAGTCTTTCAGTCTTAATCTTGCTGGACTTTTAGGATCTATAATGAGTAACAGCTGGTAATTAATACCGGTAGTACATTACTGAAAGCAGTAACGTTACAACAGAACATACAGTTCTAGTTGTAATTTACTGTTGGTGATAGGAGTAATGTAATATTGCTAAGAGATTTTGTTGCTATAGAAGTAATAGATGTAGTACTGGGGACGACAATGGTAGTATTACTTTCTAGACCAATGTTTCTTAACCTGTGGTCCACGCACCCCTGGTCTGGGAATGGATTCTAGGGGGTGCGTGTACATATCTTAACATTTAAAATGTAAAATTTGTTTTATGCTTTTATGTACATTTTTGTTCCAAAAACGGGTCCATAGCCTTCATCTGACAATCAAATGGTCCACTCCTTCATCAAACAATCAAAGGGATCCAAGGCCTTCATCGAACAATCAAAGGGATCCAAGGCCTTCATCGAACAATCAAAGGGATCCAAGGCCTTCATCGAACAATCAATGGGATCCAAGGCCTTCATCGAACAATCAAAGGGATCCAAGGCCTTCATCGAACAATCAAAGGGATCCAAGGCCTTCATCGAACAATCAAAGGGATCCAAGGCCTTCATCGAACAATCAAAGAGATCCAAGGCCTTCGTCGAACAATCAAAGGGATCCAAGACCTTCATCAGACAATAAAAGGGGTCTGTAGCGAAATCTGTGAAACAATCGCTTAATTCAGTAAGATTTTACTCCTATGATAATGAATAAACCCGCCCGTGTGTGTTTGCCTATCATCGTCCTCAACGCTAGTAGAGCGCTGAATTGTATGCAGCAGTAATGCTTAGACAATGATCCCGCTGTCAAATCTTATACGCTTTCCTAGTTTCGTCCTTGAGACTTACAATTATCGCAAATCATTAAATATTACCTAAACGCCGTTTTGCAGACAGCTAAGTGTTCGTTTCAGTCAGAGTGAGAGAAGAAAACGTAGGAGGGAGAGATAAAGGATGAATGAAAGCCTTGACAAGCGTTGGTTTTCGAATCGCATGCGACAAGGCGACGTCACAGAATTGGTTTGAAACACTACACGCGAGGGATAGGTTAGTGTTTGAAAAATTGACTACAGGCCTTAGTTACCGTCGTTAGGGCATGTTTGAACATCTGCTATCGTTCGCTGTAGTTTTCTTAGAAAAAGTGAGAGAGAGAAAAATTGGAAAGGGGGAATGGTATGGAGTCCGTTTAAACTATCGTCTGCATTGCTAAAGTGAAACTAACTGTCACAATTGAACGATAGATGGAAATAAATAATAGGGGACGATTAAAATGATAATATGTGGTTTATTATACCTAACATATTACTTAGTGTGATATATTATCTTGCCGTAGAAGAACCCAAAAATAATAAAATATGTTATTTGAATAAGTGTAGAAAGAAAAAGTAAATTATGATGAAATGAAGAATAAAAACGATAATAGGGAATATAATAAATAAAAGAATAAAAGAATAAAACCACTGTGTGACAGACAGCAACAGGATCACTAATTACTTGTCAGAAGTATAAACTTTTAGGATATAACTGAGATATTGACGAAGACAGATGGACGAACAGACTTGAATCTTTCTCAGTTTGCCCTGTAGTGGGGATAGAGGGGAAGTTAGTCCTAGATTTGAAATTTGAGTTCCGTTTGAATAAAAAGACGCTAGAAGCCAAACAGTCTCTGATTGGCTGGAGTCTAATATACTAACGGAGGGATAAAACTAATTTGTAGTTAGTGTTCGAGGCCACTTGTAAAAGAAATTTTCTACACTAAAGTTGTTCTACAAGCAAGATAATAGTACTATCTTGACTTTGCTGATCTGCACCAGCAAGCGATCTGGATTTGACCATATTTATCGCAAATCAAACTTATTAGTGTTAATATTTCTCTGGTGCGGTAAGAAAGAAAACATTTATATCACCATTATATTATTATTATGTATGTATTATTGAATATGTATGAAAATTATGTGGGCAGAAAGTTATCTAGAGGGAAGTCAACATCAAACTTTGTGTTGTTTCACAGAGTTGTTAGAAAATATATTAACATGTTGTAGAAAAGCCAGACAGGCTTTCTGACATTGTGGGAGAAAGAAAAATTAAATATTAATGGGGAAATTGTTGTACAGTATTATGACATAAGACCAGGCAAACCACTGGCCGTCTTCTTCAGCAAGTCACCGTGATTGTACATGACTTGATATTATTAACTTAAAATGTTTCCTTTGTCAAGGAAAGTGTCAAACTGTAGTTTGAAGTTTATTTGACCATGAATGGGGTAAACAAACCAATTAAGAACGTTGACTAATTGTTTAGTTACCATGCTGAGTCTGAATATGATTAAAAATGTTTAGTAGTTAGGGAAAGAGAGAGTTATATGTGAGGTTGAGTAGGACGCATTTATATCGTTCCAGGGTTTCATCTATGACTCAAAGTGAGCCCAGGTCAACCTATACCTGTCTATATTTCTGCATCTAAAGAATTGAGGCAGTAGCGACTGTGTTCCTCCGTGTTATATTGCAAGAGCAGAATCCTTACTTGGCAGTGGAGGCTGGTGATCTAACCAAAATTCATCCTGCATACCAGGCACCACTCAGTTAAGAAATTGTCTCCGGGCACTTGATATACCAAACTCAACTACTCTCAGTTCCCAAATGTGTATTAGATCATTCAGATTGTGATGAAGACATACGTTCTTGTAATCAATACCCATTCATAGGAGCAAGAATAAATTGACACTGTTCCAGATTGACACATTTAATTAAAGTTGTGAATAAGAATATGCTCAGTTATAAATTGAATTAATTTTATGTAAATACTTTGAATTATCATTTTGAGTTCAATATTCCGGTATACACAAAATTGTGATACTGGAACAATAAATTGTAAAAAAAATTTCACATTTTAAACTTAACTCTGGGTGTTGTTAATTACTTTCATAGAGTTCTTAAGTGTATTTGTTATCATTTTCTTATACCACAATTTCATTACCCTAGACATTAGACGTAGCTGTCAGACATACTAGTCAAAAATACGTCTGAGTGAGATCTTAGGGTGGTAGCAGAAAGGTTCTCTGAGAACACACACTTATTATCTATTAGACTCAGAGGCCTTCACAGCTTGACCTCACTCAGTTACACTATAACAATAACACCAACATTCATAACATCTAAACCCACCACAGGGGCCATGGTTAAAAAAATAAAATAACTAAGAAACCATGTTCTATTTAATGAAAATTATAATGAAACACAAAAACACAATGGAAGTTGTAGTTTGCAATGTCATTGGTGAACAAAAGTAAACTTTTTTTGTTCTAAAACCGTAATCATAGAGCGTCGAATGGCAGATTGGCCAGAGTGCTTGTCTTTCAAGCCAAAGCTACAGGATTCAAAACCTAGTTGCGTCATGGTCCAGTAGACCCTACCGTAAATTGTTGCATGGCTGTTCTTGAGTTTGGGAAGGCAAAGGCAGCGACGAAAGGAACCCGTAAACCTTTTTTACGAAGGAACTATCTTTACCTTCAGTGTTATCAAAGGTGATCTTGTACGGAATGACCGAACTGGAACAATTCTTTGTCGCAACATCGCGCAAGAAAAGTCTCGTTATTGAGGGCGTACTTCTCTTTAATAACATATTTTTGCAGTGTATTCCGTAGCGTTTTTTCCCCTCTTAAAATAAAACCTTCTCCTGTTAGATTTTACAAGGCACAAACATACAATCTAAAGAGTCGGTCCATTTCGGTTTCAGTCAATCCTTTCGCTTGTGTGACGCCAGGCTCAACCGCATGTTCCCTTCTCCTACTGTGACATTCCGAGCTGACTTCGAGGTCACTAAGGCTGTGAGAGCCAGAAAGCCGTCTCTACACAGATCCCTGGACGTCAGAGTTACCTCTCAACCTCTCTCAGATAACGGAAACAACTTCAAAGCAATCGATACGTTTCACAAACACGATGGGAATTTTCTCAACGGCATTTGAAACAACGTTGAATGTTCTACTCTGTTACTCTCTCCCCCTCGTTTTGCAGTCATTGTTTGCAGCTGTATCTATTACGAGACCTCTCAATCATTATAATTACATAATGTGTAACAACACGATAATTGTCTTTAAATTATGAAGACAGCTAGGCCTTTGAAGTAAAATACAGTGATTGAAAAGTAACTCGTTTTTTTTTTTTTTGTGTTTAATGTCCTCAACTTGTATCCATTGGTAGTACGTCAAAAAAAAAAAAGTCAAAACAGAGAGTGATACTGCCGTTTGACAAATAAGTTTTATTTTATTGTTTTTTTTTTTAATTCCCAGAAAAAAATAAAACAAAAAATAAGTAAAATAAAATCTATAATGGTCTATAAGCTGGCGTTACTACTTCTTCACTTCTTCGTTTCCCCTCAGACTTCTACATTAATGACTCTAATAAAGGCAGTAGTCAGCTGAAGGTTCCTGACATCTCGTTCGCCATCAGACTTCTACATTAATGACTCTAATAAAGGCAGTAGTCATCTCAAGGTTTCTGACATCTCCAAACAGTTTTTAGCTGAGAGAAGTGGGTTGTTGCCATAAGCCATTCTGTTCACTAGCTGGCGTCACAAGAGACAGCGAAAATTGCTGCACGCTACGAAATCCTGCGTTACATTTTATGTAGTAAAATTGCAGTTAATTGCATTTATTTTGACGTCTGTTTCATGTTAATTAGTTAGATACGAATGACGAAAGAACTATGTAGAAATAGGAAGTAACTAATTAATCACGCCGAGGACGATACGAGAGCCAGGAGATGTGCTTTAAGATGTAAAATAACGTGGAAAAAAAAACATAACATAACGTAAAAGTCTATGAGAAATATACAAAGCAGACATGTAGATAAAATAATACAGTACTTAATTAACAAAAATAAAGATGAACAAGAAAGAAATATCAACGCAAAGACTATTATTATTAATATTTATATTATTACTATTATTATTACTACTATTATTGTTACTACTATTATTACTACTACTACGCTAGCGGGATTAACTCGAGACCTGGCGAGGACATTTGAAGGAGTGTCGTCGACCAGGGACTGGCGGCTCCTGAGCCGACCCAGCTGCAATGGGTACCTCCGAAATCGGCGAGTATTTGCCTGAATGGCGAGGGACACCTGTCTCTGTACAAGAAATAAAGGGATACTCACGTAAAATCAATTTCAGGTTAGACATAAAAATTATAACCTGAGATTTCGCCTCGAGTATTAGCGGGCGTACGCAAAAAAAAAAAAAAAAAAAAAAAAAAAAAAAAAAAAAAAAAAAACTACTACTATTATTATTAGTATTATTATTGCTATTATTACTATTATTATTATTGTTACTACTGATGTTGTTATTACTATTATTATTAGTAGTTAGTATTACCATTACTGTTAATTAAGTAGTAGTAGTATTACCATTACTTATTATTTTTTAGTAGTAGTTTATTTTCCTATTAATATTATTAATATAGTAGTATTACCATTTGAACTAATAATTATATTTTAGTAGTAGTATTTCCATTACTGATATTCGTAATACTATAAGGATACATTATTCATAACTAATATTAATTTGTAGTAGTATTACCATTCCATATTTATGATTATTAGTAGTAGTATTAACCATTATTATTATTAGTAGTAGTAGTATTACCATTATTATTATTATTATTAATATTATTTTTACTGACGATCGTTTGTCCTTTTCAAGAACAGTTGGGTTGAAGATGATGATCACTGTCCAAATAATATGACTGTTTTAAAAGGGCAAGAAGTCCAGGTGGACGGATCAGGTTATGAGAATACTGGTCAAAGAACCAAGGACAATGTTATTTTAAAGTACCTTTCACAAAACAAAATAAAAATAATTTTTGATGTATACCTTGTTGAGAACAAACATTATTGTTAGATAGACAATGGGGAAATCTTAGATCAATGGAACAAAATTATAAATGTGAATTGTACTTCATAAATTTCACAGCAATATCAGGTTCATTTGAGGGCAAATGTTGAAATAGATGTACAGCGATAATATTAACTTTTCTTATCTTTTTTCCTCGTGCACGCTCAGACGACTACTTGAATATTTTAAAAAGGAGGTGGTCAACCTCAGGCTCTTTGCATCTGCATTGTTTCATTCTTTCTTTCTTTCTTTCTTTTGGTTGGCGCTCTCTCTGGCTAACCTCTACACCCTAAAGGTATAGGAGGAGCGACTAAGTAAAGTATAACGTACTCAAGGTTTGCTACTTACCAAACAAGCCAAAAATCAAACAACGGGTAGATTTTATAAAAAAAGAATGGTTCCTCTGATCAGGGGACCAAACGCTTAATGCGGAAGCGCTACAGTTAAAAAAATAATTTTCTGTATTTCCGTGTTGACCCCGGGAAGTCCCTGGGTATCTATGAGGAGATAAAGAATGATTATTTTCTACTGTTCTTCCAGTGCCATGTCGTAACAGGCGGCTAATATGAGGGTTGAGTATGTTGGCTGGCAACTTTCATTAAGTAAAACAAATGAGAAACTAAAACCACAGCTTCATATGTACGAGGGCCTGTGACGCGGCGTTTCCTGCAAGACATGGCTTGATGTAATGGATGGGGTTCCATGCCAAATAAGGAACGAAAAAAATCACTTGGAACGAAACCAAAAATAATCCATTGTGTAAAAAGCTACATGAAGGTCAGTCTGTGGAAGACTATCATATACACGGTCCAAATACAGAACAAAATGTACTTTCACAAGAAGCTGAAATAGTCGTGCTCGCAATACTCTTAACAAGTAATAACAATACATTGGATAATTGCGATTGGAATTCAATTTGACAAATTAACAATCTACTGGCAACTACTGGTAAGTTTCGGGGTTAACCGTTTTACAACGCAACCACAAATAGAAAATTAAAGATGAGAAATAGAGATAAACGGCTATGAGACTTTTTAAAAGCTGACTACGTAGAAAAATAGTAATAACGGATTTAACAAATACAGAGATGAAACAACGGAATGAAATATCAACCCAAAACACTATTTTACTGTTATTATTATTAATATTAAACAGTTATAGTTGTTTGGGTTGATAATTCTTCGTTTGTTCATCTCTGTATTTGATTAATTATCGTATTATTTTTTTCTACGTGTCCAGGCTTTTAAAAGTCTCATAGCCGTTTTCTCTATTTCTCATCCTTTTATTTTCTATTTGTGGTTGCGTTTTTATAACGGATAACCCCGAAACTGTACAGTGTTTGCCAGTAGATTGTTTAATTTGTCAAATTGCGAATTCAATCGCAATTTTCAGTATTGTTATTACTTGTTTAAGAGTATTGAGAGCACGACTATTTCAGGATTCTTTGTGAATGTACCTTTTGTTTCTGTATTTGTCGTTGTTATATGTAAAGTCTTCCACAGACTGACTTCATGTAGCTATTTACACAATTGGATTTTTTTTGGTTTCGTTCCAAGTGATTTTTTTCGTTCCGTATTTGGCATGGAACCATCATTACATCAAGCTTCTTGCAGTGAAACCGCGCGTCACAGCCCTCGTACTATTGAAGCTGTGGTTTTCTTTCCTCATTTGTTTTTTACTTAATGAAGTTGCCAGCAAACATACTCAACCTCATATTAAGTCGCCTGTTTACGACATGCATGGAAGAACAGTTTAGACTATATTTCTTTCTTTATCTCCTCATAGAATCCCCAGGGTCTATCCTGGGTGTCAACGACGGAAATACTGAGTAATTATTTTTTACTGTAGCTGCTTCCGCAATTAAGGCGTTTGGTCCCTTGATCTGAGGAACCATTCTTTTTTTAAGAAATCTAACCGTGTTTGTTTTTGGGCTTGGTTAGTAGTAGCAACCTGCAGTAACGTCTTTACTTTACTTAGTCGCTCCTCCTCGTACTTAGGGTGTAGAGGTTAGCCAGAGAGAGCGCCAACAAAAGAAAAGATAAAGTAAGAAATAAGAAAAGAAACAATGCAGATGCAAAGAGGCCTGAGGTTGACCACTCCTTTTTAAATATTCAAGTAGTCGTCTGAGCGTGCACGAGGGAAAAGAGTAGAAAGATTATTTATCGCTGTACTACATCTATTTTCATCATTGCCCTCAATGAAACATGAATAGCGAGAAATATATGAAGTAAAATCACATTTATAATTTTGTTCATTGATCAAGTATTTTCCCATTTTCTTCTAACACAATAATGTTTTTCTCACAAGGTATACATCAAAAAATTATTTTTATTTTGTTTTGAGGAAAGTACTTTTTAAAAAAAACATGTCTTTGTTCTTTGACAGTATTCTCAAAACCTGATCCGTCCACTGACTTCTTGCTTTAACAAACAGTCATATTATTATTTGACAGTTGTGATCATCTTCAACCCCACTGTTCTTGAAAAGAAAATCGATAGTCAGTAAAAATAATATTAATAATATAATAATAATAATGGTTAATACTACTACTACTAATAATAATAATGGTAATACTACTACTAATAATAATAATAGTAATGGTAATACTACTACTAATAATAATAGTAATGATAAGAATACTAATAGTAATACGAATAACAGTAATGGTAATACTACTACTAATAATAATAATAGTAATGGTAATACTACTACTAATAATAAATAGTATACTGGTAACTAACTACTACTAATATAATCAATAGTAATGGTAATACTACTACTAATAAATAACAGTAATGGTAGATAATACTACTACTAATAATAATAGTAATAAACTTCATCAGTAGTAACAATATAATAATAATAGTAGTTAATAGCAATAATAATACTAATAATAATAGTAGTAGTTTTTTTTTTTTGTTTTTTTTTTTTTTTTTTTTTTTTTTTTTTTGCGTTCACCCGCTAATACTCGAGGCGAAATCTCAGGTTATTATTTTATATTATGTCTAACCTGACATTGATTTTACGTGAGTATCCCTTTATTTCTTGTACAGAGACAGGTGTCCCTCGCCATTCAGGCCAATACTCGCCGATTTCGGAGGTACCCATTGCAGCTGGGTCGGCTCAGGAGCCGCCAGTCCCTGGTCGACGACACTCCTTCAAATGTCCTCGCCAGGTCTCGAGTTAATCCAGTCCAAATCCCGGTCGACGAAAAATCCTCAAATGCCGTCGCCCGGGTTTGATCCTGTATCACCCGGTCGCCAGAGCGGTGTTGTAACCACTACGCTAGCGTAGTAGTAGTAATAATAGTAGTAACAATAATAGTAGTAATAATAATAGTAATAATATAAATATTAATAATAATAGTCTTTGCGTTGATATTTCTTTCTTGTTCATCTTTATTTTTGTTAATTAAGTACTGTAATTATTTTTATCTACATGTCTGCTTTGTATATTTCTCATAGACTTTTACGTTATGTTATGTTTTTTTTTCCACGTTATTTTACATCTTAAAGCACATCTCCTGGCTCTCGTATCGTCCTCGGCGTGATTAATTAGTTACTTCCTATTTCTATACATAGTTCCTTCGTCATTCGTATCTAACTAATTAAACATGAAACAGAACGTCAAAATAAATGCAATTAACTGCAATTTTACTACATAAAATGTAACGCAGGATTTCGTTAGCGTGCAGCAATTTTTCGCTGTCTCTTGTGACGCCAGCTAAGTGAACAGAATGGCTTATGGCAACAACCCACTTCTCTCAGCTAAAAAAACTGTTTTGGAGATGTCAGAAAACCTTGAGGATGACTACTGCCTTTATTAGAGTCATTAATGTAGAAGTCTGATGGCGAACGATGATGTCAGGAACCTTCAGCTGAGACTACTGCCTTTATGTTTAGAGTCATTAATGTAGAAGTCTGAGGGGAAACGTCGAAGAAGTGAAAGAAGTAGTAACGCCAGCTTTATAGACCATTATAGGATTTTATTTTACTTTATTTTTTGTTATTTATTTTTTTTCTTGGGAATTTAAAAAATAAAACAATAAAAGAAAACTTATTTGGCAAACGGCAGTATCACTCGCTGTTTGGACTTTTTTTTTTTTGACGTACTACCAATTGATACAATTTGAGGACATTAAACACAAAAAAAAAAAAAAAAACGAGTTACTTTTCAATCACTGTATTTTTACTTCAAAGGCCTAGGCTGTCTTCATAATTTAAAGACAATTATCCGTGTTGTTACACATTATGTAATTATAATGATTGAGAGGTCTCTCGTTAATAGATACAGCTGCAAAACAATGACTGCTTAAAACGAGGGGGAGAGAGTAACAGAGTAGAACATTCAACGTTGTTTCAATGCCGTTGAGAAAATTCCCATCGTGTTTGTGAAACGTGATCGATTGCTTTGAAGTTGTTTTCCGTTATCTGAGAGAGGTTTTGAGAGGTAAACTCTGACGTCCAGGGATCTGTGTAGAGACGGCTTTCTGGCTCTCACAGCCTTAGTGACCTCGAAGTCAGCTCGGAATGTCACAGTAGGAGAAGGGAACATGCGGTTGAGCCTGGCGTCACACAAGCGAAAGGATTGACTGAAACCGAAATGGACCGACTCTTTAGATTGTATGTTTGTGCCTTGTAAAATCTAACAGGAGAAACTTGTGTTTGTTACAGCGTTTAATGTAGAGTACAGAGCGGGGGGAAAAAACCAATTGTGATGTATCGAGATACGGGTTTTATTTTAAGAGGGGAAAAAACGCTACGGAATACACTGCAAAAATATGTTATTAAAGAGAAGTACGCCCTCAATAACGAGACTTTTCTTGCGCGATGTTGCGACAAAGAATTGTTCCAGTTCGGTCATTCCGTACAAGATCACCTTTGATAACCACTGATAGGTAAAGATAGTTCCTTCGTAAAAAAGGTTTTACGGGTTCCTTTCGTCGCTCTGCTCTTGGCCTTCCCCCAAACTCAAGAACAGCCATGCAACAATTACGGTAGGGGTCTACTGGACCATGACGCAACTAGGTTTTGAATCTGTAAGCTTTGGCTGGAAAGACAAGCACTCTGGCCAATCTTGCCATTCGAACGCTCTATGATTACGGTTTTAGAAAACAAAAAAAGTTTACTTTTGTTCACCAATGACATTGCAAACTACCAACTTCCATTGTGTTTTTGTGTTTCAATTATTAATTTTCATTAAATAGAACATGGTTTCTTAGTATTATTATTATTTTTTTTAACCATTGGCCCCTGTGGTGGGTTTAGATGTTATGAATGTGGTGTTATTGTTATAGTGTAACTGAGTGAGCGGTCAAAGCTGTGAAAGGCCTCTGAGTCTAATAGATAATAAGTGTGTGTTCTCAAGAGAAACCTTTCTGCACGCTACCACCCTATGATCTCACTCAGACGTATTTTTTGACTAGTATGTCTGACAGCTACGTCTAATGTCTAGGGTAATGAAATTGTGGTATAAGAAAAATGATAACAATATACACTTAAGACTCTATGATAAAAGTAATTAACAACACCCAGAGTTAAGTTTAAAATGTGGAAATCTTTTTTACAATTTATTGTTCCAGTATCACAATTTTGTGTATTATACCGGAATATTGAACTCAAAATGATAATTCAAAGTATTTACATAAAATTAATTCAATTTATAACTGAGCATATTCTTATTCACAACTTTAAAATAAATGTGTCAATCTGGAACAGTGTCAATTTATTCTTGCTCTATGAATGGGTATATGATTACAAGAACGTATGTCTTCATCACAATCTGAATGATTCTAAATACACATTTGGGAACTGAGAGTAGTTGAGTTTGGTATATCAAGTGCCCGGAGACAATTTTCTTAACTGAGTGGTGCCTGGTATGCTCAGGATGAATTTTGGTTAGATCACCCAGACTCCCTCTGCCAAGTAAGGATTCGGCTCTTGCAATATAACACGGAGGAACACAGTCGCTATACAGAGCCTCAATTTCTTTAGATGCAGAAATATAGACAGGTATAGGTTGACCTGGGCTCTCTTTGTGTCATAGATGAAACCCTGGGAACGATATAAATGCGTCCTACTCAACCTCACATATAACTTCTCTCTTTGCCTAACTACTAAACATTTTTAATCATATTCAGAGACTCTCGCATGGTAACTAAACAATTAGTCCAACGTTTCTTAATTGGTTTGTTTTACCCCCCATTCATGGTCAAATAAACTTCAAACTTACAGTTTGACACTTTCCTTGACAAAGGAAACATTTTAAGTTAATAATATCAAAGTCATGTACAATCACGGTGACTTGCTGAAGAAGGACGGCCAGTGGTTTTGCCTGGTCTTATTGTCATAATACTGTACAACAATTTCCCATTATATATTTAATTTTTTTTCTTTCTCCCACAATGTCAGAAAGCCTGTCTGGCTTTTTCTACAACATGTTAATATATTTTCTAACAACTCTGTGAAACAACACAAAGTTTGATGTGACTTCCCTACTAGATAACTTTCTGCCCACATAATTTTCATACATATTCAATAATACATACATTAATAATAAATATAAATGGTGATATACAATGTTGTTCTTTTCTTACCCGCACCAGAGAAAATATTAACCACTAATAAGTTTGATTTGCGATATAAATATGGTCAAATCCAGATCGCTTGCTGGTGCAGATCAGCAAAGTCAAGATGTAGTACTATTATCTTGCTTGGTAGAACTAACTTTAGTGTAGGAAATTTCTTTTACAAGTGGCCTCGAACACTAACTACAAATTAGTTTTTTATCCCTCCGTTAGTATATTAGAACTCCAGCCAATCAGAGACTGTTTGGCTTCTAGCGTCTTTTTATTCAAACGGAACTCAAAATTTCAAATCTTGGACTAACTTCCCTCTATCCCCACTACAGGGCAAACTGAGAAAGATTCAAGTCTGTTCGTCCATCTGTCTTTCGTCAATATCTCAGTTATATCCTAAAAGTTTATACTTCTGACAAGTAATTAGTGATCCTGTTGCTGTCTGTCCACACAGTGGTTTTATTCTTTTATTCTTTTATTATTATATTCACTATTATCGTTTTTTTCCTTCATTTTATCATAATTTACTTTTTCTTTCTACACTTATTCAAATAACATATTTTATTATTTTTGGGTTCTTCTACGGCAAGATAATATATCACACTAAGTAATTATGTTTAGGTATAATAAACCACATATTATCATTTTAATCGTCACCCTATTATTATATTTCCATCTATCGTTCAATTGTGACAGTTAGTTTCACTTTAGCAATTGCAGACGATAGTTTAAACAGCGACTCCATACCATTCCCCCTTTCCAATTTTTCTCTCTCTCTCACTTTTTTCTAAGAAAACTACAGCGAACGATAGCAGATGTTCAACCCACATGCCCTAACGACGGTAACTAAGGGCCTGGTAGTCAATTTTTCAAACACTAACCTATCCCTCGCGTGTAGTGTTTCACAAACCAATTCTGTGACGTCGCCTTGTCGCATGCGATTCGAAAACCAACGCTTGTCAAGGCTTTCATTCATCCTTAATCTCTCCCTCCTACGTTTTCTTCTCTCACTCTGACTGAAACGAAACACTTAGCTGTCTGCAAAACGGCGTTTAGGTAATATTTAATGATTTTGCGATAATTGTAAGTCTCACAGGACGAAACTAGGAAAGCGTATAAGATTTGACAGCGGGATCATTGTCTAAGCATTACTGCTGCCATACAATTCAGCGCTCTACTAGCGTTGAGGACGATGATAGGCAAACACACACGGGCGGGTTTATTCATTATCATAGGAGTAAAATCATTTTTACTGAATTAAGCGATTGTTTCACAGATTTCGCTTACAGACCCCTTTTATTGTCTGATGAAGGTCTTGGATCCCTTTGATTGTTCGACGAAGGCCTTGGATCTCTTTGATTGTTCGATGAAGGCCTTGGATCCCTTTGATTGTTCGATGAAGGCCTTGGATCCCTTTTGATTGTTCGATGAAGGCCTTGGATCCCTTTGATTGTTCGATTAAGGCCTTGGATCCCATTGATTGTTCGATGAAGGCCTTGGATCCCTTTGATTGTTCGATGAAGGCCTTGGATCCCTTGATTGTTCGATTAAGGAAGGCCTTGGATCCCTTTGATTGTTTGATGAAGGAGTGGACCATTTGATTGTCAGATGAAGGCTATGGGGACCCGTTTTTGGAACAAAAAATGTACATAAAAGCATAAAAACAAATTTTACATTTTAAATGTTAAGATATGTACACGCACCCCCTTAGAATCCATTCCCAGACCAGGGGTGGCGTGGACCACAGGTTAAGAAACATTGGTCCTAGAAAGTAATACTACCATTGTCGTCCCCAGTACTACATCTATTACTTCTATAGCAACAAAATCTCTTAGCAATATTACATTACTCCTATCACCAACAGTAAATTACAACTAGAACTGTATGTTCTGTTGTTAAACGTTACTGCTTTCAGTAATGTACTACCCGGTATTAATTACCAGCTGTTACTCATTATAGATCCTAAAAAGTCCAGCAAGATTAAGACTGAAAGACTAAATGTTATACTTTGTTATATTGGTTTTTAAGAAAGACTGTTTACTGTTTACTGTTTACAATGAAGCGTTTTTTTTTTAAAAACTGGAAACTGATCACTTACTATTAAAGATTGTTTTGGTTTTAAGGACTATCTTCATTTTGCACACGGACAACTCCATCAGTGCTCCGATCTCCTCCCTTAGATCGCACTAGGTTGATCTCAGCACAGTGCACGAACTCTGTAGCACCGGCAAGAATACCCAGTGTGTGTATATCGGAATCACACAAATTCTATAAATATTCTTAATGTGGGTAGGTTTCCAAATTTTTTAAATATAATTTTTTTTCCCAGGGCAGCGGCCGTGTGACATACTCTTTAACGATTTCCAGCTGCCGAAGGATTTTTAACGTGCGCAACTTGCACACGGGACCTTCCTATTTTTCGCCCTTATCCGAGAAGGCTAGGCATCCGATCTCACTACACATGAGACCAGGGGGGGAGTATGACATCATTAGGACCACTGGTTCTGAAAAATAAAATTCCATACATTATATTCCATCTACTGGGAATCGAACCCGGTACTTTTAGAATTCGAGGCGGACGCCATACCTCTTAGCCACTCACTTAAAGTACCGAAACACTTGCCGGATGGGGGGGGGGGGGGGGGGGGGGGAGGGTGGGGGGGGGGGGGGGGGGTGGGGGGGTGGGGGGGAAGGGGGGGGGGGGGGGGGGGGGGGGGGGGGGGGGGATGGGGGGGGATGAGAGCCTCCTTCTCATGATCAGATTGCATCCTGTCGTAACGCTCTGTTATAGAGTTACCTGTCATGTCATGACCCGAATGTGGCCTCATAGGTGTTGATACATAAAAACATAATATTCGGTCATACATGATGGGTCCTATATGGGAACACTGGGCCTTTAAGGGGTTAGGAGCGTCTGATTGGTAGAGTGGCTGGAGTGCTAAACTTTCGCAGCAAAGTTACCAGGTTCCGGGTTCGAATCCTGGTAGCGTCACACTCTAGACTACCCAGCTGCAAATGGGTGCCTGTCTCTGTTATTTTACTCAGGGAAGTCAGGGTAGCGATAAACAAACTGGTCCCTCCCACCTCATACAGCTAGACCTGGTTTAAAACAGATTAGTAAACTAATCATCACTTTAACTAGATCACAACTTTTATGTAATAATAACAGCCGTAGTAGCGTTTAGGATTGGCATAGTGGTTAGAGAGTTGGCCTCCCGGGGCAAAGGTGCTGAGTTCAAAACACTACAGCGTCACACTCAAGTCTACCCAACTGTAAATGGGTACATGACTGCTATTGAGTTAGGGAAGGAAAAGGCAGCGAGGAAAAAACTTGTGTCCCTTTCTCTCGATGCTGGACCCTAGTATAGTAAAGTCTCTAACACTTCAATACCCTACTGCAGAATATGCTATTAGACAACTTTACCTTTAGTGCGTATAGATTGTCCGTTGTTAGCTTCCATATGACACGATCTGCTCTTTGCAACATTGAAGAATTTTGTTTCTTACTTCTTTTGACAGAGTAGTAGCATGGAGGATACCTTTCATTTGTAACCATGTTTGAAGTTTACAGTAAAAAATTCGTTTTATGATATATTCCCTGCCGCTTTGACTTTACTGCGATGTGTGGATGCCTGAATAGTTGAGTTACTTGGAAGACCATGAGATTACCTTTTTACTATTTATGTCAAATGTATCTCCCTGTGAATATGCTCCTTTTTATTTGATCTCTTTGGCGTTTTTAATCGCGGTAAATTTATAATGGATATTAAGTGGTCTTTGATATATTAGCTCAATAATAGGTTGAATTCCGCCAATGTCAGGAGAAATCAAGAGAGCAGAAAAGGCCTTTATATATCACCTTTATAGACCTCACAAAGGCATTTGACCTGGTTAGCCGGGATGGACTCTTCAAAATCCTCCTGAAAATAGGCTGCCCCACAAAATTGCTGGAAATGATAAAATCATTCCACGAAGACATGTAGGGAACAATCCAATATGCTAGACGCACATCACAGCCCTTTGACATACGCAGTGGTGTCAAACAAAGCTGCGTCCTGGCCCCGACCCTCTTCTAGATCTTCTTTGCCTTGCTCTTGAAACATGCATTCAGAGATGCAACTGAAGGAATATGCCTTCACACTAGGTCAGATGGCCGACTGTTTAACCTCGCAAGGCTGAAGGCAAAAACAAAAATACGAGATTTTGTGTTCGTCCATGACGCTGCAATCGTCACTCAAAGTCAACAGTGGCTCCAGAGCTTGATAAACCGCTTCTCCCAAGCATGCAAAGACTTTGGTCTCACGGTATTTCTAAAGAAAACAAATGTTCTGGGTCAGGATGTGGATAGCGCACCTGTTAGCACTATCGATAACTGTGAATGGGTAGTGGTGCACCACTTCACATACCTGGGGTCTACCATAAACCACAAACTCTCTCTGGACCAGAAATTTACAGCCGCAATGGAAAAAGCTGCAGGCACCTTTGCCTGCCTCACAACGCGTGTTTTGTGGAAACTCCAAACTCACAAAGAAAACCAAAGCTGCGGTATTTAATGCATATGTATGGCAGCGAGACATAAACAGCCTACGCTAAGCAAGAAAAGAAAGCTCAATACTTTCCATCTATGGTGTCTATGCCACATCCTCAGTACTTCGTGGAAGGACAAAGTGACAAATGTCGAGGTGCTGTCACATGCTAGCCTTCAAAGCATGTATACACCGCTTAGACAGTGCAGACTACGCTGGCTTGGCCATGTCCGTCGCATGGAAGATGGTCGCATCCTGAAAGATATCTTCTACGAACAACTGACAGATGGCAAAAGAGCAGTTGGGCGACCGCAGCTGAGGTTCAAAGATGTGTGCAAGAGAGACATGAGGTCACTGGACATAAATCCAGCAACCTGGGAGGATAGAGCTGCCGATCTCACCAAGTGAGGATGCTCTCTACGTCACAACCTCATATTGGGTGAAAAGAAGCTCTGACAACAAGCAGAAGAGAAAAGAAAACGTCGAAGAAAACACCAGAAAAAAAGCAGCTGAGGGCTGATACCTCAGGGGCACATTCCCATAGTCACTTATGACTTCTACGAAATACTAAGGATTATGGCGTAGACACCGTAGATGGAAGGTATTGAGCCTTCTTTTTCTTCTCTCTCCCCCTTTCCATTTTTATTTCTCATTTTTGCTGCACAGAACTCCGTACTAGAGTCATTGTTTCCATTTGTCACACTTCACTTCGTTTATGTCCAGGACAAGTGTATCGCCCATCCCTGAGAGATTAATTGAAGCACTAAAACGTGATAATACCTCATTGACTCCAGGTAGATTGCGAGCATGAAATGTTTGCTTAAGATTGCATAATCACTTCAGACTTGACTGTTTGGGACAGTCGATTATAGATAAACGCAATCTTGGCAGACATTTGGATGAGTGAGCAGGAAGTGTGATATAAGTAAACTTTGACAACACTTTGCGGATATCACAACTCCATATATGGACGATGACTGTTTGAATTTTTTAAAACGCATGAGTCGTGGAAAATATTACATGAGGAAAAGTTATCATAACACGAACTTTGAATGTATTGGCTGGCATTTGAGGCGCGAATAAACAATCGCTTTGATTGGAAGTGTGTCGAAAACGACACGTGGAAACGTGAGCCGAGACCCTACGATATAACGTAGTAAAAGCTTGACATACGGCACTGCATTCCCAGAAAACGTCACGTAGACAGCTCAAACCTTACCACCGAAAAGAATAGAGTTGGATTCTGAATTTATAGACCGAAAAAAAACGTGTCAAGAGCATCTATGTACATCAGTAGAAAACTCGCCAATATTAATATGGAACCCGGAATTCTACAGGACCACTCACAAGTCACAGAGGGATTCTGAATTATAAATAATACTCCAGACGCGTGTTGGAGGCATCTATGTTTCCAAGACTATTCTACTGAGCAAGAAGGCTAAGATTTCTCAATTATTGAGGTGAGTGTAACATATTTTTTATGCTGTGAATTTGATATAGTGGTGTTAAAGATTCATACTAGGCTGTCAACCTCAGCATGTGAAAAAGATACATTCATGAACTACCACAACAAGCGCTGGTGATTGTTTCATGCTAGTTCTCACAAAAGAACCAAAAGCAGAGGTAACCTCAGACTCCGAATGGAGCAGGGAGTGAGAGATGATTACATCAACCTGTGCATAGTTGAATATTATCATTTTGTGAATGTATGAAAACATTATATGTTCCTTCTGGCACAAGCCACTGCCGCTGTCTAGTCACAACTTTTTCCTTAAATTAACTGACATACTGCTGATTTTTCATCACATGCCCTGAGTGATATGATATACGTTCAGGTAGAGTAAAAAATCTAAGAAAACAAACGGCTGACGGACAGCGGGAAAAGGCGCCTGGTTAATATCAGGCAAACAAATATTTAGCACCGGAATTTTTCTTTTATTCCCTCTAAATTTTGTGGTACCAGAACGAAGCGACCCGACTATTTGTGGTACAACACGGAGAGATCATTTGCTGTACTACTAGACTGTGGTTCGAAGCTTGAGATCGACACCTGAAGATTCTTGCCTTGACCTGGAGCGGTTACTTCCTGAACTGACCGGGAAACGTACTCCTTACCACAGAGACGAATCTACGGAAAAGCAGCATCGGTACTTCAACATTTTGGCAAGTCCCAATTTTAACAGGCCAAAAACAACCGAACTTTATTTGTTAAATTCATGAAGCCTAAAGACTTTTTGGTGAAGAAGCCGAATTATTTTTCAAATCACCAGTCAAATTTATTTACATTTGTTTCAAAGTAATTGATCATTAAATTTGTATATCTTGATTTTGACAAATTCATAGTTGAATTAATCATTACAGAGAGAAAGGCATACGTATGATCCAGAACCTCTAGTATATATATATATATATATATATATATATATATATATATATATATATATATATATATATATATATATATATATATATATATATATATATATATATATATATATATATATATATATATATATATATATATATATATATAAATATATATATATATATATATATTATATATATATATATATATATATATATATATATATATATATATATATAGAGCTAATAAGAGAAATGTTTCTGAATTAAATCAGCTGGGGGCTTGAACGAGCTAAATCATACAATATACATTTTCCCAAAAGGCGGCGGGTCAGATAAAAAGTTAACGTGCTCAGACCCATTCAGCATTCTTCTTGACTTCTGAAATATCTTGTGGAAACTCCCTCTAGGTAGAAGCATCATTATCCTTCTATCTACAATTCTGCAGCTTTAGTCTTCATTGGGAGTCTTGAGTGTCCCCAAACTCGCGTTGTGATGTTTTTATTGCGTTATTTTAGTACTACAGCTGCCAGTATCACTCCTATCAATGCATACACTAATTTTCTATGATAACATACGTTACCACTAATATTACTTTTATATATTTTATCAGTACTATTACTAATTCATCTTTTATTATTTTTATTATTATTACATCTATTAAAACTGTAGCTGCCTTTATTGCGTCTATTATGCCTACTGAACTACCATTGCTTCTTGATTACTTTAACTACAAGTATTACATCATATTGCTCGTACAATTACTAATGGTGCCACAATTGCGTCCATTCACTATCCCAGCTAGCACTATAAGAAGCTATTAGAAAGTAAAAAAAATGAAATACGAAACATACGCCTACTTTCACAACTCCAATTCATACTCCAACTCCGACGAGAAGATATTAAAAGAATGTAACACAGATTTCTCTTTAAATATCCACATTTTTTTGCCCCGCATTCGGACAAATTAAAAAGTACGAGGGAAGGTCAAAAAGTAATGCCTCCTATTTTTTATGTATGTAAATACTGCATCGGTGTGCAATTTGTAAATTTAGCAGGATTCCTCAAACACTCTTCTGCACTGTATAGCATTATCAACCTGTTTCAGTAACAGGTGGCACCACTGTAACAGTTTAAAAATGGCTGCCAAAGACGTTCCGTTAAAACAACGTTGTGTCATAGAATTCCTCAATGCTGAAGGCGAGACCCCAATTCGCATCCACGAACGTTTGAAGAATGTTTATGGAGATTCAACAGTGGATGTTAGCACTGTCCGACGTTGGGTACATCGTTGTGACGAAGCTGAAGTAGGTCAATCCTCAATGGCTGACGCAAAGCGGACTGGCCGTCCGTCTACCGCAGTGACTCCACACAACATTCATCGAGTTGATGGCATCGTTCGTGGTGACCATCGGGTAACACTGGATGAACTTTCTTCCATGTTGTCCATTAGTAAAGGCAGTGTCCAGAACATCATTAAAGGCCTGGGTTATTCAAAAGTTTGTGCACGGTGGGTGTAGCAAAGTTTGATTTGCTGGGGAGAATATGATGGTATCCTATAAGAATGAAATCCGTGTCTGTATTAACCGTGTGAGGTCAAGCACATGTAGGCCCCTGACTCTATAAATGATGATGATGAATTATGTGCAGGGAACCTAACGCTACCTCCCTAGATCTCACACAGTCACTATTTTGGCTCTAGTGTCTGGTGTATGATGTACCTAGTGTCTAGGGGAGAAATGAAATGATGGTACACAAAACAAAAACACTTTAATTTTCTATGAGAAAGTGAATAAAACCAGTTGTTAAGTTTTTCTTTAAAAGGAATATTTTTTATGTACAATTTAATCTGCCTGTCCAGCCATATCTTTTGGACAGGTCTTTGAAAATGAGGACACAAGATAGTGTACAGAAAAGATCAACTAAAATATCTGGGACTCTTTGTCCACTAAACTACAATTCAATATATATATCTTTCTTGTTGGAATGTTCCCAGCTTACACTTTATTCATCTAAGAGGGCGAGTCACTGTGTATGAGGGGCTGTAGTTTCATCATACCCCATAAACTTCCTGAGTATGATTTGAAATACCAGTGTTTATTAATCGAAAATGTCAGATATACCCAGATGCTTAACACATCACCTGGGATTCCTTGTAGGATAATAATACAGTATGAAGTTGCAGAAAATCTCGATCTCTCCAAATGCCCAAGCTCCTCCCGTTATCTTTTGACAGCATAAACGAATGGTCGGAGACTTGATGGCTTTATTCTCACTGAGCAGGTTTCCTGTTACCAGCTGGCAACAGGAAATAAAACCTCTGCAACAAAAGGACACCCTGGCCTTTTATATCTGATCACTTATTATGTTTATTTTTTTCCTACGGTGCTATGGGGTCAGCCTCGCGTGCATTACAGGTGCACTCGCCCCTAATTTTACATGACTCACACCTTGCTGTGACCACACCTCAGGTCCCTATGGCAGATACGCCACTGTACGTTTACATAGTTTTCCTCAATAAAATAATGTGGAGTAACCACATTTCCTTTGGTATGATTTTCTCTTCTTTTCTTTTTTAAATATAAATGCTTCAGGCATGTTAAACAGTGTTCATGGAACACAGAGGCTTTCTAATATATTCTAATGCAATAATATTAAAACACAATCATGACAACATACATCAGTTAGATACATTTCAATGTGAGAACTCAACAATGTCTGCTCCCGGCACGTCCTTCACTTTTCCCAATAGCAGTATCTAACTTTGGCAGTGGGATTAAACATAATAATTCATAAAGCATTCTTACCACAAATATCAAGAAATATAAACAAATGACGCTGACTTGCAAAGAAATGGCCTCAGTTTCCTCTGCACTGCCCAGACTGTGAATACTTCTTTATTTAATTTTACAATTAACACAGCTGATCTCAGCGTATTTGAATGAAAAATTTTGTTCAACTGGCAATGAATAGTGAAAGCCTTTTGCTAATATTTATTAGCACTGGCCAATCGAAAGCTTGCGACTACCAGAATTCAAATGTAGTTTTTGAAAAACAAAAATAATTACAAACAAACTCTGCGTCTGGTAGTCGATTGGCCAGCCTGCTTTAGTTATGCCAATACAAAAAGATGTTAGTTTTGGGTAACAATTTTCCTACCGCTCCCCTCTTCCTATATACTCTTGTTACCCAAGCGAATTTGAAACCACCTCAATGCCTCTTTCTAAGCTGGCGTCCCCACTAACGTTATGAAAAAAAAACAAGCAGGAACAACAGTCTGTCTGGTCGCGCGTCCGAAGACATTTAGTATTTTCTCAGTAACTTGGTTAATACTTATACTATCATATTATTTAAAACATATTCTTGATCAGTGGACTTTAAGCTATACTACCATACGATTTTTATGACTAGATTCATTATGGTTTAGATTTTCAATTTTGTCACCGGCAATCGTCAAATAAAAATTTTACACAAGACGGCCATCTTTCCCCCTTGTCTCATCTCTCGCTAGCATGTATTTTTCAAATAACTACTTGTTTTAGTGACGTCAGAAATATTACCGCGAGGAGGAAATAAAATTGTCTGCGTGTTTGCCTCTGTTGGCTTTGCCACATCGTGTATATACTATTAGTCTCGCATGCAGAACGACGCAGGTTTTGGCATGCGTTGGTAGCATTTTGCGTTAATGTATTACAGTCGTCTCGTTATTGCTACTTAGAAAAAGTCCAAAAGACTACCAAATTTTGTGTTACTGTCGACAGATTACGTTACTTCAGACAGCAGTTTGGCGTTACATTTCTAACAAATCGTTAATTATAATGCTAGGCTGCATTGTGTATGCAGCAGATCTGGCAAAATGTTAAATATTAGTAGTACGTTTTTCGAAACTGAAACTAAAACGCGTGTTAGATTTTTACCGTGGGATCGTTCTATAGGCTTTAGCACTGCACATAATTCAGCGCTATGCTGGCGTGTGAGAGTATCACCGTCAGACACAATAGGGCGGGTTTATTTATTATCATTTTATGACTAAAATCTTACTGAAATGAGCGATTATTCTCGCAGATTTTACTACAGTGGGTACCCAGTATGTTGACAGACAGACATAAAGAAACAAGGAAAACCATAGCCATCAACCTCCTGCACCGTTACGAAACTGAAGGAGAACAGTTTTTATCGAATATTGTGACACGTGATGAGACTTGGGTTCATTTTTTTGAACCAGAATCCAAAAGGCAGTCAATGGAATGGCATCACACAACATCGCCGACAAGAAAGAAGTTCAAAAGTTCACCATCTGTAGGGAAAGTTATGGCCTCCGTGTTTTGGGATGAGAAGGGTGTGATTCTTCTCGACTTCTTGGAACAGGGAAACACGGTGAATGCAGACCGTTACATTGAAACTTTGAAGAAGCTTAGAGGTCGTCAGCGGCGACTTTACACATTGAAAGATCAGAAAACTGCACTCGTATGTGAGGATTTGGAGTCAAGCAGTTTGTAGTCGTCTCCAACTCCGACTCGATTAAAAACTACCGACTTAACAACTCCGACTCGGTTAAAAACCGCCGACTTAACAACTCCGACTCGGTTAAAAACCGCCGACTTAACAACTCCAACTCGGTTAAAAACCGCCGACTTAACAACTCCGATACTGCAACTCCAAGTCCGACTTCGCTGAAAACTGCCGACTTCACGACTCAAACTCCACAACCATTCATTCATTACAATCAGCTCAAATGGAGCACAGGCCTTCAACAAATTCATACCAAATCTCCTTGGCCAGTGCCATCTGCACAATGTCTTTTCTTATCTTCGTCATCCCTTTCATGCCTGTCTCCTGTTCCCTTCTCCATTTATATTGGTTTCCTTCTATTACTCCTACCTTGGGGATTCCAGAACAGAAAGTACCTTGTAATGCTATTACCTGGTTTCCTCAATGTGTACGCCCTACTGAACGCCAGCATAATGTCCTCCTGACCTCCCCTTTAGTTTGTATGTGTCTAGTTCATTTTATCAGTTCCACATTGTTGATCTTTTCATACCATTTCAAACCTTCTATTCTGCGAACATTTCAATACTTCTATTTTGCGAACGTTTGAATCCTTCTATTTTGAGAACATTTCAATATTTCTGTTTTGTGAACATTTTAATCTTATTGCGAGCATTTCAATCCTTCTATTTGGCGAACATTTCAATCCTTCTATTTTGAGAACATTTCAATATGTCTATTTTGCGAACATTTTAATCCTGTTTTGCGAACGTTTCAATCCTTCTATTTTGAGAACATTTCAATATTTCTATTTTGCGAATCTTTAAATTCTATTTTGCGAACATTTCAATCCTTCTACTCTGCGAACATGTCAATCTCTCTATTCTGCGAATATGTCAATCCTATTCTGCGAACATGTCAATCCTTCTATTCTGCGAATACTGTTTTCGCTAATCTGAATATCTTGTGAACAGTCCCTTGTGATAGAAGTGTCATTATCCTTTGAAGGCCCATAGTAAATACTCTTGAGTTTTGGCCACTGTTGGACCACTTCTGCAAAGCAGGGGAGGCAATACCGTCACAATTTCCCACTGTTCATCTAATCTCTGTATTTTTTCTGTGTTGTAATGTTGTATCTTTCACTCATTTCCTAATCTGATTTCAGTAAGGCTAAGTCTAACTTGATGTTTTTTTTAAGCTCGCTTTACTTTCTTCAGTTTTATTCTACTTTTTCCTATTACTGGTACATGGTCGCTGTTGCAGTCTGCTCTTGGCCTAGTTTTCACAGATTTCAAACTGTTTTTTAATCTCCTGCATATTAGTATGTAGTCAATCTGATTATGAACATTGTTCTCAGGACTTTTCCACGTCAAAAGGCGTCTAGGATGCTGTTTAAACCAGGTGTTCCCTACTATCATATCATGCGTTATTGCCCACTCTATCAGTCTGTCGCTCTTGAAATGTGGATATACAGAAGAATGGGGCGTATCTCATGGAAAGAGATGAAAACAAATAAGGAGGTCCTAGAAAATCTAGGTATGAAAAGAGAACTAATGAGAGAGGTCAAAGTTCGGCAGCTAAAATACTTTGGCCACATAAAAAGGCATAACACCTTGCAGAAGACCATAACAGAAGGGAGAGTTGAAGGCAAACGTGCAAGGGGAAGACAGCGCTATAAGTGGGAAGATAACATCAAGAGATGGACGGGAAAGAGTCTATCAGAGTGTACCACCAAGGCAAGAGACAGAAGACGTTGGAGATCCATTACAGCCAACCTTCGTTGTGGAGATGGCAACTGATGATGATGATCAGTCTGTCACCTCTCTCATTTCTTTTTCCTAGGCCATAACCATCAGTCACTTCATCAACTTTTTCATTTCTAACTTGTGCATTGAAGTATCCAAGTATAACAGTTGTCTCATGAGATTTACACTGAGCCATTGCCATATCAAGTTCATTGTAAAATGTGTCAATTTATTCTTTTTTGCTATCTGCTGTTGGGACATATATTTGTACAAAATTGATATCAATTGGTCTGACACTCAGTTTAACTAACAGGACTCGATCTGATATTGCCCAAAATCAACTTACTGTTCTTGCTCTATCTGTATCTAATATTACGCCTAATCATCTTTCATGTTTATTTTCTCCGGAATAAGTTATATTGTGGTTGTCAGAATAAATTCCACCTGTTCCAGTATATCGCATTTCGCATAGGCCTAATACATTTACATTCATTCTGTCGATGTCCATCTTGATGTTATCTAATTTTCCATTCTGCATTAGTGCTCTGACATTCCAAGTTCCTATGATTAAATTATCCTACGTACAAAATAGTAAATGCTTGTACGGAAACACTACTACAGTTTACATAAAAAAATGCAAGACAACAAACAAACAAACAAATTCAATAAAACACTCTGATGCACAGAAAGGTCATTGGAAATATTATCAGAAGCTTGCGTTAGTTCTATCCTTATTAAAATCTTGGAATTGTCCATTTTCAATGTAATAACTGAAATATTTAGTTTCGTATCTGGCACTATTGTACCCATGCAGCTAATTCTTGCATAGTTTATTAAAAACAGACATCGACAAAACATTTACCGTCCGACAAACATTTATTACAACTCTTACAGGACGAGGGCCGATTTTCTCAGGTGCTCAGATGGGAGGCCAGTTTTCCTCGCCGGTATATTTGAACTAACGTTTTAAAATTTTATTTTGTCCCAATTTTATAATTGATAAATTCTCATTCAGTTTCCTTTACAGCTTTACATTACCTCACTTTTAAAAAAAAATTTAAAAGGACCGACCTTTGAACTTTAAAAAATATAAACACTCAAAAAGGCAACTAAATTCAATGTCATTTAAGAGTTAAAAGAACCCTTTAAAAACCCAATTTCTTGAAAAGAACGAATTTTTGGAAAAAAGGCCATATAAAACTGTCCAATTGTAAGAAAAGCAAAAAAACTATTAAAAAAAAACAACAGTTAGGGCTGTATACAGTATACAAATATTTTATAAATTCTGGCCTTTTGATTCTTTTTTTAAACATTTTTTAAACACTTTTATTCAATTCAATATGAGTCTTGTCTGGATGTTGCAAATCCTTGAGCCGTTGGCTCACTAGGCTTCAGATGACGAAAGGAGCTTAAAGTTTGCACACGACCCTCAATCGGGGTGCATTTTAAACTATCAAAATACGAAGGGACTTCGAGTGACCTGTCCCAGGCCTGCCATATCAAAATTAAAAACTTTTACTAGTCTACAGGAGCGAAAGAATCGCATAACTTGGTGACGTTGTATACACAATTGGTAACAGGATCACATTTATAACACATAAGGAAGGGAAACCCGAGGCCTGTAAACAGTAAATTAATATGAGACAAACATAAAGGTATGTTTTCAGGCAATCGTAAGAAATAAAGAAGTAGAACACTAGACAACAGAAAAACTACAGACGTGAGTGGCTTTCCCAGGACTCGAACCCTGGACCTTCCGTGCGACAACCCCGCCTAGCTATGCAAGCGAATCACACTATCCTCCCTGCCATCTAGGCATCACCAAAAAAATGATGCTTCGAGGTAACAAACAGCCAAACATACAGTCTTGACTGAAGAGTATACCACCAAACTAAATTTGTCATTGGACCAACCTCGACCATAACAATGTCAGGTACCACATCATCAATATGATATTTGTCTTTTAAATCTTGAATCTTGAAATTCCTAAAACAAAAAAACAGGTCCGCAGTCTTTTAGGTCTAGTCGGTTTCTATAGAAAATTCTTGGCTAATTTTTCAGAAATTACTTCAGCTCTGTCTTCGTTATTAAGAAAGAACTCCCCAAATAGGATTGTTTGGTCACATGTATGCCACGATTCTTTAAATTTACTTAAAACCTGTTTTTCCAAATCACCAATTTTGACGCTCGATTTCTTTTATCCTTAGAGTCGACGCCTCTGGATCAGGAATTAAACTTCCGGTGTTATGTCTTGCGGTTCGCACTAATGACCTGTCATCGAAGCATCATTTTTTTGGTGATGCCTAGATGGCAGGGAGGATAACAGGATCACACAACGTGGTGACGTTGTATATAAAATTGGTAACAGGATCACAGAACTTGGTGACGTTGTGTACACAATTGGTAACGGGATAATACAACTTGGTGACGTACACAAAATTCAAATTCTTAGTGCATTTAAAAAAAAACAAAAAAAAGTGTATATCCTAACACTTGTTATAGTCATCGGATATAGGAGTCTTGGGGTGGGAGTGGCTAAGAGGTTTGGCGTCCACCTCGAATTCTAAAGGTACCGGGTTCGATTCCCAGTAGAGGGAATACAATTTATGGAAATTTTTTTCAGAACCAGTGGTCCTAATAATATTATACTCCCCTCTGGTCTCCGTGGGGAGCCGCGGTAGCATAGTGGTTAGTGCACTGGCTTCCTAGCTCAGTGGTCTATGGTTCGATCCCCAGATGAGGTGGGATTTTGTAGGCCGCAAACAGTTTTTGGGTCGACCCAGACCCAACTGGGTACCAGAGCAACTTCTGGGAAGGTTAAGGCGGCCGGCGTGATGCTGACCACATCACCCCTAGTGTGCCGATGGTCAAGAAAATATGGACCTAACACCATATTCCCAATATGCCTCAATGGGCTTGTAACGGGATCCTTTACCTTTACCTTTCTGGTCTCCTGGGTAGTGATATCGGATACCTAGCCTTCTCGGATAAGGGCGAAGAAATAGGAGGTCCCGAGTGCACGTTGTGCGCATTAAAAATCCTGTGGTCGTTGGAAAAATAAAGTGTAGGCCATAAGGCCGCTGCCCTGGCAACATTTAAAAAGTAGAAACCTACCTACCACAAAAATACTTATGGAAAGTGTGATTCCTTCATAAACACATTGGGATTTTTGCCGGTGTTACGGAGTTCCTGCACTGTGCTGAGATCCTCCTTGTGTGATCTAAGGGAGGAGATCGGAGCTCTGATGGAGTTGTCCGTGTGCAAAGAAGATAGTCCTTAAAACCAAATCAAACCAATAGGAGTCTAATTGAAACTTGTTTTCTTTTTAGTTAGAAAGGACATAAAACATACGCACGCATTTAACGAAAGGTACAGTTTGAGCATTTTCAGAACCCGTCGCTATTTATAATTTGATTACCTGTGGGAATTGTAAATAGTTTTTAAAAACATTTGAAATTATATCAGATCTACTGCCATCTTCGCATAGAAGGTCGGCTACGGTTGATTTCCAACGTGTTCTGTCTAGTGTTTTGATGGTACACTCTGATAGACTATGTCCTAGCCCATCTCTTAATGTTATATTGCCACAAATAGCGATGTCTGTCTTTGGCCTGTTTGCCTTCATCGTTTCATTCCATTATGGTTTTCATGAAGATGTTATGTCTTTATAAATAGCCAACATGTTTTATCCGTCTAACTTTGATCTAATTCCTTATGTCTCTTTTCATTCCGAGATTTTTTTGGGACTTCTTTATTTTTTTCTCATCTCTTTCCATGAGTATCGTACCGATAGGTTTGTGAGTTATTTTTGGTCCCGTCTGAGTAGAGTGGATGGTGATAAGTACGTGAGAAAAAAAAGTTGTGAGAAATAGATTTCACGGGTGAATAGCTTTAGGATAAGATATGTCTCTGGAATGAGTAAGTGTCTCTAGTCCAGCCTATCTATACGACTATAATTTAGTATAACACAACCTTGCCCTCCTCATATATATAAATATAAGTTTAACTACACACACAGAGCTATGTGACAACAAGACACACAAACGTGAAAAACAACGGTTAATTGGGTATGGGTACGGTTAATTGGGTATGGGTCTGACCAACACACAAAGTTAAGTTTCTTTTGTTGGTTATTATCATTTAAACTTGACAACATCAAATATCTAAAGACGTGCTCTTGGGGTTCACAGTTAAAAAAGGAGGAATATACTTCCAGTATTGGGAAATATCTGGTTGCTAAAATGTTACAATTGATAAATGATGGTAGTCCTATCGGCTGGCTCTATGGGAGAGTGCCGATTCTGAAACAGCGTAACTTTCTGGATAAATCCGCATGGATACGACTCAGAAGTCGGGAGTATAAGTTATTTTGTATACCCCAGTGGGCTGGTAAAATTGAAAAAGTATTGCTGGGCTTTGTAAGTCCAGTTAAAATTTACAAGTTAAAATGTTTCTCATGCATCTTGGGCCAGTCCTTGCTCACAAATGAACTTGGTGATGTACAAGACAAGAATGGACGCCCGATGGACGCCCTTCATCAGGTCTGCTAGGAATAAAAAGAAACATTTATGGAAAAATGCTACTATTCTATGCAGCTAAATATATATGCACACAGACGGGGACAAGACGATCTCTTATCCACTCCTTCAGTCCTGATTAAATTTAAAAGGGAATAAAAAGAAACATTTATGGAAAAATGCTACTATTCTATACAGCTAAATATATATGCACACAGACGGGGACAAGACGATCTCTTATCCACTCCTTCAGTCCTGATTAAATTTAAAAGGCACGCGGTGTCTTTCTTTTACGCCTATACGGTCAGCTTTCGCTAGCGCTGAGATTTCAGGTCGGATGGAGGTATGCACTCTACCCGCCTGTGGTGAAGTTGGATGTTATAAATATTTATAGGGGACTTAGTGTACTGACTGAGATCAGCTGTGAAGGTATCTATATCTAATAGGAGTAGTGTATTATAGGTAACCTTACTTGCTGCCACATATGTATACCTCAGTCAGAATTATTCTGGAATAGTGTGATGACTACGTTATATGTCTAGGGTATGTGTATGATGAAGTGTAAGTCATAACAACAACAGACAGATAAACAATTTAATTTATTCCACCACACTTGACAACACTGTGACACTCACATACATATAACACTCTATGAGAATATCTTAAAGGAGTCACTGATAACTTTTCAAATAACAATATGTATTCGGTGCTGTCATGAATGTATATGTGTCCTGATTCAAATACAAAGGGAACCAGGAATCACAATCAATTTTAATTACAAGTTATATGTACAGAATTTATTAATATGAATCTTGTAGTGACATATGTTATTAATAGTATCCTATGTGTGTCAGTTGTGTAGTAGTAATCTGAGGTAATACTGGTTTTGTTTTGTTCAAGCTCTGTTGGTATTTGTCATCATGACTTCAATAGTTTGTCTTTATTGGAACTAGTATTGGAGATGTTCTCAGTTCCTGATATTAAAACAATTAAATTCCCCTCTTAATTTTATTTTATAGTGTCATTTTAAGATGGGGTACATAATGTTGAGCTCCATGGCCACACTCTCTTATCTTTCGTGATGACTGCAGAAAAAGGCTCCTCTGCTCGATTACTTTAATGAGTTCTGGAGCCACCCCACTGGTTGCTATATGGACCAAGGAGTATGCTGTCCACCTCTGGCTTCAGCAAAGCTCTGACCAGGTGCTGCTCAATAACTTTAAGACCACGGTCCCTGAAACAAGAAGGATGTACCTTCTACGTCATAACTAATTTATACTCTCTTTCTACACTGAGCACAATACATCACAAACATTGAGTTCAGAGCGTTAGGCCAACTTTCAGCTTCATCTGAAATACTTTATACCAGTATTTCCCTCCCTAATGGTTACTACGCCTCTGCAATTCCAGCATTATTTCTTTCTAGTCAATCATCTAGGTGTCAGTGTACTGTTTGGCCATTCCATGCAGTTTTACTTTCCTCCGACACCTTCTGTTCAGGCTGGAGCATTATAGGCTTTACATCATGTTTGCTACTGAACTACACATATATATAGGCATAAATTAACAATTTACATTCAATTTTCATTAAAAGATATTGAATATTTCAAGCTTACCACAATTCATGGAATAATAAACAGTTTCGTTGACTGGCAATGAATATAGCACAACTCCGATCTGCCGATGTCTCAGGCTTTATTTTATAAAAAATATACACTGGTGCTCAACGCACTGCTTCTTAGTAGGTTTATTACAAGATGTGGCAATGAACAGACGCTCTGAATCGAGTATATTCGCAGCTCTACCCAATGAAACCATGTCTACACATCTTTTCAAAAAAGTACTCCTTTTCACGTTCCCCCTGACAACACAAGATAGTATTTATAGCCCGACCAATCGTGTTTAGTCTTAAATTTGTTGCGCTCCAATCAATTTGGAATTAACATGGTAGGCTATTTCCGTAACGTAAGGTTTTTTCAAACACGTTATAAAAAAAATTTTATGAGCAGAAATGATTTCATGCTGTCAGGCACCCCCCACTATTTTATTTTGGTTATAATTTGGTAATTCCTAGACTATTTGCGTAACGTTTTACATATTCTTTGTCAGCAAGCCCTAAGGAACCCAAATATACAAATTTATAAGAGCTAAGTGGCTGCGTTCAAAATATGCAATTTCTTCTACCTCCTGTTTCGAAGATGTGCTGTCTGGGTACTGTAATGTTTTCAAACGTAAACCCATCTAATGTCATCTTTTCTAATAAGCGTTTTCCAGGTTTTTTAAAACCTAACTCTGGGATGGGTAGTGTATTTATCACTGACGATTTGAAAAAAAGCCAGTGCTTGTGGCCTTACACGCGTGATGGCAGCAATTGTGTATCGCGCGACGCGTGTTTAGTGTTGCATGTGTCCTGCCTTCATTCGCCCCTCTCTCTCTCCTGCTTATCTGTCTTTTAGTTACGCCGTGTATAAAATGGAATGAATGAAATATTAAATTTAGGTCATTGATCAGTTTGCGTATCTCAAGGTTGTTCCAAGAAATACAGTACACGTTTCATTGAAGAAAGCGGGTAATAATACAGTAGGCTTTTACTATCAACGTGAAAGCGTTACAATTTGCAGACGAAGCAGAAAACAAGGGGGATTTCGAGTACAGTCATTGTGACAGCACTGTTTCTTTTACCATTGCTCTTTTCTTTATTAAATGTATTTGTTAGGCTTCATATTTACCTGATAATTTATATATGTGGATTAGAATATTCCACGACATCTCCCCTCTTAAAACAGACATTATATGTCAGTCCTTTATTCTATATACACATAGAGAAATTTATTATTATTTCTGGGGTTTAGGGTGATTCTCATCACACGGATGGCGGCTTAAAAAATCCGCTCCCAAATTTGTTTTTCCAGATATATACTCAATGCTAAAATTATATGGAGCCAAAAGTAAAGACCATCGGAGTAACCTAGAGTTCTCATGCCTAGCCTGTGCTAGAAACGATAAAGGTTTGTGGTCCGTTTGCAACTTAAATGCCTTCCCATACAGATAAATATTGAATTTCTTTATTGCCCATATTACTGCAAGACATTCTTTTTCGCTAGTTGAGTAGTTGATTTCAGCTTTATTCAACTTTCTGCTAGCATATGCCACTGGGCTTAATTCCCCATCCAATGCATCTGATTTCTGTAGTAGAGTGGCACCTAACCCAATATTACTGGCATCCGTCCTTACAATGAATTCTTGACTTAAGTCAGGTAATTTCAAAATAGGTTTACTTGTGAGCTTTTCCTTCAATTCTTGGTAAGCCATTTCACATTGTGGTGTCCATGTAATGCGATCTGGATGTCCTTTACGTGTCAAATCAGTTAACGGTGCACATATGGAATTAAAGTTTTTGATATACTTCTGGTAGAAACCACATAATGAGACAAAGGATCTCACGTCCTTCTTGGTTTGTGGTCTCGGGGCTTTCTGTAGTTTCTCTAAATTCTTTGGGTCAGGGGTCATGTTTCCCTGATAAACTGTGTGTCCCAAAAATTCCAATTCTTTACATCCAACGCAACATTTGGTTGGTCGGGCTGTTAAATTTGCTTCCCTAAGTCGATTAAACAGCATGTTCAGAGAGTCAATGTGTTCCTCAAATGTTTCTGTTGCTATAAGGATATCATCCATGAAATTTGTTATATATGGATTATTCAGAGGGTCCAATAATTTTCTCATCATTCTAGAGAAGACACTAGGCGCATTCTTCAATCCAAATGGCAATCTATTAAACTCATAGTGTCCTTCTGAGGTACTAAAAGCTAGGTATGGTCTAACCTCAGGCTTTACTGGAATCTGATAGTATCCTTTACTCAGATCCACTTTTGAGAAATATTTAGCTTTATTTAGTCTGGCAAACAGCTGATTTGTATCCGGCAATGGATCCACCTGTCCTTCTGTAATAGCATTCAGTCTCCTGTAATCTATACAGAGTCTATGTTCTCCAGAGGGCTTCCTTAAGAGTACAACACCGGAACTATACGAAGATTCACTGTGCGAAATAATTCCTTCCTTCAACAGATAGTCTATCTCTTCCTTCAAAGCTTTCTCCTTAGCAAACGGAATCGAATATGGTTTCATACAGACAGGTGTGGGGTCTATCAGTTTCATATCATATTCCAATAGGTTTGTATGCCCTGGTCGGTCTGTTAACACCTCTGCATGATTATTTAGAACCTGTTGCACTCTCTCTTTCTGAGTTTTCGTTAAATGTGTACTAATTTTCACCTGTGCTGCTGTCTCACAGGGGTGTAATGGATATTCAAATGATGAAAGTGGTTCCTTTTTCATCTCCATGGCGATGGACAAGGTCAACAAGTGTGTCTCTTCCTGATGTTCTCTTTCCAAATATTTCTTCAGGAGATTCACATGATAGATTTTTTCTTTCCCCTTCTTATCTATCTTATAATTTGTTCTAGACACCTTCTCTAGAACTGTATATGGACCCTGCCATCCAATTTGTAACTTATTCTGACTCCCGGGGAGAAGAAGCAGTACCTTCTCTCCCACCGCCAAATCTCTGTCTTTCGCCTTCCTGTTATAATAGGCAGCATGTTTCTTCCTGGCTTGTTTCAAATTTTCATTGGCAAGTTTCCAGCCAGTTTTTAAACGAGTGGTCAGCTCATTCACATATTGGTATGAAGATGTAATGTTTTCCTCTGCCTTTTCATCAGTCCACGTTCTTAACAAAGCTTCGAGTGGACCTTTTATTGGCCTTCCAAACAATAATGTTGCCGGGGCCATACCGGTTGAACTATGGGGTACCTCCCTATAAGCAAAGAGGGCGGCGTGCAGGTACTGGTCCCATGTATCTGGTTTTTCGTGTGCCAACTTTCTCAGGATCGACATCAACGTGCCGTTAAATCTTTCCACTTGGCCGTTCCCTTGGGGATGGTACACACTACAATGGAAGTGTTTGGCCTGGAAGATCCTGAAAACTTCTTCAGTTAGTTTCCCCTTGAACTGAGAGCCATTATCAGTCAAGATTTGATTGGGAAAGCCTAACCTTGTGAAAATTGTGAGCAATGCCTCTGCCACATGTTTAGAATCAATCGATGACAGGGCTACTGCCTCTCCCCACATAGAACAAGTGTCCACCAGAGTCAGAATGTAGCTGTTCCTTCTCTTGGTTCGGGTGAGAGGTCCCACAAGATCCACGGCAACTCTCTCAAAGGGTGTTCCCACTATGGGCATTTCCCCCAGAGTTGCTGGTGCAGTCCAATGTTTAGATGCTACTCGTTGGCACTCTGGACAGGATTTTACATATCGTTTGATATCTTCAGTTATTCCTGGCCAGAAATAGTGACAAGCTATTCGCTGTCCTGTTGCGCTGATTCCCATATGACCACTGAAGGGAATCGCATGCCCTAGTTCCAACACTTTAGTCCTATATGAAGTGGGAAGGACCAGCTGTCCGTGACCATTGGATTCAGATCCAGCCTTCCTATATATCAGTTTGTTCTTCATATAAAACTCTCCCTTGCCTGGAGGTGTATGAGATTTGGGCAACTTCTTGAAACATGGCTTGAGTGTTTTGTCCTCAGCCTGTGCCTTCCTCATCTCATCTGGATGAGTATTTATTGGATTATCCTCCTCCTTTTTAGACTGTGATCTGGTCTGCACTGTTGCCAATATCACAGGTCTCTTGGGATTCCTCAAGAAGACATATCTACACCCCAATATCAGAGGGTAGATTGGCTCATTTATCACTGCTGCTTTTATGATTCCTTCCACATATCGCGTTTTCACTTTTATTCGGGCGACGGGAAGTGTCATGGTAGCTACATCCTTGGTTGCAGTTTGAATCTCCACTGTTTCTGGGGTGTATTGATCGGCCTGCACCAGGTGAGAACTCACAACGGAATCGTAATCTAAACCGGTATCATATAAACACCTTATAGTGACACCATTACAGATGACATCTTCACACACTGGGGGGTGGTATGGTTCCTGTAGTTCTTCAGGGTTGACCTTCTTTTCCTTTTTCCCCGATGTCATAGCAGCAAAATGAGGAGGTTTCCTTCTACAATGGTCAGTGTCATGATTGTTCATCTTACAATTCTTACACCACCTTTTTCCTTGGTTGAAAGATTTTCTTTCATCATATTTCCTTTCATCGAATTGTGGGGTTTTATTTTTATTTTCATACCGTGGCCTATCAAACTGGTGCTTACCTTTGTTTTGATCCCTAGGATCAAATTTATTAAAGTTCTGTGGCGCCCTAAAGTTATCCACCTGTTTCTTTTTATTACCTGTTACCTCTGCTTGAGCTGCTTGATACCTTTCAGCAACATTTAGCAACTCACCCAGCCTCTCTGCACCTTGTTCCATGAGAAACTTTCTCAGGTCTGGAGCCATGGACTCTCTTAATTGCTCTATAAGGACCATTTCCTTAAGATCTTGGGTTTTCCCCAGAGAAGTCCATTTCTCCAAGTATGTCTCTATTCGTGCAGAGAACTGGTGATAGGTTTCACCTGACAGTAGTTTAGCATTCCTAAATTTTTTTCTATAAAATTCTGCATTCTTTTCATATCTTAACAAAAGAGCCTGCTTTAGCATGTCATAATTTTCCTGATCACTTCTGCTCATTTTTGCAAAAACTTCATAAGCTGCCCCACGAAGTCCTTGAGATAACTTTAAGCTCCACCTTTCTCTCTCTAACCCATACGTGGTAGCTAATAGTTCGTACCTATTTAGATAGCTCTCAATATCATCGTCTTTCTCAACAAAATGATCTAAATGAAAATTCATAGCTGAGGTTGAGGCTCCTTGGCTAGCAGTGGCATCAGAGGCAAAGGGACTGGCACCATTTTCAGGAGCATGGCCCTGAAACTCAAACTCCCTTAGTCGTAACTCATGTTCCGTTTGTAATCTCTTCTCCTCCTTTTCTGCTTCCCTTTCTGCAGCTAATCTCTTCTCTTCTCTTTCTGCAGCTAATTTCTTCTCTTCTCTTTCTGCAGCTAATTTCTTCTCTTTTCTTTCTGCAGCTAATTTCTTCTCTTCTCTTTCTGCAGCCTGTCTTCTTTCCTCGGCTTCCAATGCTTTAGCCTCTTTGTCAGTCTCAATCTGCAACCTCTTAGCCTCAGCCTCAATCTGCAACCTCTTAGCCTCAGCCTCAATCTGCAACCTCTTAGTCTCAGCCTCTAACTTTCTTTCGGCCTCTTTTTCTAATCTTCTTTCTTCCCGTTCAATATATTTGTCACATTCCGCCGTGACATAAGAAATCATAATTTGCCCGTCCATTCCTAACTCTTTCGCAGTCTGAACAGCAGCAGATCGAAATTTGGCTAGGTCCGCCATTGTCTATCAGGTAAGTTTATACAATGTCTAACTAACAATTCAATCTCTAAATATATATCTAATGGACAACACAGGCACCGAGAGCTCAACCTTATTTAATTCCACCCAAGGATACCTTTTTAATTCTTATTATTCCCTGAAGTGAATTACCCCCAATATTTGTAATAGGGAAAGATTCAAAATCCCGGACGAGCCCCCAATATATGTGGTGAAGTGGGATGTTATAAATATTTATAGGGGACTTAGTGTACTGACTGAGATCAGCTGTGAAGGTATCTATAACTAATAAGAGTAGTGTATTATAGATAACCTTACTTGCTGCCACATATGTATACCTCAGTCAGAATTATTCTGGAATAGTGTGATGACTACGTTATATGTCTAGGGTATGTGTATGATGAAGTGTAAGTCATAACAACAACAGACAGATAAACAATTTAATTTATTCTACCACACTTGACAACACTGTGACACTCACATACATATAACACTCTATGTGAATATCTTAAAGGAGTCACTGATAACTTTTCAAATAACAATATGTATTCAGTGCTGTCATGAATGTATATGTGTCCTGATTCAAATACAAAGGGAACCAGGAATCACAATCAATTTTAATTACAAGTTATATGTACAGAATTTATTAATATGAATCTTGTAGTGACATATGTTATTAATAGTATCCTATGTGTGTCAGTTGTGTAGTAGTAATCTGAGGTAATACTGGTTTTGTTTTGTTCAAGCTCTGTTGGTATTTGTCATCATGACTTCAATAGTTTGTCTTTATTGGAACTAGTATTGGAGATGTTCTCAGTTCCTGATATTAAAACAATTAAATTCCCCTCTTAATTTTATTTTATAGTGTCATTTTAAGATGGGGTACATAATGTTGAGCTCCATGGCCACACTCTCTTATCTTTCGTGATGACTGCAGAAAAAGGCTCCTCTGCTCGATTACTTTAATGAGTTCTGGAGCCACCCCACTGGTTGCTATATGGACCAAGGAGTATGCTGTCCACCTCTGGCTTCAGCAAAGCTCTGACCAGGTGTTGCTCAATAACTTTAAGACCACGGTCCCTGAAACAAGAAGGATGTACCTTCTACGTCATAACTAATTTATACTCTCTTTCTACACTGAGCACAATACATCACAAACATTGAGTTCAGAGCGTTAGGCCAACTGTCAGCTTCATCTGAAATACTTTATACCAGTATTTCCCTCCCTAATGGTTACTACGCCTCTGCAATTCCAGCATTATTTCTTTCTAGTCAATCATCTAGGTGTCAGTGTACTGTTTGGCCATTCCATGCAGTTTTACTTTCCTCCGACACCTTCTGTTCAGGCTGGAGCATTATAGGCTTTACATCATGTTTGCTACTGAACTACACATATATATAGGCATAAATTAACAATTTACATTCAATTTTCATTAAAAGATATTGAATATTTCAAGCTTACCACAATTCATGGAATAATAAACAGTTTCGTTGACTGGCAATGAATATAGCACAACTCCGATCTGCCGATGTCCCAGGCTTTATTTTATAAAAAATATACACTGGTGCTCAACGCACTGCTTCTTAGTAGGTTTATTACAAGATGTGGCAATGAACAGACGCTCTGAATCGAGTATATTCGCAGCTCTACCCAATGAAACCATGTCTACACATCTTTTCAAAAAAGTACTCCTTTTCACGTTCCCCCTGACAACACAAGATAGTATTTATAGCCCGACCAATCGTGTTTAGTCTTACATTTGTTGCGCTCCAATCAATTTGGAGTTAACATGGTAGGCTATTTCCGTAACGTAAGGTTTTTTCAAACACGTTATAAAAAATTTTATGAGCAGAAATGATTTCATGCTGTCAGGCACCCCCACTATTTTATTTTGGTTATAATTTGGTAATTCCTAGACTATTTGCGTAACGTTTTACATATTCTTTGTCAGCAAGCCCTAAGGAACCCAAATATACAAATTTAAAAGAGCTAAGTGGCTGCGTTCAAAATATGCAATTTCTTCTACCTCCTGTTTCGAAGATGTGCTGTCTGGGTACTGTAATGTTTTCAAACGTAAACCCATCTAATGTCATCTTTTCTAATAAGCGTTTTCCAGGTTTTTTAAAACCTAACTCTGGGATGGGTAGTGTATTTATCACTGACGATTTGAAAAAAAGCCAGTGCTTGTGGCCTTACACGCGTGATGGCAGCAATTGTGTATCGCGCGACGCGTGTTTAGTGTTGCATGTGTCCTGCCTTCATTCGCCCCTCTCTCTCTCCTGCTTATCTGTCTTTTAGTTACGCCGTGTATAAAATGGAATGAATAAAATATTAAATTTAGGTCATTGATCAGTTTGCGTATCTCAAGGTTGTTCCAAGAAATACAGTACACGTTTCATTGAAGAAAGCGGGTAATAATACAGTAGGCTTTTACTATCAACGTGAAAGCGTTACAATTTGCAGACGAATAAGAACACAAGGGGATTTTGCGTACAGTCATTGTGACAGCACTGTTTCTTTTACCATTGCTCTTTTCTTTATTAAATGTATTTGTTAGGCTTCATATTTACCTGATAATTTATATATGTGGATTAGAATATTCCACGACACCGCCCCTTTCCCGCGCTTTAACGATCAGCGTATAATGGCAATTATTATTTAATGATCTATATGCGCACTTACACAAAGTATCGCCTGTCTTTAATAATATTAAGTTGTCGGCGTCTGTTGGTCATCGTATGGTATTAAATACTTGGCACTTATAATAAATACGCACAAAGAAATAAAATGTGAATTCTTTTCTGTCACTATCAGTCAAGCCTATCAAATAGATCAGTCAACTAAAACCGCCTCTTCTTGTGTGAGAAAGCGGGTGGTGAAAATTAACATTATAACTGCACATCTGGTATGAAATAGCTACGCGTTATTTATTTCACTAGTTCTAACAGCTAGAAAATCCAAGTGAATTATAATGGTAAAATCTTAACACTTTAACACGTAAGCACTAATTTCTATTACGAGAAAATTAGAATGACAATCCCCACGAATGCTATTAACACATCTTCCACAATGGTTCTAGAACTACGTGCTTAGACTATCCAAAAATTCTGAGTGACAACTGATAGCAGGTTTAAGAAACCACAGTTTATATATCATCATGGTTCTCTGATCTATAGATGATGTTACTTTTCACGTTACCATGTAAATCGAGAGAATCAGAAACAGAGTTCCCAAGATAAAAGCTTTACGGTCGCTATGTCGGGCGTTGCTAATCGACATCAGAAGATTTCTCACGTCCAACGGGTCTCTCGAAGATTTTGCCCGCGATTCGACATCAAAGCGTTAACTCCCCTTTCCGGAGACTTCAAAAGGCCGTTACTTCTGTCTCACGTGTTTTCTGTCTGAGATCGTATGCCTGACAGATACTGGCGTGGGAAAACGAGGTAAACAAAAGCTGATTCGCTACCTGTTATGACTGGCAGGTCACGCAAGTTTGTAAACAAATTCGTTTCCTTATGATCAAAGAAACAGAGGCGTGGGAGAAAAATAAACTTGTGTGAGTAAGACATGCAGAAAAATGCATGGTTTTGCTAGCAAATCATAGAACTCTAACGGGATTACAAACGCTGTCAGATTACTGTAGGCTATATTTCCATTATACGTCACAATGAGATGCGCCCCATTTTTCTACATATTCACATCTAATGGGCCTCAAGTATTTCTTGTAACTGCTTGTTTATTGTCCATGTTTCTACGACACGCAGTTATGAAGAGTATATGTAACCCTTGACAGCTGTCATTTTTAATTTGTGAGTTATTTGTTTGGATGTTAGTACCTATCTCATGTTGTTAAGTGTAGCTTTTGCTCTTCCTAATCTTGTCTTGATTTGTATTTTACATGAGCCATGATCTGCCATTTTGTGTTAAAGATATGAGAAACTCGTGACTGGTTCTAGTATCTTGACACTTATTCTTATTTGTTGTGGCGAGATGGAGGCTGGATAGAAAATTAGTTTCCAGAGCTGGAGAAGAAAGCTGGTGAACAAAATGTAGTGATGGCACAGGACTAGTCAGGTAGTTAAATTAAACAGTCTAAATGGTAGTTGTAGAGCTATGAAGTAAGTCACCTTTTTCGCTACACCTACCCTACTTTCCAGGAGTGTTACATTAGAATTTGATTTCAGCTCGTATTTATTCCCTACCATGTTGAATTATTACACGTCTTAACCACACAACAACATTATAACCGGAAAGTTAAGAAATTCAATAACTGCAGGTATAAAATAAATCAATGCATTTTGATGATTACTAATGTAAAATACAAGATTTGCACCTTTGGTATATAAATATTTCACACACACACACCAAAAAAAAAACTTTTACTGAAACAACATAATGCTACGATTAGTCCTTTTCATCATGATGTGGTTTTGACGTCTTGGTTTATGTTTTCTCTATGAGTTAAACTTAACTTGCATGGTAGGTGGTTGTAGTTCACTTCTCTCGGTCGTTACATCTGGACAACATTGAAGACACTATGCTTATTCCAGGTGACATACAGTTTTGACCCACTGTTGACAGTGGGCATGTTCCAAGGAAAAATTGTGTCATGCTTCTCACCACCAGTTTGAACCCTCAGAAAAGTGATACTACGAAAATCTGCGGCTAATGTTTGAGCTTCGATCTAATAAGCGCTCACAATGTTATCTGATTCTATTGAGGCTGATTACTTCTAGCAATAAGAGGCAGCCCTCTGGATAACTTCTCAGCTCTATCAGATCTTGAAGTGATTTCGGGGAGTACGGACTGGGTCTAAAACGGCTTTTTTATATACCCTTCTCAGGTCTACCCTTCTCTCAGAACATCCAATCATTTCATTCCTTTCCTGCTTGCTCTTGGTTACATGAGCTGGAGACAGGAAGATGCAGAGATCCATGATTTAAGTAATACCAGATATAAATCAAGATGCTCCTGTCATGTTCAGACTTTTAACATCAGATGTAAAACAAATATTCTAGTTTTTTAATACTTTTGAATAAGTAAAACTGCCGTTAGGTATTGCTGCTTTTGAATTTAATTCCCGTCTTATGACGGGCTTTTACACTAGTCCTATATATAAAATCCCATCTTCTTCTGTCAGTGCGTAACGCTAAGGGATGCAACTTTGGTTGGAAGTTAGACATTAATTGTATTGTTTCCCTTATATGTACTCTCCCGAAAATAGTAACACTCGGCAAAAAAAAGTGCGCAAGTGTTGTTGGTGTGCAATAGTCAATAAAATCTAACTGTGAACAGCGGGCATGTTCAGACTTTAACACCGGATTTAAAACAAATATTTTTGTAAAATTTCCACATGTGTTTCCTCCAACAAGTTGAGTGTAAGTAAAGAAAATGGACAACGAAACATCCCAAGAGAGTCGTATGCGCTTGAATCGTAAACGTCAGCAAAGATGGCGCAAGCGTCGATAATTTCCAATCAATCCATCATTTGCGATAACCATCAACAAATCTCAGGGGCAAACATTTGAACATGTTGGAATCTTTTTAAACGAGCCAGTCTTCTCTCATGGACAGCTGTAAGTCGCACTCTCTCGATCGAGAAATCCCAACAATGTAAAAGTACAAATTAAAACAGAAAATCAAGGTGCTCTTTTGATGGACAATCGAATATTCTCAACTAACATTGTTTTCCCAAAAGTATCGGAATAATTAAAATTGCTGTTAGGTATTGGTGCTTTTGAATTTAATTCCCGTCTGATGACGGGCATTTACACTAGTACAATAATACAATTGTATGTGCTGTCTCAAACAAAGTCAAACCACATGACATAACATTTCGTCGGGGGAATTTTTTAAAATTATAAATCTAGTACATGGAAGCAGTGAACTTCAGAAGGCAGTCTGCAATATATATGAAAAAATAATTAAATTAAATTAAATATTAAAAAAAAAGAAGAAAAAAAGAGAAATACAATTACATAAAAAAGAAAGAAACATAAATAATGATAATAATAATAATTACAGATTAAATTTAAAAAAAGAAAAAAACTGACTATCCGAGGAACGGAATCATCATCATGATAATGTATCAATTCCGACTGGCGTAGAATAACGTTTCTCCAGAACTTCTGTATACTGTATCTGCTTTTTGTCTCCTTTTTGCATTTTTTGTTGGTCCGATCAGTTTGCTCAAGTCACAAAGTGTTCAAGAGTTTATTTTGTTCAAGAGATGTCAGTTTAAAAACGGACACTTTCTTTGTGACCTTGGCATGGAGTTTCATTTCAGACAAAGTCTTTTTAAGAATATTTTTGTTCGAATTGTTGGCTATAAATTTGATTATTCATATTCTTCATTCTGAACACATCTGCGAAGATGTTACTACCTACCGTGTTAGACTGTAACTGACAATTATCTTGGTTTGGCTTTTTTCACCACTTAAATAGTTTTAACACCATGTGAAACCTTTTGGGTATATTTGGGGTATATGTGAGGTATATTGTGTGAAAAATTCCCCTTCGGTGATAGCCTGTCGTTAGCCCTGAAAAAGGCTGGTTGTGCAAAGGACCTCTAGCTGACTGACTTGGTTCGTCTCGTCGTTTGTATATTTTTATTATAGTGTCATATTCAACACTGTATTTCACAATTAGCTTCCATTTTCACAGATTATTTATGGCACCTGAGAATTCGTTTTCTAAACGCAATGATAAAGATTATTTCATATAATATTCCCAACTTATAGAATAATGTGCCTGGCTTCGACTATGCCTTTTTTTTATTATTGAACTACACAAAAAAGTGAATTACTTAAAGAAATTACAGCTACTAGTGTCTTCCGGTTGCTTCATTTGGAAAAGAATCTTTTGCTGACTTATCATAAACGACTATAACTCGTGTGATCAGTGAAGAATGTTTTAGATTAAATTTATAATATGCGTGTGCAAATATATCCTTGTTTAGCTGTAAAGGTTTCTGATAATTTCACCGACATTATCTATATTCTAATATATACCAGGGGACCTTCACGGATTTTAACATTTGGATTGACAAGAACGGCAACTGCAGGATTGGCGAGCAAGGGGAATTACTGAGAACTAGATTGACAATATTTAATTTGGTGGTACAATGTCTCCAGCAATGGCTAATTCAGTGAAACGACTTAAACCAGAAGGACATAACCATCAGCCAGAGCTAGGATCCGAACAAAGTGATAGAGTTTTAAAAAAGGGTAAGTCCATTTTTAACTACACAATACTTGATTTTAGAAGCGGTGCTTATTTAGTTCTTTGGTCATTACGCGTTTGCAGTCACTTCAATCGATAAATGTCAATTTTACTCTTTGTAAAACTGATTTGAAAGATGAAAATTAAAATTGTGTATATACAGTGTTACGCACGGATCATTATTATTTTTCGTTTGTATAAACATTTTTCATATGTATGATCATTTTTTTGACTGAAGTGTGTATTATGTTTTCTATGGTCAAAGGGACATAATCCGAGTTATCGAAACTACAATTTTTTAGGAGTTTGCCTTCTCTTGTATAGAGACACGTTCGGTCTATAATTTCTTGAACGAAGCGTGACCACATCTCCTTATTTGGTACTACCAGTCAACTATGGTAGATGTCTGAAACCTTTCTTAACGCTTCTTTTCATGACCATAAAAGGCGCGATTCTATAAGACTTTTATCTCGAATGTTCTTAGAATCGTCTTATTGTGAACGGCAACTCAGAGATTGTCGTTCTGCGCATGTCAAAAGCTGGGAGTTCGTTCTGTGTGTTCCGCCCAGTTCGGCGGTTGAGAAATGGTTTAAGAAGCGAGCAGACGCAACTGCGTCTTGTGATTTTCTGAGGGAAATACAGTGTCGTTGTGAGTTAGTTAGCTAACTAGACTATTTCCCAGTATTATTCACGCCTGCCTGGAGGCATATGTTCATGGTTGATTTTCCGAAATAAGGTAATTCCTCTTGTATCGAACTTTATGCTATCATCTAGAGGTTCGTCATTTTGTCGCCTATTTGCTCGCCTGTGTGATGCAAAATGGAGAGGTACTTTGACTAGGATTAAGTCACCGGTAGCTTTATACCTGAACTAGTTAAATATATATGGGTCGCTCTAGACCAACAAGACTATTGTCTGTGTTCCAGGATTCGTTATATCAGAGATCACGTCCAAGTCAGATGGTTAGACTTAGGAACATTATAAAGGTCGAGCTGACCTGTAGCCCATGTATGCTATTCACGTGCAGACAGTGAACGGACTTATTGTATACAACTGATCTGCTAGCATCAGAATGGGAGCATTTATTATTGTTTATGAACATTGAAGATCTGTAGCTGACACTGTTGCAGGAATTATTATTATTTATACAGCTTCACGAACTAGAACTCTATGATTTATGAATTTCTGAATCTATTGAACTGTGATGTCTTATGACGCATATATACAACAGCTGTCATTGCTGACTACAGAAATTGTTTTCAATGTGCCATATCATCTTGCTGAACTCGTTAACTATGTTGATGTCATAAGTATCATGACTGTTTTGTGGCGTGCAATAAATGGAAGAAACTTATACAACGAAGTTACCCTTTCTATGACTCTACACGTCATGTTGCCTGTGTGATAACCCTGTGAACTGTTCCACTACCACATACACAGCAACATCCTAAATCAGAGAAGACACCTACATCTTACACTTTAATACCAGGTGTCGATAAGGGTGGCAAGTTACCACTTCAGCTCAAATCCACCCTTATCATTTTTGGTGGCCAGAGCTGGTTCTATCATCTGATATTTTGGCGCACCATATCATTTTTGGTGGCCAGAGCTGGTTCTATCATCTGATATTTTGGCGCACCATATCATTTTTGGTGGCCATAGGATGGTTCACTCTGATTCCAGCTATCAAGGGGGTCAGCAAACCCAGACATCATCATCATACTAGATACAACTACAGCATCAACTACCACCTTACAAGAAATTTTATTGAAAGTATCCGGATTTTCTGACAGTTGCTGATTTTGAAACTACCCGGCGCTGCTCGGCAATATTGAAGTTTATGTAAAATTAGAAGGACAAGTACCGAGCGAATGGATTTCCTGATCTGGTGAAAAGAAGGACAAGTGCCGTAACAACTGTTCCGGTCTCAGGGGTACTGTTGCGGTTCAGAAGGTCAAGTGCCGGTTAAATCAATTTAGAAGATTCAGAAGGTCAAGTGCCGTAACAACTGTTGCAGTATTAGAAGCTCATTTCCTTCGTCATGGCTGTTTATGGGAGCAGAAGTTAATCAACGTTGGATCATTATCCTCAGAATGCTGATTACATCCTGTTCTGCACCGTGCTGACGCTGGATTTATAGAAGTTAAGTGGCCTGTTTTGTTTGTGAACTGTGCCCTTATGTTCTAACTGAGCCTTCTGTACTTTCACACTTTCTCCTATTGTTTTCATGATACATGTTTATATGTTATATGTTATTTGTTATTTGTATATTTATATGTTTATATTTCAGCGGGTTTTCTCGGTTGGGCGGTGTCTTTCAGTAGAAGATACCACGTCACAGAGGTTCTACTGTTAGCGTTTTCGTTAGGGACTGTGCGAATTTCCTACAGTGAAATTTGCTAGCGACAATCGTTGCTATATCTGTTTAGTTGTGACGAGTTGTGCTTTATTTTTGTTTCTTGTATATATATATTTTTTTCTTTTTTCTTTTCTCTCTTTCTTTGTGTTTTTTAGTTTCGATTTCGATTGTTTGTATTTGTAGGTCTCCCCTTTGCTATTATTCAGTTCTTTACGTATATTTTTGTGTATACACTGTAGCGTCATTTGTTAGTCATATCTTCGCATATTTCTTGTTAGTTTTGCTGTTTGTGTATTTGACTTATGCGAATGTTTTCGTATTGTTTGATCTTTGTTGTTGTTTACATTGACTTTGATCTTTGTTGATTGTTTACATTGACTCTGATCTTTGTTATTGTTTACATTGACTCTGATCTTTGTTGTTGTTTACATTGACTCTGATCTTTGTTGTTGTTTACATTGACTTTGATCTTTGTTATTGTTTACATTGTTGGTGACCTTTGTTATTGTTTACATTGTCTTGTTATTGTTTACATAGTTCTTGCATAGTTAGCTTTCACTATTGTTAATATATGCTCATGCACTATTGGTCTATAGTGCACTTATCATAACTAACTGGTGTTTTTTGCTTATGCACTATTGTAGTGCAGTTATGATAAATAACTGATGGTTATGCACTGATTTGGGTAGTGCACTGTTAATTAAGAGGTGACTTGTGATATTATTATACATTTGATAATACAAGTTGGTGTCAACTCCTGTTTCCCACAGAGATTGGGTTCAACATAGAGATTATACAAGCACTTTATTAAGTCTTGTTGCTATTTAACATTGAAATAAGATAATTAATTATTTCAGGTTCTGTACTCACATTTTAGACATCATGTCTACATTTGAGTACTTTATTGAGCAGGGTAAAGCCCTTGGGAAGACAGGTGATAAATTAGAAGAATTTGCGACTGTTCAATATGCCAAGGCATTGAAGTCGGAAGAAAAGAAAATGAAAGAACAAACTGAACAAAAGAGAATAGAGGCTGAAATAGAACAAAAGAAACTGCAGATGCAGGTGGAGGAAAAAAGATTTCAAATGGAAATGGAAAAAAAACAAAAAAGAGAAGCTGAAAATAAGAGACTTGAAAAAGAAGCTGAAAATAAGAGACTTGAAAAAGAAGCTGAAAATAAGAGACTTGAAAAAGAAGCTGAAAATAAGAGACTTGAAATAGAGGCTGAAGAAAAAAAGTTACAGGCCCAGGCTGAAGAAAGAAAGTTACAGGCCCAGGCTGAAGAAAGAAAGTTACAGGCTGAGGCTGAAGAAAGAAGGTTACAAAGAGAGGCTGATGAGAGAAAAGCAAAAATGGAACATGATGAAAAAGTCTTAGCTTTAGAGTTAGAGAAGTTAAAGTTATTGAACACTGGTAATGCTAATGATGCAAATAAGGTGTCAAATAAGACTAATGCTAAGGATTTCAAGCTTAATCTACCAGCATTTAATCCCTCAATCGATGATATAACATTTTATCTAGATAGATTTGAAAGTGCATGTAATGTGCATAATATAGATAAAACATTATATGTGTATCATCTGTCCAAGATACTTAGAGGTGATGCTTTGACTTTGTTGAGTATGGTAGATGTGCCTGACAAAAACAACTATGAGGTTGTCAGGGCGGCATTGTTAAAGAAGTACCAACTTAACGAGGACGGATATCGTCTTAAATTTAAAACCATGTTACCAGAAACTGGAGTTGAATTCTCTGAATTCATCTCAGGCATCCGTCTTACTTTTTTACGATGGGTTGAGTTGTCTAAGACAGAAAATACATTTGAAGCTCTTATGGATTTACTACTTAGAGATAAGGTTATGTCTTCTGTTAATGAAGCTTTTCTATCTTTTCTTCATGAGCGTAAGCCTAAAAACATAAAAGAAATGGAAGAATATTGTAGCCAGTATGTTACTGCGCATCCGCACATAACCATTAGTAACTCTAAGGTGAAAGAAGGTCTGCCAGTTGCTTCGGCAGCACCTTATGGCCCAAATTTTATGCGTAAATTTCAGGGTAGCCAGAAAAATTTCAATAAAAAGAGTAATCGTAATTATGCCCAGAACCATAGTGATCAATTCCAGGGTGATTCTTCTTCCCAGAACTGGAGACAACCTAATACTACACGTTATTCTACTCCGGTTAACTTTAGAAATTTTCACAAAGGTAATCGGTATAGAGGGAAATATTTTATGCAGAGACCTCAATACCAAGATAATAGAGGTTCTCAACAGCATAGAGATAGTAATGACAGTTATGGAAACTGGAACTCAAACCAGGATAAAAATTACAGTAGGGACTTTAATGATAATTGCAGAGGCAATAATGGTCGCGGTAGATCGCAACATAAGAGAAAAAGATATCAACAGACAAACTCTGTTCAACAAGAATCTCAGGGAGCAGATAAACAGGTTAATAATGATAAAGACCATAATGCTATCGGATGCTCATCTTTTGATTTTGGTAGGGCAAATAAATGTATCCAATGCAGTACTTTATTTGATCCGAAAACCATTAGTACTCTAAGCTGTGGTCATCCTTTGCCCGCTCTTCCTGCTAATGTTGCTCATGATGGGAGAGGTTCTCTTATATTACATAAGGGGCTAGTAAATAGTAATCCAGTCTCAGTGTTGTTTGATTCTGGATGTACTACTGTCGGCGTTAGGCAATCTCTTGTAGATCCATCCTGTGCTACAGGAAAAGTCATCAAATGTGTCACATTTGGTGGCACGTTAGAAAAGTATCCTACTGCTATAATACACATTGCTACTCCTTTCTTCACGGGAGAGGTCCACGCGTGTCTACTTCCAAACCCTATTGCGGACCTTATTATTGGTCGTATTCACGGAGTTAGGGAATGTACCCCACAGCAGATTGCTGTTTGGGAAGAGCAAAACATTGAAGCTACCAATGCGGTGGTCACAAGAGCACATGCTCTGGATCCACCTCAAACTTCATTAACTAATAATGATGAAGTAAATAACCAAGATAGTCACTTGACTATTACACGTGACTCATTTATCAAATTGCAAGAAGAAGATCCTTCTTTACAAAAATTCTTCATTCTAGCAAAAAAAGGTGATCCTAATCAGAACACTAATAGGAAATCTTGGATTTCTATGAAGAACGGCGTACTTGTACGTATGGTACAAGACTCGACTACGTCCACTCATTCACAAATTCTTGTGCCTAAGAGCATGAGATTGCAAATATTGCAACATGCTCATGACTCGCAATGTGCTGGACATATGGGTTTTTCCCGTACAAAGTCGAGGGTTCTTGCGGCTTTCTTTTGGCCATTTGTGAGCAAGGACATACGAATGTACTGTCGCTCTTGCAAAGTATGTCAGGAGGTCAAATCTAAAGGACCACGACATGCTGCGCCTATCCAGGCTGCTGACATTCCTATTCGCCCTTTTAAAAAAAATGGCAATAGATATTATCGGTCCTTTTAGAATTAAGTCGACTAGAGGACATCAATTTATCCTTACATGTGTCGATATGTGCACACGTTGGCCAGAGGCAATACCTCTCAAGAGCATCTCAACTGCTGATATCGCAGACGCTCTTTGGCTGATATTTTCTCGCTTGGGTTTTCCCGGAGAAATATTGTCAGACCATGGCACTCAACTTATATCAGACACTATGTCACAGGTAATGTCTATGCTACACATTAAAAGGTCTCTCAGCAGTATCTATCACCCAATGTCTAATGGGTTGGTCGAACGTTTAAATAGGACTCTGAAAACTTTACTTGGTAAAATAACTGAGGATCATCCTCAGGATTGGGACAGGGTCTTACCCGCGGCTCTCTTTGCGTATAGAGAGGTCCCCAATGAACATACGGGGTTTTCCCCTTTTGAACTTGTCTTTGGCGCGCAACCGCGCGGCCCTATGTCTTTACTTCACGATCTAATCACTGCCGATAATATTAGCGATGAGACTCAATCTTCTTATGAGTACGTCATTGCTCTTAGGCAAAAGATCATCGAGGCATGCAAACTAGCAACTTCGTCTTCAGAATTTGCTAAAGAAAAGGCAAGGCAGTTTGCAAATAAGAATAGATGTCTACGACAACTTTGTCCAGGTGACAAAGCTCTCGTTCTACTTCCTTCAAGGGAGAACAGACTTCTAATTGCATGGAAAGGTCCATATGCAATAGTCTCCAAAATTTCTGATGTCGACTATGTTGTCGATATTGATGGAAAGCATAAAACTTTCCACATAAATATGCTCACAGAATTTTATGAAAGACCTGACTATTTGCAGCCTATTTTCCAGGCTACGGACAATTCACAAGCAACTCATGGTCAGTACTCATCTCTGTCAGTTATACAGGATGAGGAAACTACTTTTTCTGATGTCAATCTTCCTCTTTCTATGGTCCCACTTTATTCTACGGAATCTTGGAAAAACGTGACCGTTTCTCCAAATCTTTCCGCTGAGGAACATCGACAAGTTTCTTCGATGTTGCAAACATTTCAGGATGTTCTTACAGACATCCCGGGACACACACATGTCATAGAACATGACATTGTGCTAACTGATCACAATCCTATCAGAGTCAGACCATATCCAATACCTATCCATTTCCAGTCTCAAGTCGAAAAAGAATTGGATGAAATGATACGTTTGGAAATCATTGAACCATCCACTTCAGCATACTCTTCGTCTATGGTTATTGTTCGAAAGAAGGATAATAACATTCGCATTTGCGTAGATTATCGCAAATTGAACCAAGTTACGAAGTTCGATGCTGAACCTATGCCTTCATTAGAAGAGCTACTCAATAAACTTTCTAATTCTAGATTCTTTACCAAACTAGATTTGTCTAAAGGTTATTGGCAAGTCCCGCTAACTGAACGTGCCAAACCTTTTACAGCTTTTTCTACACCTAGGGGTTTATTCCAATGGAATTTCATGCCTTTTGGTCTTATGAACGCCCCTGCTACATTCGTACGCATGATGCGGCGAATTCTCGCATATCGTACAGATGTCATAGCATACCTAGATGATATCTGTCTATTCAGTGATTCTTGGGAAGATCATTATTTGGGTTTATACGAATTACTGTCTACTCTTCGCGAGTATAACTTGACTGCAAAACCCTCTAAAGCCTTTATAGGATTTAGCGAGATTTCTTTCCTAGGTCATCGGGTTGGTCATGGTCTTTTAAAGACAGAGGACCACAATGTTTCAAAAATACTTAACATTTCGGTCCCTAAGACGAAGAAACAAGTAAGGAGTCTATTAGGTTTGATTCAATTCTACGGACGATTCATTCCGAATCTGTCCTCCATTATGGCACCGCTTTCTACTTTATTGAAGAAAGGGTCGCCTAATCTGATCCGCTGGTCTAAAGAATGTCAATCCTCATTGGACCAGGTTAAAGCCCTATTTTCATCTCCACCTATTCTTAAGTTACCTACTATTGAGAAGACTTTTGTTCTTCGAAGTGACGCCTCGTCAACAGGGATTGGGGCAGCACTAATGCAGGAGTATTCTGATACTTTGCATCCGGTGATGTATATCTCTAGGAAATTAAACGCTGCAGAAAAGAATTACTCGGTTTTAGACCGTGAGTTATTGGCTATGGTATGGTCTATTCTGAAGTTACAAAGATTTCTTCTAGGCGCACATTTCATTGTGGAAACCGACCAGAAAGCGCTTACTGCTATTCAGAGCAAAAACTTGAAGAGCTCGAGGTCCACTCGTTATGCCATAGCTCTTCAACCATTTCATTTCTCGGTTCGAGCTATCCGTGGTTCGGATAATGTAATGGCAGACATTCTGTCCAGATGTCCACACGATTCCACATGATTCTTCTGTCATATATATATATTTCCTGATATACAGTCCAATGTTATAATGACATGTTAGTAGATTTTGTCTCACTTTTTTTTTTTTGAGGGAAATTTATAACATTGTACCATGTAATTATCTAAGAAGGCTTAGTTAGTGATATACGGGCCAAAAGATCACTCGGCCACATTTAAGTAAATTATTTTCAGGATTGTATTAAGAAATTTACCAGTTGTCTTTAAGATTTGTGTTATTGATATTTTCGCAGCACATCATTGAAGTCTGCGAGTTTATGTCCATTGTGGAACTTTGAGGATATCAAGTCCTGTCCTACATTGGGAGCGGATGATGTCCACATCTTCTTCTATTGAATGTTTTATGTCACCGAAGATCAACACATGTATTACTTATTAATTACTGTTACTTTATATAATGTAATAATATAGTGCGGTATATTAGTAAATTACACCGCTATTTGCAACACATTGTATGATAACACATAATATATTTAATTTCATATATTGGTATGAGAATAATTTGATTGTCATTATGTTGTTGCCATCATTGTGGCGTGTGTTGGTGGCACCTTCCTGGAATATATCAGCGTATACTTAGATAAATTTTTTCTCTAAGGATCTGAGATATGATCTCAGTGTCGCTCCATGCGTTGAGCTAATTTGTTAGGTATATATCCACGCATCATACGTGCGTTAGGAGCCTAGATTTTTTCCGGCTCCAGGATTTTTAAAAAAAAAATGTTTCATTTTTTTTTCCCGGGAGGGTGCGGTAATGTTACGCACGGATCATTATTATTTTTCGTTTGTATAAACATTTTTCATATGTATGATCATTTTTTTGACTGAAGTGTGTATTATGTTTTCTATGGTCAAAGGGACATAATCCGAGTTATCGAAACTACAATTTTTTAGGAGTTTGCCTTCTCTTGTATAGAGACACGTTCGGTCTATAATTTCTTGAACGAAGCGTGACCACATCTCCTTATTTGGTAGTACCAGTCAACTATGGTAGATGTCTGAAACCTTTCTTAACGCTTCTTTTCATGACCATAAAAGGCGCGATTCTATAAGACTTTTATCTCGAATGTTCTTAGAATCGTCTTATTGTGAACGGCAACTCAGAGATTGTCGTTCTGCGCATGTCAAAAGCTGGGAGTTCGTTCTGTGTGTTCCGCCCAGTTCGGCAGTTGAGAAATGGTTTAAGAAGCGAGCAGACGCAACTGCGTCTTGTGATTTTCTGAGGGAAATACAGTGTCGTTGTGAGTTAGTTAGCTAACTAGACTATTTCCCAGTATTATTCACGCCTGCCTGGAGGCATATGTTCATGGTTGATTTTCCGAAATAAGGTAATTCCTCTTGTATCGAACTTTATGCTATCATCTAGAGGTTCGTCATTTTGTCGCCTATTTGCTCACCTGTGTGATGCAAAATGGAGAGGTACTTTGACTAGGATTAAGTCACCGGTAGCTTTATACCTGAACTAGTTAAATATATATGGGTCGCTCTAGACCAACAAGACTATTGTCTGTGTTCCAGGATTCGTTATATCAGAGATCACGTCCAAGTCAGATGGTTAGACTTAGGAACATTATAAAGGTCGAGCTGACCTGTAGCCCATGTATGCTATTCACGTGCAGACAGTGAACGGACTTATTGTATACAACTGATCTGCTAGCATCAGAATGGGAGCATTTATTATTGTTTATGAACATTGAAGATCTGTAGCTGACACTGTTGCAGAAATTATTATTATTTATACAGCTTCACGAACTAGAACTCTATGATTTATGAATTTCTGAATCTATTGAACTGTGATGTCTTATGACGCATATATACAACAGCTGTCATTGCTGACTACAGAAATTGTTTTCAATGTGCCATATCATCTTGCTGAACTCGTTAACTATGTTGATGTCATAAGTATCATGACTGTTTTGTGGCGTGCAATAAATGGAAGAAACTTATACAACGAAGTTACCCTTTCTATGACTCTACACGTCATGTTGCCTGTGTGATAACCCTGTGAACTGTTCCACTACCCCATACACAGCAACATCCTAAATCAGAGAAGACACCTACATCTTACACTTTAATACCAGGTGTCGATAAGGGTGGCAAGTTACCACTTCAGCTCAAATCCACCCTTATCAGTCTTTCAGCCTTTCTGAAGCATTAACTATAATTGTTGTGTTTTTCTTGGTACCTGTTTCATTGTATTTTTATGTGTAGTTCTAGCTGTCAGTTGGTAAATTTCTTCTGTTTTGCCCTTGGCCACATGTAGTCAGATATAATTTTTTTTCTATCACCTCTAAATTTACCCATTCACTGCCGTGACCTATGTTCTCACTACCTCATTTTTTCCGTGAGCAATATATTTATAACGTTACTCATTTATTATTCCTGATGCACTTCAATTTTCTGATACATTTATACTTCCGTGGTTAGTGCACTGGTTTCCTTCCTCGGTGGTCCATGGTTTGATCCCCAGTTGAGGTGGTTTTAAACCGCAAATGGCTCTGGGGTCGACCCAGCCTTATGAATTGGGTACCAGAGCAACCCTGAGAAGGTTAAGGCGGCTGGTAGATGCTGACACCCCTAGTGTCCCGATGGTCAAAAAAATATGGGCCTAACACTATATTCCCAAATATGCCTCAATGGGCGTGTAACGGGATCCTTTACCTATACTTTTTTTTTTATTCTTCCTTGTCATTGCCACAATCTTTCTCCATTCTTCTTCATTTGTCATCATCCCACTCTTGCCGTCTGAGTCTGTCCACCCCATTCTGTAGAAACTAAAAACCAAAATACAAAAAAGTCATCAACAACACGAACAAGCCAACTAGATATAAATTAAATTATTCATCTGAGCCATCAAGGACTAATCAAGGTCCTCTGGTAATGAGACGTATGACACAATCCACAGAAAGTCCAATGAGAAAAATACATTTTCATGAATGCAGAATAGAAGCACTGAAATGGTAAGTCATGATCACTGAAGTGAAACTGGTTGAAAGGGACCATTCAAATACCAGTGTAACAGATGTGAAAAGAAGACGTTGGCATTGGAAAGGGCACAAATTGAGAAGATTCACTGGTAGCGTTACAAAGCAGTCCTTGTTTTAAAATCCCTAGGGTAAGAGAAACAGACCAAAAAAAAAAAAAAAACACACACACACACACACACACATAGGATAGAACTCTAGAAAAACATGAAAGCATCAAAGAAGCAATGAAAATACTTGGAAATACGGATGGCACAGGGGAGAAAAGCTTGGCATATGCTCCACAATGGACCTGAAAGATAATGAATGCATTCTTGCCATCATAATTTATGAATAGTTCAAGTGTTGTTCGTGGTCGTTTTGATATCGTTTGCTGTATTCTACTGTAGGCATCAACTAGTCACTGCATATTTTCTTGATCTTCCGTGTGTCCAATTTTCTGAAGTTCTGGTGCCAGAGATGGCGTTTGGTCACTTTTCATTTTAACTACGCGTCCAGTCCACTTCATACGTTGTTGTTCCATTCTTTTTTTTTCCACGGAAAGATTTTGTTCTAAAACTATGTCTTCTTGTGGTATTTCTGACATATCACTTCTCTTGTATTTCTGACGTATTACTTCTTGCGGTATTTCTGACGTTCACTTCTTGCGGTATTCCTGATGTATCACTTCTTTTGTATTTCTGACGTATCACTTCTTGCGGTATTTCTGAAGTTCACTTTTTGTGGTATTTCTGACGTATCACTTCTTGTGGTATGTCTGATGTATCACTTCTTGTGGTATTTCTGGCGCATAACTTCTTATCGTATGTCTGACGTATCACTTCTTGTGGTGTGTCTGGCGTATCACTTCTTGGTATATGCTTGACGTATCACTTCATGTGGTGTGTATAACTGATCACTTCTTGTGGTATGTCTGACTGATCACTTCTTGTGGTATGCCTGACGTATATTTCATGTGGTGTGTACAACTGATCACTTCTTGTGGTATGCCTGACGTATCACTTCATGTGGTGTGTACAACTGATCACTTCTTGTGGTATGCCTGTGTGATAAACGAGCGCAAAGGCCTTTTTGCTCCATCTTTTCCTACAGTTTTCATATTGTATTTTCTCCGACATTTGCTCTTTCATCCCATATTTGCGACCCACATTTGCTATTTCATCGTTGTGATTACTCGCGACCGGTATCTAGAGAACCACATTTGTTCTTTCATGGGGGGAAATAAAAGTCCTTTGATTGAGTCCCCATGCCTGACATTATCGTTTGAAGCCCACATTGCATCGTGATAAATCTGGTGAAAACACATCTGGTCATCCTAATCAAACATCTGGGCATGCTGTAATTTCTGTGACACCACATTGGACGCCCAAATTGGCCAGGGGAAAACGTCTCATGCTGTAATGGTGTTATCTTTGGTCGGCCGCTGTTCAGACAAGCGTTGGGTTACCACATTGGACGCCCACCTTGGCCAGGTGAACAATAAACAATCAGAGGTCAAACTACACCCACGTTTGGACTGACAGGGGACAAGAGCGATCCTGTGAATGAGTGACCAGAGGGGCCACTAAGGATTGGTTGGTATGGGCGGAGCTGTACAAGAAACCCATATTGGACTGGCAGAAATATAATCTACTGCGTAGCTTGCAAGAGGAAGGAGTCCAGTTTTTTTACATTGTGAGGAAGAGATTAATCCCCAAAACGCCTAGCCTAATACACGTGTTTATTCAGAGTGGATATAATTCAGTTCTGTGATGAATTGTGTTCTTAAAGGATTTTGCGAAGGGAAAAGAAGGTTAGTAGATCTTATACTTATTAATACATTTTCTTATTTTTGTTTATTTTAACCTCACAGCTAAAATGTGCGAAAGATAAAGTTTCAAATAATTCTTGGCATAACTGATTAATAAAATCAGAAGTTTTTCCTAGAAGATGATAGGATGATAGGAGGTAATTAATAGTTCATACGTCACCTTCATCATCATCACAGTCTCCCATGCGCACACACTCTCATGCACAAGATATTTAACATCATTAGAATTGAACTCAGAGAGAGAGAGAGAGAGAGAGAGAGAGAGAGAGAGAGAGAGAGAGATGAATAATGAGCAGTAGTTTAAATGCAAGTCAACCAGTGATGTTAAATGTGAAAAACTTACGAAGACTTTTGTGTGTCTTCAGTTCATCAGAAGTCTGAGTCTACACGCAACGTGTCTGACGTCTAACCAGAAATAAGTTATCAAAAACGGACATTTGGCTAGCAGAATTCGCCATAGGACATCTTTCATTCCTCAATTAAAAAGGAATATTGTCTCACCCACAAGTCATAAGGTGGACGCAGCATTTTTCGTCACTGCTTGCTCACAAGTTCAATACAGAGTTATCACAAGTTCAATACAGAGTCATCATAAATTCAAATCACTCGAAAGATCATTATTATCTGAAGTCAAGCAAAAGAGCTCAAAAGAGGAATCGCATATTTATAGCAAGGGCAACACCCTCTTAAGCGCATTCTATGAAGCGGACTATATATATATTTTATGAATCACGACTACATATGCAAGGTTATGAGTCTACATATCACTAACATTTCGTGAAAATATCCAGTCTGGCCAGTACCCTCGGGAGATTAGACAACAGACCTTTTGTTCATATGACAGCTATTAACTGTTGATCAACACTACAGAGATATAATCAAACAGTGAAGGAATATACATAGATATCTCATCAGCGTTCTCCGTACGACAACAGTATTCATCAGAACGTCCTCGGCTTGGAGATACCCCACTCGACATAACGTATAACAACTTGGGACATTTTATGCATACATGTGAATCCTCATATCTAGGAGAAGCATTTAAAGACACATGGACTGTGTTAAGTACTCACCATTTTGGTAACACGTATCATATCACATCATCATTTCACTTTACACCAGTTCATTCTTAATTAACTATTACTTAATTAACTGCAATTTTATTATCTCATCTGTGTGTTTTGTGTGAATCGTCTTTCACCATTATCACGTTCTAACCATTATTAACCCTATATGTGTGGATATTTCATTAATAAACCCAACGATCGTTTGATCATTATCTAGTTTGTTAATGTATCACTCGTGCTGTCGGTGTTACATATTCACCTATAGGAACCTTTCTCTACTCAGATGAGGTTGGGCGCTTTTTCTTTACGGGATCTAAGGGCAGAAGCTAAGGTCGTGGGGAAACAGAACTCTTTCCATAATTAATTAGAAAACACTGTCTAGTGGAAAGCATTCGCATTCCTGTCTTCTTGTCCCTATCTCGAATAGGTCTTTATTCTTTCTTAACGAGCCAATTTCTAGAGACCTTATATCTAATATCTCATAGACTATTCCTGGCAAAAACTACTTTCGTAGTTGCCCCAGTGACTCACCACACGACAGCCTGACGTATCACTTCATGTGGTGTGTACAACTGATCACTTCTTGCACTGCTTGCCACATTTTGCTTGCAGTGTTTTCACACTTGTGACGTCAAGGATGTGGGGAAATACTGTATGTGCTTTCCGTTCTTATAATTGGTGTCTTCATTAAACTGAGTTTAGACTACATGATTTTATTTATACCATCTATCGGCCTTCCTCTAGTGCTTCTGCTTATAATACTTTCTGCTGTAAAAAAAATGTTTATGGAGCTAATTGGACAGCATTCTAATGAGGTGTCCAAAGTATTTTATTCTAGGAGAGAATATATATATATATATATATATATATATATATATATATATATATATATATATATATATATATATATATATATATATATATATATATATATATATATATATATATATATATATATATATATATATATATATATATATATATATATATATATATATATATATATATATATATATGTCACGTGAATGATAATTTATTTTACCATTTCGTTCCATATGTTATTAACTTTTTTAATGTTCTGTTTTCCTAGACATTTTGTATTCTTATTTTCTTTCATTTTCACCTTCTCAAACCCTACCCGAGGTGTTTACGTTCTGGCTTTCAGTAGAAATCCCCCACTGGTCAGAAACGGTCAGCGCAGCGGTAATATTACATACACGCACCTGGTCCGTCCAGGGGAATTTCTCTGGTCGCTTTAAAACGTTTGATCACGAGCGGCTGGTACCCTTTGAGGCTGGGTAACGAGTTTGATCTGTTTCAGGGGGAGATAAACCCGCTGTTAGTCCTGTGTGGGTTTTTCCCTTAGAACGCATTAGTGACCATAATATTATGTCTATCGGGGGGAACTTTCTTGCGGTTGTTGACTTCTGATGTCTCTAGAATAACCTTTGTCTTACTCTCTTGATTACGCATTACGCCGATACCTCTGAAGAAATATGCAGGCCAGGTGTCCGGGGGAGCGTCCTTTGTAATCTATAAGAGTAGACGGGTTTAATAAGCCAACACACTCGTGAAGATATTCCTGGCCCGAGATGGACCATCATGAGATAAGGCAAACTTTAACAAAGAACTAAAATGTTAAGGCCTTTCTCTAGTCATTTTTCGGGTTTCAGGGGATACCGAATTGCTAGTCTAGTTTCCAGTCAGACGAAGAATGTCACCGTCTCTTCGTTCTAGAGGGATTCTGGGGATATCTAGCCCCACGAGTGTCACAGCCATACCTGAAACAACAACCCTTTGTCAACGCCATTTCCCTTTCACGGGAGTTCAGCTCACGCATTGTGAAATGAGCCAACGCAACAATCCGAAATCGTCTATTGCAGTAGTAGTTCCCTACTCGCCTATTGGATTACCAGTCAGGGCATTGCGGCTTCCAAAATCTCAAAACAGCACAGCATGTCTATAGCAGAATCCAATTCACCAGTCTCTGTGTGCCTAAACGGGGCACTCAGCCAAGCCACAGTCAACCAGCCAAAACCGGATTTAAAGCCAATTCTAGCGCCGGATAAGCACGCCTTGGGATCAGTTGTCCTCAAGTGACTTCGTCCCATGGCTTATTTCTGGATTATGTGGAACCTCGCACTTAGGAGCGGCCAGCCAAAGATAGACAGAGTTCCAGCCCCACTCACGCGATAAGGGGAGTCACCAACGATAGCGCCTATACAGTGATTTTATTCAGGTTAATTCCATCACCGATGGAGGATATATATACGAAAAAACTACTTACTGGAGCTATTCCATTGGTCCCCGAAAGCGGACAGGCTGTCGCTAAGTTCATTCAGTTGGTCAGCAGGAGATAAACAGCGTCCCCCAGCCCACCTCGCGTCAGTAGGGGAGAGCCACCAACGTTTAGTACCAACAAGGACAGTTTTGTAGGCTTAGTCCCTCACGAAGGATCTACATATAAGACACTGTCTGGACTATTTCATCTGGTCCCCGAAAGCGGAAGGACTGACACGCAGTTTATTCATTTTGGTAAACAGGAGGTAAATAGAGTCTTCCAGCCCAACTCGCGCCAGTAGGGGAGAGTCACCAACGTTTAGTACCAACAAGGACAGTTTTGTAGGCTTAGTCCCTCACGAAGGATCTACATATAAGACACTGTCTGGACTATTTCATCTGGTCCCCGAAAACGGAAGGACTGCCACTCGATTATTTATCTCTCTGTGTTCTACAGGTTCATGTCGGTGGTCTGTGTGTGTGTTTGTTGGTGTATTTTGCGTATTTGATGACTATTGAAGATTTTGATGACTATTGATGATTATTGAGATTGCTGATGATTTTTTGATGTCATTTATGATGTTATGATGAGATGCATTATTTTCATGCTTGTCTTCATTAAATAAAGTTTACTCATTTATTAACGCGCTGTTCACGACCCTTCCATCCATATTTAAATTTTTAGCTCTTTACTAGAATCTCTATGTATGATAAGAGAAAAGAGTGAGAGCAGGAGATGCTTAGACAGTATAAGTGTGTTGAGGCTTGGAAAGAGAGATCATTTGAATAAATCTTCTTCCAGGTTGTCTCAAGTCCATCTCCTATTTACACCTTATCTAAAGTGTAATCTATAACTCTGTCAGTCCACTATCCCTTGTCGATTTCACTACTATTGTCCAACTCGACAAAATACTCTACCACTTTAACTCAACCACGACAATATATATATATATGTATAACCAACAATGAAAAAATTCCGCCAGTAAAACGCATTGTAATGTCATAAATTCTTTTTTTTTTCAACCCTTTTATTTATTGTGCAGTGTATCACTTTAACAACAGCTGACATGATGGGATACACTTAGAAATATGTAATACGTCAATACATTTAAGAGATGATTCGACCAACGACGACCACTTTGATTTACGACAGAGTCGTTGGAACAGAACCTCGTTGTAAGTTGAGGACTATGATATATATATATCATAGTCCTCAACTTACAACGAGGTTCTGTTCCAACGACTCTGTCGTAAATCAAAGTGGTCGTCGTTGGTCGAATCATCTCTTAAATGTATTGACGTATTACATATTTCTAAGTGTATCCCATCATGTCAGCTGTTGTTAAAGTGATACACTGCACAATAAATAAAAGGGTTGAAAAAAAAAAAGAATTTATGACATTACAATGCGTTTTGCTGTACTAAAAACCTTACAAAAATATTGTTTAAAAGGTACTGTTAAAAACAACAGACAGGTCCTAAATGAGGTACACAACAGCCACACAAACACAAATTAAGAATAATGTATAACAGTCTGTACATAAACACACAAACAAATCAGTCATTTCAACTACATAGATAGCCGTTACTGGCTGCAGTCTTCCTCTTGCTAGACATGATTGAGAGACAGTAAACACACTTATAACGTAAATGAACAATGGGGACTGATGCATGAAGTCTGAGGACATGATATCACGTTAAATGGAAATGAATGTTTATTATTAAACTCATTCAATGTTTCTAAAGTTCAATGAAGTAGAACTCTTCTGTACTCTTCTGTAAGCATGTTTACATTATTCCAAGCCATAAATGCCCCTTAGACCATGAAAAATAAAATGATTTAGGTTGAAAACGTAGAATTGAAATGATATTTTTTTTGAACATTTACCGCACTTTTTAATTAATTAATAATTTTTTTTTTTTGGTGACCGTCGTAAGTCCGAGTCGCCGTAACTCGTGTACTTCGAGGACTATCTGTATATATATATATATATATATATATATATATATATATATATATATATATATATATATATATATATATATATATATATATATATATATATATGATATATATATATATATATATATATATATATATATATATATACATATACGGTATATATATATATATATATACGGTATATATATATATATATATATATATATATATATATATATATATATATATATATATATATATATATACTGTATGTATATATATATATATATATATACATACAGTATATATATATATAGTGTATATATATATATATACAGTATATATATATAGTGTGATCCTCTCGCTGCGCAACCCCGGTTTCACGCAATGTATATGGAGTGTGATTATAGCAAAACTATATATAGAGATATAGAAACTGTATTTAGTGGAGAAAAGACAATGATTATATAATTCGTGCAGCATACAATAACTGAATTACAATAGAAGAAACACCCAAAATGGGTAGAATCATAAATATATCTAGGCAGCATTATATAAAATTGGAGGGATAGACATTGATGTCAAAGTACAAATCTAAAGTCAAGTGGAGCTTTGGGAAATATATGGAAATCAAGTGAAATCCAGACGAACACAAAAGGAAGAATCTTCAATTCAAATGTCAAATCAATCCTATTTTATTGCTCTGAAACACGAAGAACAACAACAACAAAGAATACATCAACCATGATGTTACAGACTAAATGGGTGCTTTAGTAAAATAGAAGGACTGAAATGGTACGATAAGACACTAATGTAGAACCGATGACAAAAACCAGACATGCTCAAGCGGAACAAGAGATGAGAAGAAGGCGCTTGCGATGAATAAGACGCAGATTGAGGAAATTAAAATGATAGCATTACAAGGCAGGTCTTCTTTTGGAATCACCAGTTTTTGAAAGGTAGAGGTACATCGTAAAACACACGGAGAAGCGTATGGGCAATGCAACATGAACAAACTGAAAGGCCTGCGTGTTATTTTAATAGGTTTTGAATTTTTATTTCACGGTGCAATGCCCGCCGTTTCCGTATTATCCCAAAATTGCGCCAGTGGGTGCTAAATTCATCTTTCACTGTACCATGCGCTCCTTTCTCGTATTTTCCAGAAAAACTGGCGGAATTTTTTCATTGTTGGTTACACACGTTTCAGGAAGGCAATTAGTTTGTAGGGACTAACGAAAATAAAATTGCAAAATTGTATATTTTCTAATTTTTAGAGGTGATAATGAGTGCTTCTATGGCACAACTTAAATAAGATTTATTCTTTTTATTCTCAGCCCCCCCCCCCCCTCCCCCCACCCCACGAAACAAAATAAAATAAAATAACATCTCAAGTGGCTCACAAACCGACACGTTACAAGAGACAACTAGAGTTACTGCCGCTTATGGGAGCCGCGCTAGAGTAGTGGTTACAACACCGCTCTGGCGACCGGGTGATACAGGATCAAACCCGGGCGACGGCATTTGAGGATTTTTCGTCGACCGGGATTTGGACTGGATTAACTCGAGACCTGGCGAGGACATTTGAAGGAGTGTCGTCGACCAGGGACTGGCGGCTCCTGAGCCAACCCAGCTGCAATGGGTACCTCCGAAATCGGCGAGTATTTGCCTGAATGGCGAGGGACACCTGTCTCTGTACAAGAAATAAAGGGATACTCACGTAAAATCAATGTCAGGCTAGACATAAAATAATAACCTGACATTTCGCCTCGAGTATTAGCGGGCGTACGAAAAAAAAACAAAAAAAACTCCCGCTTATTAAATCATGTGGTGAGCGAATCGGATCTTACTCTAAGTTGTAATGTTAATATACCATTTCAATTTACCGTAATAAAATGGCAAATAAACGTCTTTATATGGGTTTTTTAAATTTCGTAACTAGCGCTGGTCTCTCGCGGCAAAAGTGTCGGGTTCGGTTCATGGTATCGACACGCTCCAGTCTACCCAGCTCTAAATGGGTACCTGACTTTGAGTTAAGGAAGGAATAGGCAGCGTGGAATGGAACTGGTCACCCCCCCACCTCTCGATGCTGGACCTAGTACAGTGAAGTCTCTAACACTTCATTCCCCTACGGCAGTATCTGGTATGTGACTACCTATTTTTAAATAAATTAATTAAAATGGAGTGTAGAAAACAACAATTTAATAACAGGAAGGGATTGTTTCAATCACCCGGTACGCAGTCTACAATCAATGTGTTTAACTACAAGGTGACAGGGCACTACAGACATCACGACCGGGATTCCGCTGCAAGATAAAATGTCACACTAGATCATCAGTTCCAGTCGCCACTGATCATCATTTTCCTTTGCGCTCCTTACAGAGCATGGAAACACCACTGCAGCTGGTCCCCTTGTAGGAGACCTCCACCAAACATTCCCATGCTATTGCAGCTGTGGTTCCAGTGGCGATGCTTGACATAATGAGGTTGACAGACTCATGTACAACCTCGTTTTAATCGCCTTGAATGACACGCCTGAAGGTGCAGTAAGCATATTCTTTGTTTCTCTCTTGAGGAACTGTCGTACGGAATGTTAATTGTTTTATTCGGCCCGTCTGAGTATATAGAGTGGATGTCGACAGATACGCGAGAAGGTATAGAAATAGATTTTTCACAGGTGGTAGAATTGAGGAAAAAAGATCTGTCTCTGGAGTGATTAGGTAATCTCTTCCAGCCTATCCGTACGACTGTACTTTATTGCAAGACAGCTTTTATCTCCCTATCAAAAATAGATACGTTTCTCTCTACGCACACAGCTACGTGACAACAAGACACACAAACGTAAAAAAAAAACTACGGATAAATGGGTATGGGTCTGAATAACACAAAGGTAAGTTTCTTTGTAGTTTATTATCATTAAAACTCGACAACATCAAAATATCTAAAGGAAAAGATCAAAAAGTCATTTACATGCTGATAAGGGTGGATTTAACCAAAATGATAATGGTGCGCCAAAAAATGCCAGGTACGTTAGCTCCGTTATAACACACTACAGTTCAACGAATGTCTGGCCATTCAAAATGGATTTAGATTGACGACCACTTGCCACCCCTATCGACACCTGGTATTAAAGTGCAAGATGTAGGTGTCTTCTCTGGTTTATAGTGTTGCTGTGTATGTTGCAGTAGAATAGTTCACAGGGTACAACACAGGCAACATGATGTGTAGAGTCATGAAAATGGTAACTTCGCTTTATGTTTTATACCATTTATTGCACGCCACAAAACAGTCATGATATTTTGTCATCACCAACATAGTTTAACGAATGCAGCATTCAAAATCATATTAGCTGATAGTCATGTAGGATTCAATACTCAATAGTTCTATTGTAAACAGATAGCTTCTGTATATTCGATATCATAAAGTTCTGGTTCATGAAGCTGTATAAATATATATATATATATATATATATATATATATATATATATATATATATATATATATATATATATATATATATATATATATATATATATATATATATATATATATATATATATATATATATATATATATATATATATATATATAGCACAGATCTGGGTGCCTAAGGTTCATACATATAACTTCTGCAACAGTGTCAGCTGCAGATCATCAATGTTCATAGACAATAATAAATGCTCCCTTCCTGATGCTAGCAGATCAGATGTATACAATAAGTCCGTTTACTGTCTGCACGTGAATAGCATACATGGAATGCAGGTCAAACCGACCCTTAGAACCTTCCTAAGTCTAACCATCTGACTTGGACGTGATCTCTGATATAACGAATCCTGGAACACAGACAATAGTCTTGTTGGTCTAGAGCGACCCATATATATATATAACTAGTTCAGGTATAAAGATACCGGTGGCGAAAATCCTAGTCAAAGTACCTCTCCATTTTGAATCACACAGGCGAGCAAGGAGCCACAAAATGACGAACTTCTAGATGATAGCATAAAGTTCAATACAAGAGGAATTACCTTTCTTCGGAAATCAACCACGAACATATGCCTCCAGGCAGGCTTGAATAATACTGGGAAATAGTCTAGTTAGCTAACTAACTCACAAAGACAATGTATTTCCCTCAGAAAATCACAAGACGCACATTGCGTCCGCTCGCTGCTCAGACCATTTCTAAACTCCCGAGCTGGGCGGAACACACCAAACGAACTACCAGTTTTGACATGCGCAGAACTCCAATATCTGAGTCGCCGCTCACATAAGACGATTCTAAGAACATTCGAGATAAAAGTCTTACACATTCGCGCCTTTTATGGTCATGAACAGAAGCGTTAAGACAGGTTTCAGACATCTACAACAGTTGACTGATACTACCAAATAAGGAGATATGGTCACGCTTCGTTCAAGAAATTATAGACCGAACGTGTCTCTATACAAGAGAAGGCAAACTCATAAAAAAATTGTAGTCTCGATATCTCGGGTTATGTCCCTTTGACTGTAAAAAACATAATACACCTTTCAGTCAAAAAATGATCATACATACGAAAAATGATCATACAAAGACTTTGGAAAAAGTAATTATTTGTGCGTAACATTACCGCACCCTCCCGGAAAAAAAAAAATGAAACATTTTTTTTTTTAAAAATCCTGGAGCCGGAAAAAATCTAGGCTCCTAACGCACGTATGATGCGCGGATATATACCTAACAAACTAGCTCAACGCATGGAGCGAAACTGAGATCATATCTCAGGTCCTTAGAGAAAAAATTTATCTAAGTATTCGCGTATATATTCCAGGAAGGTGCCACCAACACACGCCACAATGATGGCAACATCATAATAAAAGTCAAATTACTCTCATACCAATATATGAAATTAAATATATCATTATGATATCATACAATGTGTTGTGCAAATAGCGGTGTAATATACTAATACCGCACTATATTATTACATTATATAATGCATCAGTAATTAATAACTAATACAATGTTATTCTTCGTTGACATAAAACAATCAATAGAAGAAGATGTGGACATCATCCGCTCCCAATCTAGGACAGGACTTGATATCCTCAATGTTCCACAATGGACATAATCTCGCAGACTTCACTGATGTGCTGCGAAAATATCAATAACACAAATCTTAAAGACAACTGGTAAATCTCTTAATACAATTATGTAAATATATTATCTAAATGTGGCCGAGTGATCTTTTGGCCCGTATATCACTAACTAAGCCTTCTTAGATAATTACATGGTACAATGTTATAAATTCCCCCCCAAAAAGTGAGAAAAAATCTACTAACATGTCATTATAATATTGGACTGTATATCAGGAAATATATATGATAGAAGAATTATGTGGAATCATGTTGTGATCTATCACAATTATTATCTATATTGAGCCCATTGCTCTTATTTGAACTCCAGTTAACATAGTTATGATTGTTATTTCTCTTCTGAACAAAATATCTATTTAATGGTTTTTGTTGTCCTGGAGAAAAATTATTACCATGATGATAACCTTTATGAAAGTTCTTATAATTACTGGGACCAAAATGTTGAGGGCAATTAAATTGCCTCCAGTTCTTTGAAGAACTATTATCATATGGACGCGTTTGGTAATGTCCACTATCAAGATTATCTCTCTTAGCAAAATTGCTTTTATTTTTCCCTTTGGCAATGTGTTTGAAAGGAGCATCACGCTGTCTGTGCTGAGTATGATGAGTAATAGGGATAATAGGGTTCTCATTGTTCCGAATATAATAGATCTTATTTCGGGAACTAATATTACAAGTTTTATTCCCAGATACAAATTTATCAGTAATCTGCGAAGTCGATGCTTGATTCGTTAGAGTAGCCTTATTATGACATTTTTCAGTGTTGTTACTCTGATGTAAAGGACTGACAATATGATTACTTTTGTTGGCCTGACGCCAACTCCCATTAGAGGCAGTATCGTTGTCACGTGGGAAACCATATTTACCACGAAACGATTTGTTGACATATTGTCTAATGTTACTGCTGGCATCGAGTGCATGTCGCTGACTCTTTGCATTAAAATATTGACCATCAGCTTTATGTCTAACTTCATTGACCTTGGTAGCAGATAATATCTTATTACACAAAACAATATCTAATAACCCGTCAACTCTTTTACGAAGTTTTGTAACTTCTGCTTCTGCAATAGTTTTCTCTCTAGCGACAGCTTTGTATACTCTCTCGTTGGTTTTAACCCTCCTGTTATAATCCAACCTTATGTCATGTAGCTGGGAAGTAAGAGTCTTTTCTTTAGTGATCCTATCTCTAAGATCTATTTTCAATTGTTCATTTTGAGATGTAGTTTCTAAAACTGTAGCTCTTTCCTGAATCAGTTCAAGTTTAAGTGCTTCAATAGCACTATGCTGGCTAGTCACAAATTCATCAATCTTTTCAGGAACAACTGTATCCTTCTCATTCACTACCTTTTTTTCTTTCAGTTCCATAGACGACAACTTCTCTTCATGCAAGTTCATATTTTCTTCAGTTTGCATATGCATCTGCCATTTTTTCTCTTTAGCTCCAAGTTTCTGATCCTCAATTTCTATTTTCTGTTTTTTCAATCTCAAACTCCAAATCTATATAATTTGACTTCCACTTCTCATTGTTTATTTTGACTTGTTCTAGTTCTCTAATAAGAGCCTGTTCCTTACATAGATATTTGTCTTTAATTGAGTTCATCTCATCTTCCAACTCTTTTTTCTCATTTTCCAGTTGAAAATGTCTTAACTTATTCTCATGAGGAAGAGCTAATGTTTCTATTATCTTCCACAGTAGTTTTAAGTGAAGCGTGGAAGAGTTCACCTGCTCCATCTGGTTATTCAACAACTGTTTTAATGAGATTACTTCATCATCTAACTGTTTCTTCTGACTAAGAGAAGAGTCATAGAATTCCTTATTATCTTCTATTAACATTGTCACTTTACCCTTTAATACAGTATTTTCTGAATTCATTGCTGATAACTTATCAGTAAGAGCTTTCTTTTCATTCTGAAGCTCATTTATTGTTTCCTTTAATGAATCAAACTCCAAACTACTGCTCCTCTGAGTATTTGGTTTTCCCTCATCATAAAAAATTGTAGATATCAACTTGGAAAGTCTCAATGCTTTCTCTTTTGAATAGTCGTATCCAAACCTACACAAGGCATATTGTTTTAGATCTTGACTCACTTGAAGTAGGAGCTGTTCTGTGGCATATTCTTCACAGCTTGATCCAAATAAACGTAATTTCTTATCTCCCTCACGGAGAAAATAATCCAACATATCCATTATGTCTAATATTATGAGTCACCACCTGAAATAATTAATTAACTTATTTCAACCTTAACAGTAACAAGACTTAATAAAGTACTTGTATAATCACTATGTTTACTCCAATCTCTGTGGGAAACAAGACTTGACACCAACTTGTATTATCAAATGTATAATAATATCACAAATCACCTCTTTATCATCAGTGCACTACACAAATCAGTGCATAACCATCAGTTATTTATCATAACTGCACTACAATAGTGCATAAGCAAAAAACCCCCAGTTAGTTATGATATGTGCACTATAGACCAATAGTGCATGAGCATATATGTAACAATAGTGAAAGCTAACTATGCAAGAACTATGTAAACAATAACAAGACAATGTAAACAATAACAAAGGTCACCAACAATGTAAACAATAACAAAGATCAAAGTCAATGTAAACAACAACAAAGATCAAAGTCAATGTAAACAATAACAAAGATCAGAGTCAATGTAAACAACAACAAAGATCAAAGTCAATGTAAACAATAACAAAGATCAAAGCAATACGAAAACATTCGCATAAGTCAAATAAATAAACAGCGAAAACTAAAAAGAAATATGCGAAGATATGACAAACAAATGACGCTATAGTGTATAGACAGCAATTTTGTAAAGAATTGAATAATAGAAAAGAGGAGACCTACAAATACAAACAAATGAAATCGAAACTAAAAAACAGAAAGAGAGAGAAAAAAAAATATACAAAAAACGAAAATGAAGCACAACTCGTCACAACTAAACAGATATAGCAACGATTGTCGCTAGCAAATTTCACCGTAGGAAATTCGCACAGTCCCTAACGAAAACGCTAACAGTAGAACCTCTGTGACGTGGTATCTTCTACTGAAAGACACCGCCCAACCGAAAAACCCGCTGAAATATAAAAATATAAATATTCAAATACAAATAACATTTAACATGTAACATGTAAACAGTGTGAAAAATGTGAGAGACAGAAGGCTCAGTTAGAACATAAGGGCACAGTTCACAAACAAAACAGGCCACTTAACTTCTATGAATCCACAACGTCAGCACAGTTCAGAACAGGATGTGATCAGCATTCTTAGGACAATGATCCAACGTTGATCCATATCTGCTCTCATAAACTGCCACGACGACGGAAATGAGCTTCTGACAGAAAACAGCTTCTGAACTTGACCTTCTGAATTGACTTGAGCACTTGACCTTCTCAATCCGGAACAGTTGTTATGGCACTTGTCCTTCTTCCTAACAGATCAGGAAATCGATTTGCTCGGCACTTGTCCTTCTATCGTAGGAAAACTGCCAACTTGACGAGCAACGCCGCGTATTTTGAAACAATTTCCAACTTTCAGCAACGCCGGGTACTTTCAAAATCTTTCATCAAACATTGAGGTGATGAGTTGAAACTGTAATGTTGAAAGCTTGATGATGATGTCTGGGTTTGTTGACCCCCTTGATAGCTGGTACCAGAGTAAACCAACAATTGGCCACCAAAAATGATAAGGGTGGATTTAACCAAAATGATAATGGTGCGCCAAAAAATGCCAGGTACGTTAGCTCCGTTATAACACACTACAGTTCAACGAATGTCTGGCCATTCAAAATGGATTTAGATTGACGACCACTTGCCACCCCTATCGACACCTGGTATTAAAGTGCAAGATGTAGGTGTCTTCTCTGGTTTATAGTGTTGCTGTGTATGTTGCAGTAGAATAGTTCACAGGGTACAACACAGGCAACATGATGTGTAGAGTCATGAAAATGGTAACTTCGCTTTATGTTTTATACCATTTATTGCACGCCACAAAACAGTCATGATATTTATGACATCACCAACATAGTTTAACGAAGGCAGCATTCAAAATCATATTAGCTGATAGTCATGTAGGATTCAATACTCAATAGTTGTATTGTAAACAATAGCTTCTGTATATTCATATAAAGTTCTGGTTCGTGAATATATATATATATATATATATATATATATATATATATATATATATATATATATATATAAACACAGATCTGGGTGCCTAAGGTTCATACATATAACTTCTGCAACAGTGTCAGCTGCAGATCATCAATGTTCATAGACAATAATAAATGCTCCCTTCCTGATGCTAGCAGATCAGATGTATACAATAAGTCCGTTTACTGTCTGCACGTGAATAGCATACATGGAATACAGGTCAAACCGACCCTTATAACCTTCCTAAGTCTAACCATCTGACTTGGACGTGATCTCTGATATAACGAATCCTGGAACACAGACAATAGTCTTGTTGGTCTAGAGCGACCCATATATATATAACTAGTTCAGGTATAAAGATACCGGTGGCGAAAATCCTAGTCAAAGTACCTCTCCATTTTGAATCACACAGGCGAGCAAGGAGCCACAAAATGACGAACTTCTAGATGATAGCATAAAGTTCAATACAAGAGGAATTACCTTTCTTCGGAAATCAACCACGAACATATGCCTCCAGGCAGGCTTGAATAATACTGGGAAATAGTCTAGTTAGCTAACTAACTCACAAAGACAATGTATTTCCCTCAGAAAATCACAAGACGCACATTGCGTCCGCTCGCTGCTCAGACCATTTCTAAACTCCCGAGCTGGGCGGAACACACCAAACGAACTACCAGTTTTGACATGCGCAGAACTCCAATATCTGAGTCGCCGCTCACATAAGACGATTCTAAGAACATTCGAGATAAAAGTCTTACACAGTCGCGCCTTTTATGGTCATGAACAGAAGCGTTAAGACAGGTTTCAGACATCTACAACAGTTGACTGATACTACCAAATAAGGAGATATGGTCACGCTTCGTTCAAGAAATTATAGACCGAACGTGTCTCTATACAAGAGAAGGCAAACTCATTAAAAATCTGTAGTCTCGATATCTCGGATTATGTCCCTTTGACTGAAAAAAAGATACGGCACCTTTCAGTCAAAAAATGCTCATACATACGAATAATGATCATACAAAGACTTTGGAAAAAGTTAAGTATTCGCGTATATATTCCAGGAAGGTGCCACCAACACACGCCACAATGATGGCAACATCATAATAAAAGTCAAATTACTCTCATACCAATATATGAAATTAAATATATCATTATGATATCATACAATGTGTTGTGCAAATAGCGGTGTAATATACTAATACCGCACTATATTATTACATTATATAATGCATCAGTAATTAATAACTAATACAATGTTATTCTTCGTTGACATAAAACAATCAATAGAAGAAGATGTGGACATCATCCGCTCCCAATCTAGGACAGGACTTGATATCCTCAATGTTCCACAACGGACATAATCTCGCAGACTTCACTGGTGTGCTGCGAAAATATCAATAACACAAATCTTAAAGACAACTGGTAAATCTCTTAATCATCATCTCATCTCATCTCAACCCATAACCCGTCATGGGTCGTAGGGGTGCCATGGTGGAAGCATCAGCAGACAGGGTCCTCCACTGCTCTCTATTCTCAGCAATGCGTACAAGTGTGGAGAAACCGTGTCCTGCCCATTCTTTGATGTTATCAGCCCAGGATTTTCTTTGCCTTCCTCTTCTCCGTTTACCTTCGACTGTTCCCTGGAGGATCGTTTTCGAAAGGGAGTCATGTGATGACTACGTTAAATGTCTAGGGTTATGAAAATGATGAAGTGTAAGTCACAACAACAACAGACAGATAAACAATTTAATTTATTCCACAACACTTTGCAACACTGTGACACTCACACACATATAACACTCTATAAGACTATCTTAAATGAGTCAAGTGTTTAAGTTTAAAAATATATGTATTAATTCTTTCAATAATGGGTATCCTGATTCAACTACACAGTGAACCAGGAATCACAATCAAATGTAATTACAAATAGTATGTACACAGTTTATATATATGAACTTTGTATTGACATATTTTATTATTATTATTCTATGTGTGTAACTTGTGAAGTAGTAATATGAGGTAATACTGGTTTTGTTCAAGCTTGGTTGTTGTTTTTCATCATGACTTCAAGTGTTTGATTATCGTGGAAATAGTATTGGGAAAAGTTCACAGTTCCTGTCATTTGAACCAATTTATTGTCCCTCTGTGTTAAATATACTGTCAAATTTTGAGGGGGGGGGGGGAACATAATGTTGAGCTACTCTGGCCACAGAAGCTTATCTTTCGTGATGGCGGCAGGAAAAGACTCCTCTGCTCGATTGCTTCCTGCGTTCTGGAGACACCTCACTGGTCGCTATCTGGACCAAGGAGTATGCTGTCAGCCTCTGGATTCAGCAAAACTCAGACCAGGTGCTGCTTCAATAACTTAGGACCACGGTCCCTGAAACAAGAAGGTTGTACCTCCTACTTCAGAACTAATTTATAATCTATTTCCACACTGAACACAATACATAACAAACACTGAGTTCAGAGCGGTAGGCCAACTGCTAGCTTCATCTGAAACAATTTACACCAGTATACTCCTCCCTAATGGTTACTACGCCTCTGCAATTCCAGCATTATTTCCTTCTAGTCAATAAGATAGGTGTCAGTGTACTATTTGGCAATTCCATGCAGTTTTCTTTTCTCCGACACGTTCTGTTCAGGTTGGAGCACTATCTAGGCCTTGCCTCATGTTCGCTACTGAACCACGCACATATACAGACATAAATTATCAATTTACATTCAATTTTCATTAAAAAGATATCGAATATGTCAAGCTTACAACAATTCATGGAAATAATAACAAATACGTTGACTGGCAATGAATATGGCACAAAATCCGATCTGCCGCCGTCCCAGGCTTTTATTTAGAAAAATATGCACTGGTTCTCAACGCACTGTTTCTTAGTAAGTTTATTTCAAAATGTGGCACTGAACAGACGCTCCTAATTGACTATATTGGCGGGTCTAACCAATCGGGCCATGTTTACACAGCTTTTCAAAAAATTTACCCTTCTCACGTTTCCCCTAACAACTAAAATTAGTATTTGTAGTCCGACTAATCGTGTTTAGCCTTACATATCATTCCCGCCAATCAAATTGGATTTAACATGGTAACCCATTTCCCGTACAATGGTGGTTTCAAAACATGCCACTGTGCGATTATTATTTGTGCTGTCCGACACCCTCACTATTTTCTTTTGGCTATAATTTGTTAATTCCTAGACTATTTGCGTAACACTTAACATAATCTTTGTCTGCAAGTCCTAAGGAACCCAAATATATAAGTTTAATGGGGCTAAGGGGCTGCGTTCAAAATATGCATTTTCTAGGATAGTCGTGTATTTTTTTTATTTTTTTTATGTTTAGAACCGCCACCTGTCCTGCCTTTTAGACTTCTGTCATGATTTCAGACATAAAACAGTATAATGTCATGTTTCCTAATAAGCGTTTTTCAGGTTTTTAAACCTAACTCTCGTATGGGTAGTGTTTTTTATCACGGTCTATTTGAAAAAAAAGTTAGTGCTTCTGGCCTTACGCTTGGGGTGGCATTAATTGTATATCGCGAGACGCGTGTTAGTGTTGCATGCGTTCCTGCTTTCAGCCCTCCCTCTCTCTATCCTAATTCCATCTGTCTTTTCATCACGCAGTGTATAAAATGAAATTAATGCTAGTATTAATTTAGGTCATTACGCAGTGTGCCTAGCTCAAGGTTTTCTTAGAAATGCAGTACACGTTTTATTGTAGAAAGCGTGTAGTAGGCTTTACTATCAACGTGGAAACGTTACAATTTGCAGACGAAGTAGAAAAAAGGGGGATCTCGAGTACAGTCATTGTGACAGCACTGTTCTTTACCATTCTTCTTTCCCTTTTATTGAATTAATGCGTTAGGCTTTACATTTACCTTTTAATTTATATATGTGGATTTAGAATGTTTCACGACAGCGGTTATGGATCAAAGAAGAAGAAGAAGATATATGGATAGTTTTCCCTCAAACAAGAAAATACTCGCACACTCTTGCAAATAGTGGCCACTCTCACTTAATTGCCTGGAATGGTAGGTCTGTAATATCCCATGGTAATAGAATTACTCCATGAATATATTATCTATTTTCATTTAATATTCTGTCACTCCAGTTGTCGCAGATCCAAATTGGCCCCAGTCCATCCCAGAAATTAGTTAAATGAGGTGAACGCCTAATATGGTGCTTCTCCTAGAAGTGTTATTAACAACAGTTAAAAGTGTTAGAGTTCTTGAGGTTTACTCTTTAACGGAAAAATACTTCCAGTTTTGGTAAACATCTGGTTGGTAAAAATTAATGTTCATATGATGATGATGGTTCTTCTATCGACCAACTTGTGGCTGGTAAAATATATATATATATATATATATATATATATATATATATATATATATATATATATATATATATATATATATATATATATATATATATATATATATATATATATATATATATATATATATATATATATATATAAAGTTAGTTAGTTGCTTATCCTTGACAGGACGTGGCAATCAACCCCAGCTTTTATTGGCTGTTTGTGATTTTTCTAGGCAATTTTTTACATTCAGTAGTTTGCCATTGCTTTCTGAACGGTACGGCGCTTATACCATTGTTAAAAATCCACACAAAGCGATCTGCTACCAAACCGCCTGCAGCAGGGTTCGAACCTGGTATATCTGGATTATGAAACTGCGTTCATATCCATTAGGCCACAGACGCCGACATATATATATATATATAATATATATATATATATATATATATATATATATATATATATATATATATATATATATATATATATATATATATATATATATATATATATGGGTTTTGTGAGTCCAGTTATTAAAAAACCAAATTTATTGTCCTCTAATACTCTCTGGCGTGTGCCCGTTCACAAATGAAATTGGTGACGCACAGCCAAGAAAAGGAGAAAATAACAAATCCAAAAAAGGAACAAGACACACACAAAAATAAAGACCGCTGGCCGCTCTTGTGATCATAATCTGCGAAGAATACAAGAAACATTTATATAAAAAAATATGCTAATCCTATATCTACACACACAGACGGGGACAAGACGATCTCTTCTCCACTCCGTCAGTCCTGGTTACATTTAAAAGGCACACGGTGTTTCCTTACTCCTATCAGTTAGCAAATTCCGCTGGCGGCTGAGTTCAGACGGGCCTGAGTTATGTTAGCTCGCCCGCCCCTGCTCGCCGGCGTCAGCGTACAATGAAAATTATTATTTAATCTCTCCATGCGCGCTACCTAAACAATGATCGCATGTCATTAAATAGTTATTAATTATCGGCATCTGTTGGCTTTGCCGTATATGATTAAAATAATAGACACAATAACAAATATGCACAAATGAAATATAACGTTGTATTCTATCCTACACTATCAGTTTACTGTCTATACGGGTTGCGTGATTTAACATTTTAATAGAATATCTGGTAGGAAATCGCTACGCGTTACTTTATTTCACTCGTTTTACTAGCGAGAAAATCTAAGTGAAGACTAAATGTTAAAAGCTATCACTTCTTAAAAACATTAGCACTATTATCCTTTAACAGAAAATTCAGAAATGAAATCTCCACGAGAACTAGCAACAAATCCACACAAGGAAATAGTTTAAGGCTGCGTGCTAGATACATCCGAATTCTGACTGACACTGACAATGGGGTTAAGAAAACAACAGTATATATATATCATTAAGATTCTCTGATCTCTGAATGCGTTAATTTTGAGTTCCGATGTTACTCAGAATTCAGAAGCTAAGCGTATCAAGATAAAAGGCTTTACGGTCGGTCTTCGTCGAGGTGTTCGACCGTTATCAAAAGACTTACTGTTCCCTAACGGGTTTCTCTGCAAGAATTCCGCTTCTGAAGATCAAAGAGCCCAGAGGTTTCTAACTTCCCCTGAGTACGAAACCTCAAAGGTTCTGTGTTTTTGTCTCTCTCAAGCTGCTTGCCTGTCTGAGAAGTATTGTGATTGACATATGAGCTTCGCGTGAGTGCACGAGGTAAACACAGCCTGATTTGCTTCCCTGTTATGACTGACAGGTCGCGCAGTTTGTAAACATTGCGTTAGGTCGTGTTAAACCAAAGAGGCGGGACAAGACAGTAAGCTGCAGAAATAGACAGTGGGTATTGATACATGGTTTAGCTAGCAAATCAGAGGGCAGCTATTAGGTGGCAATAAGCAGTCAGATTACTGTAGACTCTTTTTCCATTACACGTCACAGGAACTCCCGAGTACTATACAGTTCGACAGTTCGAGAGATCAACAGTTCCGAGTCAGTTTGAGTTAAATAATTCTACTCATCTACTTTTTAGTTTTGACATATCAGTGGTCTTCCTTGTTAACAATAATCTTTGGTAAGGGTTGAACGTCCGATTGACAGAGTGATTAGAGCGCTGGTCTCTCACGGCGCAAGTGCCGGGTTCGAATCAAGGTCCCGACACGCTCCAGTCTACCCAGCTTTAAATGGGTATCTGACTCTGCTCTTTGAGTTAGGGAAGTAAAAAGGCAGCGAGGAAGGGAACTGATCACTCCACCTCTCGATGCTGGACCTAGTATGTGCCGTATATTTTTAGATAGGTTAGAAGATATTTATGGTCCCGTCTGAGCAGAGGTGATAGTGGTAAATAGGTGAGACTAAAGGTGTAGAAATAGATTTTACGAGTGAATAGTAAAGGAGAAAAAGTTGTGTCTGGACTGAATAGTTTCTCTAGTCCAGCCTATCTATACGACTATATTGTAGTGTAAGGCACTCTTCCAACCCCCTTTTCTCTATAAAGATAAGTTTAACTAGACACACCCACACACAATTATGTGACAACAAGACACACAAAACGTTAAAAACTATGGTTAATTGGGTATGGGTCTGACCAACACACAAATGTAAGTTCTTTTTGTTGTTTATTACCATTAAACTTTTTACAACATCAAACATATAGAGAAATCAAATAATTCAAGTTTACAGATATATGAAAATAACCGAATAAGTGCCCTACCCTTGTTGAGAAAGGATCCCAAAAGAAGTTAATAACCCAAAGGTCAAAGATAAGCACTACGTTACAGATTAGACTATGAAGAACAAGTTCCCCACTAAATTACTACATAGTAAAGTACTCAGTTTAGCGAAAATAAAAAAAAAAGAAGTTAGTATAATGATTGTAACAAAGGAAAATATTCACTCTCTCTATTTCTCACTCTGTCATATGTGGCCACAAACACTCTTGCTTTCTAATCGGGTGTTGGTATCCCTTAAAAAATTACAATAGTCGGAACCTATACTGTCAGGTGGGTTCCCCAAATATGGCCCCAGTCCAGCCTTTATATCGAATAATAATTACAAGGTGGACGCCAAATTTGGTGGTTTAATTTTCCTAGATGAATCATGTGTCACCACAAATAGTTACTGAAGAATGACGTTCTCGGGACGTTCACAGCTGCAAAAGGAGAAAGGTAATTCCTGTATTGTCAAGCATCTGGTTGCTAAGACAAATGTTACAATATGTAAAAACTGATAATGATGGTAAATCCTATCGGCTGGCTCTTATGGTGTGTGCCGAGTTTGAAACAGCGTAGTTTTCTGGATCACTCCGTTGCTACGGCTGTCAAACTTCAGGAATATATGTTCTTTCTTATGCCCAGTGGACAGGCAAATTGGATAAATAATTCTGGGTAATGTACCGTCCAGTTACGATTAATCTTACTATTTATTGGTCTCTTGGGCCCAACCGGTTCACGAAGGAACTTGAGACTGGTAGCCACAAAGAAGACACCATTAATCCTTCACTGAATGAAAAAAGAGGACCGAACAGGTCCGAAAATCGAAGACTCAAAATAATAATAATGGTACTGGTAATGTTAGACCGCTGGCCGCTGGTTTTGATCAGGCGCTAGATAAGGAAGAAAAGAACATTTAAAAAAAACTGCTACTATCCTATCCACCCGTAAGTTTTCCGCTATGGCATGTCGGGAAAAAGAGTATGTGCCCTCCCCCGTTATTGTCCGCGAGAAAATGCACAGCGCACAAAGTCGATTATTATTTACTTTATCCATACGCGCACTTTAACAAAAATCGCCTGTCACTACTAGCTATTTGTCGGCGTCCATTGTTTAGTCACATAACATTAACTCTAGTCACTTATTTAATTTCACACAATAAAATATAATGCGAACTCTATTCGGTCACTCATCCGTCACACTTAATAATCTCAGTCAGCTAAGCCGTTTCACTACTCTGAACGACTTAGCAAAGAAAATCATATCTGATGCCGTTTAAGGTTAATTTCACTTTAATTTAAAAGAAAAAAAACGCTAGGGAATATGTTATTAGTGTAATAAAAATATGGTAATGCTAAACCTAACACAGAATTAACACTTAATGGGTAAACCTAACACATTTTTTTAAGCACAAATACTACTTATGACAATCCCTCGAAACACAATGGATGAACACATTCAGCGAAATTCATAAATGAAATCCCCACGAGAAACAATTTAAAACACATTGTAGCAAAGAATGGTTCTAGGTTTCTTCTGGCGTGATTAGATTATCCCGAAAAAAAAAAAATTCTGGCGACTCAACTGATGAAAAAATGAATTTATTTTAACTGATCAATACAAGACCCCTGTAAAATTATATCCATTGGATTTTTTTGACACACAGATCCCCTAATGATAGGTGTCTGTTACATTTCTGCATTGAAGTGTTGATGAGTGCGTATACTGTCTAGGCTATTGAGAAAACTGGGTGTGAGAAGGGTCAAAAACGGGGAAGGGAGGGAAGAGGGAAAAGGAGAAACTGTGGAACCAGATAAAAAGTTCTCGGGGCGGGCACCGTTTTTTTCTATCGTGTCAATCGCTGCCATGTCCCGACATCAAAAGACGCCCCGTCCCGGCTAACGGGAGTAGTTTCTTTCGAAATCAAACACATCGATACTTTTTTTCGGGATAACAATATGTTTGGAAATGCTGCAAGGATTGAATACCGTGTTCTGATCAGATTAGAGGGGGTTCCCCTGTTATCTTCAATGGAAGATTTAATTACAAGGGTGGGTTAACAGTGTTTTATCCATTTGCGTATGCGATATTGTCCGACAGTTACGGTATATGTTGGCCAGATAAAACTATCGCTATGGTGTGAAGAAATAGAGGGGGAGAGAGGAGGAAGGGGAGGGGAGAGAGAAGGATGACGGAAGAAGAAGGGAAGAGGAAAGGTTCAAACTATTGTTTTGTTTGCAAAGCTCTTTTTTGGGTTAATTTTTGTTAAACAAAATCAGTGGGCTCGCTGCTCTGTTTTGTAGTTTTGGCCTTTAGAATTCACGCGGGACGAATATTGTAAAAGTTCTGTTTGTTTCAGTCTCCAAGGGATATTTCTAATCTGGATACAATTAAATATACTCCCTTCCTAAGGGCGTTGGATTTATAGGGATGGATTAGTAAGAGTTTAATTTGCAAAAGAAGTCAGGGAGAAGACATAAGTTGCGGTGACCACAGGAGCCTCTCTCAGTTTTGTTGGTCTTGGCTCTTGACCAAAATGGTAGGTAGGGACACCTCTAAATGGGAAAGCGGCCTAGAAACGGGGCAAGGAAAAAAGCTTATGGCTTGAGTCAGATTATTTTGTACTCAATGAGTTATCACATTTGGCAGTCACGTAGGTTATTGGACTGTTCCTAAGTCACTAGGACATTTCCCTCCCCTACTCGAAGGAGCAGTTAGGTTAGTAACTGCTAAGGGGGGGACTTCTAGACTCCACTGTCTACCTCTGCTTTATATTCCCCTCCTAAAGGGTTATTTACAGAAGACAAAAATTTCCACTGTTATACTTTTTATTATGATCGGGATCTGGCGAGGCCCAGCATATTTTGTTGACCGAAACTTAGATAAGGACTTTAGAATATGATCCTGCAACCCCTCGCGCGACCCCATTTTGGATCTCAATAAATAATCACCATTGCAAGACCATCACGGTCTCAATTATATATACTAACCAGACCGATAAAAGGGCCTTTACTAATCTTGGAACATGCGGCTCCCTTAATATACTAACCCAGACTCAAGTTCTACTCTACTAACACTGGAACAACGGACACGCGCGCTCCCCCCCCCCCACATTGGAGTTCAGAGCCCACAGGCCACACTCCGGTAGCCCCCCCCCCCCCCCACACCACCAAAACCTTTATCATTTTTTTTTTTATTATCGAAATACATTAAAAAAAATAAAAAAAAAAAAAAACAGGTAAAAACTTACCTCTGTCACTTCTTTTCACTCGTGTTTATATTTTTTTTTTTTTATTTTTTTTTGATACGGTAGGTGATTTTACGGGGTGTATTGCACTAATCCTGCCGATTCACCCGACCGTCTTTTTTAAATTTTTTTTTTTTTTATTAAAAATAAAATTTTTTTTTAATATTTTTTTTCGTATCTTAATTATTTTTTTTTTTTTTTATTTTATATCTAATTTTAAATTAATATAATATTAAATATAAAATATTAAAAACCCCATAGTTATAACACACCAATACACCCCCCATGGGCTCACAC